>OY979631.1:15047988-15225488 GCA_963855885.1 Coenonympha glycerion
GACTCATGGCTCCGAACACGTCGAAGCATATTTTGGCCAACCTCATGTGCTCGATAAGATACGGAACAGCAGATTCCTTCAAGTTTCCGATTATTTGCCGCGTTATAAGCAACACTGCTAATTGCTGAAAACATTATTAGGAGCTTGGTTTTGCTATCCTTATAAAAGAGGGATAAAAAGTCCAAACTGATAAAATAAATGTGTAAACCAAAGATCTATATCACAAGATGCGCCCTAAGCCTACATTGCGCACATCAAAAACGTACACAAACAAGCTGAGTGAGTACTCTCAGCATGCTGTAGTTGCACTTGTGACACTAGAGTGACAACGTGTCGCACGCAAGACAATAAAGTGGACGTTTTTGGAGATTAAGGGCTCATCTAGCGATTAAAATCTATGGTGTAAACTATCCTCAAATATTACCTCTTTTAACTTATCCATATCCTGTAGATAGAACGCAATGTAGAACAAACTCATAAACGAGTTGACGAATTGAAACTGAAATTGAAAACGGATTTAAGTTATAACTTTTCTCAATGTCACTTAAGTATTCTTACATAAAAAGCAAACTACTTATGAAAGTGCACATTTGTGAAGATTTCAGAATATTCTAGAAGTAGAATAAACCTGCCTTCATTAGACCAAAATAAATTGTCAGTAATCTCAGATCATGACATAAGGCGGAATATTTTGACATATTCAGGCAAATATAGAAAATTCTCACAAGCGTACACCTTACGGGCAATTTATATGAGGCGTACAGGAAAAGTAGAAGCTTGTTGATATTTTTGAATGAGCGTTTCTTGAATATTCAAAACATACCATTTCAGGCTCATTTCCTCTTAAATAAATAAACACTGTAAGTGGCCAACATAGGCTTTTGTAGCGGAAACAGAACCAAAAGGAACAAATTACATTTAAAAAAACATAATTAAATATAATAAAAAGGCATAGGCACTAAAGTACAGATAAGATTGTTAATTAAAATTACAATCATTCATCAAAATTATTGCAATGAAGTTTTGAAACTTTCGAATTAATTATCATTATCAATTATTATTATTATTTGTCGTTGAGCTAGAATCAGGTTTCAGATTTTTCCTGTAAAGCAGGACAGATTAGATCGTTTTGCTATTATCCGCTACTTGAAAGGATTTAGAATCGTAGAGTTGACTCTACGATTTCGCATTGTGAAGTCAACATCTCCTGAAGATGTCCCGGTGTCGGGACGAAACGTGCGTCGAAGAAAGTGATAGAAAATTGTGTGTGGTGTTTCATGTGGTGTGTTCCTGCATATTGCACCACACAGAATCCTTTAAAGTAGCGGATAATAGCAAAACGAATTAATCTGTCCTGCTAATTATGGATTTCCGCAAAATAACGCCTGCTTCCATTCAATATTTTCCTGTAAACTTCATATCTCTATAATGACAGCAAATAAATTAAATAACAGTGGTGTAATGTGGTGAAGTGATTGTGTTACATAATATATGGAGCCCAACGACGTAGATATGTAAGAACCTACTAGGCAAGCTAAGATGTGTAAGAAAAACATATTCATCGTTGTCGTAATCGTAATTATGCCAAGTGATTGGCTGGAAAAAATGTTAATAAACATTCAACCAATTAGCGGGTAGAATCTATTTACGATAAAGATGAATAGATACTTTTTTTTCTAAGCAATTGCTCCCCTGGTAATCTTGACACGCAGCTTTTTAAACCCGAAACGCGACCAATATCTGCCCTCTGATTGGCGGATAAAAAGCTGTACAGCTAAATCAGCCAATCAACGGACAGAATTTGTTGTCAATTACGGCGAATATGTGTTTATTACACAATCAGGAGATTTGATGAAACCAGGAGGTGGATTTTGCTGTCGGCTTTCGGATGAAATATCACTGTGATGACGTATTTTAATTACTTTCTGTTTTTACATAGCTACGTCTATTTCAAGTATGTCACTGTCTAAGACACGTAACGTTTATTTGGAGGAATGGATCATACGAAATAAGTTATTATGTATTCATTAATATTGTGAAAAACAGTAAAATAATGGCCATTTATGTTATAATTTTACTTTTACAGAAGGACGTACCTTTTTATAAATTCATAATATTATTATGATTAAAAATGGAAATTCTATAATGCAAAAAATAACTTTAAGCATGCACAGAATAAGTCATGCAAGCGATTACATAGTCTGTGCAATTTTCGGCATATGCTGTGAACGTTTTAGAGTACATAATCAAACTCTTTCGTTGGTATTAACCTTGTTTAGTCTAGCAAAAGCGTGATTCTAAAACGTTTATTTTTAGTATGGCATTAGTTTTTTGTAGCGTTTCAAATACAAACCAATGCTATTTTGAGAATCAGATGGTTTTCATACTTTGTCTCGAGTCGGTAGTTCTCTGTGTGTTTTTTTAAGTCGGACGAGGTTGGTGTTACCATAATAGAAAATAGTAGTTTTTGTCCGTGTCCATTCCAGTTTGGTAAGCGGTAAAGAGAAAATAATATGCGCTATAGTATTATACTACTAGCAATTTTCGATTTTACTACTATAAATACGTACTATAATGGCCGAATACTGAAATTTAATTGTAGTAGTAGAGTAGTCCGCCTCAAATATTGAATGACTTTGTTATTTTTTAGTATAAATTATTATTTTTTATTTATTTTATCCTTCTGATTAAGACTATTGCAAAACCCAGGCTTTTCAGTATTCGGTTTTTTTTTTCAACTATTGCTAATTTTAAAAATCTTTATATTTATACACAACAAAATATTTAGATTAGATATTTATATCGGTTCTATAGTATGGTGCTATGAAATTCGATCTAAATAGAGTCTAGAAGACAAGGTTTGACACATGCAAAATTTCAAAACTTTTCAACACACAAGTGTTATGTTTTTGTAAGTGTTTCTAGTATATAAAAACTCCACACAGTCTCTCACAAAACAGCTTTCAATTACAGACTGTAGGCATTCTCAAATAGGGACGAGAATACAAGGGATCATGAATACTGATAGAGGATTTTGTATCATAAAGACACATTTGTCATAGAAAATATAACCAACTCTTATTTTAATATCAGAAATAGTAACGTTGTATGTGTACTTAAAACAGGGGAAATTATACCGTGCTTAAACTAAAGGATAACTATACTTTTATACATACAAATGTGTATCTAATTTGCAGGACCAATGTTGGAAATCTGATTAGGTGGTCAACTTGAACAAATACTACTTTATTTTAGCTCAAAAAAGGGAAAATTTAATTTTATTATTGAATTTATACGATTTGCCCCATCGTTGTAAGAAATCTAAGTGCTTGGAAAACATAATTTCTTATCTGGGGAAATTAGCTCGAAAAACTTGTAAAAACATCTACACAAAATACCTACTACGAAATAAAAAAAGTATTTGGTAAATATACCTTTATCGTTGAGCCACTTGGCGATCCGCGCGTACACCTCCTCTTCGACAGCGATCAAGATGGCCAAGAACGCGCGCGGGATCCAACTGAAGTAGTATATCGTCTCCTCCCACCAGTCCTGAAAGTAAGTAAATAATGATATTGTAAAGTATTGCCAGTGCAAAGTAAAGTAAAACTGGCCATACTTAAAGAAGAATTTAATAATTTAAAATATCTTAGACGTAAAGAACGAGGCAGCAATTTACGAAAATTAGCTAGCTATAAAAAGTTTATTGTACCTAATACTAATAATGCATATGGCAAAAGAAATTATAAATACATGCTTCCTAAAATCATTGAAAATTTTCCATTGTCCTTGCAAACTATTAATGATAAAAACATATCTATATCCGGAAATGTAAAAAAATATTTATTAAGTAATTTATGATACTTATATTTACATAGATTTGTCATATTATATGTATATTGTATGAATTAGTTTTTATAACTTTTGTAAGTTTATCTAGCGAACTCGCCATCCTCAAAATAAACGACAAGTTTCCTGAAGATGGCATATACAACGTGTTCAGGACGAATACGAACAACTCTAGGGTTAGGTTCCTTATCGAAAAGTAATCATAAATGGCTAAGGAACATAAGTTCTAAAATGGATATTTTCGGAGAAAATAATTTTTCTTTTGTAAATAGATCCAAAAATGTGTCCCATATGCCGCACTCTTATTTTTGCGACGTTGCCAAACTTAAATCATTCAAAAATACTACAACTACGGTCTGAGTAGTGATGTGCCAGTAGAAGCTATCTTGTCGGCATCGATAAAGTCTTACCGCGAACGATAGAATATAAATTTTCCTTAGATTTCAATCTTTTACATTTTGGCAATATTGAAAATAATTAATTTTAAACTTTATGATTGTAACCGAAATCATTATGTACTTACCTACTTCCTGCCAATAAAAAGACTTTATTTTCTCCTGCCAATAAAAAGACTTTATTTACATCGTTAGTAGGTACTCGTAAAAGGTAGAATACCGAAGTAAGCTGAATCTATTTAAATTCACTTAAGCTTACATACTGTCTACATTACATTTACCATACTCAAAAATACAAACATACTTTTGTCTGCGTAAACGTAGGTCAGCAAGCTCGTATAAGTTCATAACTGAATAGTTAGGTAAACAATTAAGTTCATCAGTAAGATTCTCAGTATCGATTGTCGATATTGTTAAAAATTATAACAAGAGCGCGCCGCAAGTTCATAAGCTTCTGAAGTTTTTTGTAGAACTTCGGGTCTCTCTTTCTCTCAGGTATACGTATCCCTTAGTTAAACTGCGATCGAAATACTAATTGTTTCCTTATCTTTATTGTTGAAGCTCCCTTGAGTGTGCGACGGTCCAGCCGGTTAAATCAGGGTTGTAGCTTTAAGGTACAATGTGAAATTGACTTTTTTTTATTTACAATTTACATGCATAATATGATATTATGTTATTAATTAGGTACAGGTATTAATAAAATTATTAAACATCGAGCTACGCAATGTTATAAGCGAAAATTTTAGTAAATTCCCTACGATGATTTTCAAATACGAGTAATCTTAGGGAATTTTCTATCGATGTAGGTATGTGTAATATGCCAATCCATATTTGCCAATCTGAATGAGGCCAGCGTGATGAACTGTTGGCCTATCTCTTCGAGAATCGAGGGGAAACTCGAACTCGTGTTCAGCAGATTGCTACTATTGATCCTGAATTTCCTTTCTTCCACATTCATATTTTTTAAATTCACACATAGATGACTGTTTAAATCACTTTACTAAACCCATTCTTTAAAACGATACGAATCGTTGATAAAATTCTGACAAATATTTTTTTTTTTAATTTTTCATTAAATTCTTATTGTGACAACCCTCGCTTGTGGCCACAAACAGTGTTCATTGTTTAGTAAAATTAAGACCATTCATAAGTTATGTTTTAAAATGCGACGATGTCAGTTTTTGCATAAAGGTGTGTGTAACGTGGATAGTTGGAAATAGTTGAATTACTTTGTATGAAAACTGAATTTTATTTTTTTATTTTATTTAAAAATTATTTCTTATGTGGTTCGATTCCTATAAGTGGTCTGTTCAATACCTCGAAGTTGTTCGTATTCGTCCTGAACACGTTGTATAATGTAAATTTTATAAATTGTGATTTCATATTTTGACCAATAAACTAAAAAAAAATCGTTTCGTGGTCATAGAGTGCTGGCATCGAATGGATCGTTTTGGTGTTTCATAACCTACTGTTGGCTGTACCACGTGTTCAACTTAGGGGTAATCTAAGACCTGCCTGGCGTTCTTGGGACGAATAATTTCTAAATTGGTCAGATGTGGGCCTATATTCTGTAAAATTGACAATTGCAGTGAAGACGCTGTTGTCTATGGTTTGTTATCATTGACTAAACATATAAAGGATCAACTTAGTGACGTCACGCATGAATTTTTTAGGCTCCGCCCTGAAGCCTCCTTTTTAATTTGTCAAAAAAGTAAAATGGCGCTAAAGTAAGCGACCGACAGCAGTATGTGCTCTCAACAGTACCGAAATGTACGACGCGCGACAGCATGTTTGAAAAATTTTTGGCTTCAACATACGTCACATATTTCCCGTCCTCTTAGCGTAGCGAATTTGAAAGAAAAAAATCCGGACTCGCGCACCGAGGGTTCCATACCATAAAAGAAGTAAAACATTCAAAGAATCACTTTTGTTCATAAATTTACGAGTATAATTTACATGTAGGTACTTTTGTTGGCAAACCGCAAACGTAACTTTGTTTTTGGCGGTTTATTGTTATTATCAAAAAAAGTAAAATAGTTAGAGAGTTGATTTTATTTTTCCTGTAAAATATACGTTTATTCCTATTGATCATAATTATTTCAGATTTTTTTTTCAGTTCCATTTTTACCATTTTGGTATGGAACCCTAAAAATGAAGAAAAATATGCCAAATAAAATCGTTGACGGTCACTGATCAACACTGAGATCACAATAAGAGCCTAGGTCTAGCGTGAGGCTTTGGCCGCGACTGATTATATATTAATTATCAAACTACCGGCAAAGACCGGCCCCCAACCGATTTAGAGTTCTGGTGCGATGTTGTGCAGTAACCGTTAAGGGGTTCCTAATCACTTTTATTGAAGATAACATCTTCGTCACTTAACATCAGATGCGATTGCAGTCAAGCATTAATCCACAATGATCTCACCTGTGTACGCAACAAGGCGAACGTCGCGAGCCCCGCCACCGCTAGACACAGCAACATGAGCGGCAGAGACACGCAATGTCGCCACACTCGACGCCTCCACGCCGCGTACTTCGGCTCGGGGCGGCCGGTCACCTCACTTATACCCATTTCACCCTGTGAAATGAATATTTTTGTATTATGTAGCCTGGGTATTGAAGTGAAAAGGTTCGAAATGGCGAATATCGTCTGGCTTCCGCATAAAATAAATGTACTTTAACAATATTTTTTTTTTTATTATTATTTATGCACCAACATACATAGGAAAATAGACTAAATAAAAATTAACGCATAGGATAGCTTATCTCTGAAGAGATTTCTTCCAGCTACCCTAAGTGTGAGTAAGGTGAAGAGAAAAATGGGATAGGTCAGAGGGCACATAGCAAAAATATTGTAAGCAAAATATTGGATATGATACATACTACAAAGTACATAATATAATTACATACATTATATGAATACATACTAATATAATAAATATATAAATACATAAAAACAATACTAAATAAATACCGAATTTTACCTGAAATAATGGTCGAGGCTCCACTAATAGTTCATCTCTTTGATCCAAGGTACCCCATCTGTATGCTAATACGTTTGAGTATCTGACAAACACACACAATTATTTTATAGATACAAACTATTGCAGTTATAAATTACGGGTTTTTTTAAGCAATTTTTTTACTGGATCTTTTTAGTAAGCTCATTTACGGTGCGCTATAAATTGAGCCAACCAACCGGCACTTGGCCAGTATGGAGAAGGCCTTACAGTGGGCTATCAAAGGGGTTAAGAAGCCAAAGTGACAAGACTACGAATAGTGCTTTATCTTTCACTATTATTATTAGCATAACAATTATTTAAATTTAAATTGCGTACCTCTTCCATGTCTCTAAATAAACGCAGGCCCAGAGTACGTTAAATAATGAAAACAGCACATAAGCTATGTCTTTCCAGTAATCATTCGCCGTGCCCAGCCACACCTGGAAGTATTATAATTTTTAATTTGATTTAAAAATAAAGTTTAAGGAATCTATATGTATAAAAAAGTCGCGACCAAAAACTAGCATTTAATATTAAGTTTTCTCGTTAGCGTAAAACAAAGAATACCTTTTTCCTACATTTGCTTGTAGTACTTAGTTCGTTACTTTAAGGTTGAACTTGCCTTCGCAGTAGTAGTACATAAATTACCCAAAACACGAATCCAACGACGGCGGGCACCGTGAGAGACTGCGTGTAGTGTCCCAGCCAAGCGAAATACATGGCGATTTTTACGCCGAAATATTCTGCGATTTCGTCTGAAATAATAAACATTCAAGAAATGTATGAGATCATGTTATATTTATTTATATTTATCAAATATCAGTTATCTAGTACCATTACACAATAATATTATATTATTTTAGAATTATATCTATTTAAATGTTAAAAAAAACTAGCTATAGCTGCTGGTCTTTATTTAGGTCTTATTTTAGTTTGATCATTAAACGTACCCAAGGGTTGCGGCGTGAATAAGGTCTTCACCCATTTCTTCCGGAGATTCTCCAAGGCTGTTCTCTCGTGCAGAGGGAACATACCGGCGACTACTCCGCGGGACAAACACGCCGGCACTGAAAATATTAGAATGTTAATATGACATTCATCAACCCGTATAATATTATCTCCACAAAGTGAGAAGTTCGCTTTTAGGCTCAAATAATAGAAAGTTGTGCGTTGTATGGGGTATATTATTTTAAATGTTTTCAATGATAGTCTTGCGCTTGACGACAATCACGCCTGATAGAAAGCAATGATAAGGTCTAGGTTGTGCGCTTGTCTAGAATATGTTTATTCACTCTTCTCCCGAAGGCAGCCAGGCAATGGCTGGGAACACGAAAGCTGGCAGGGCGTTCCACACCTCAGCGGTTCGTATCAGAACCGTGGGAAAAACGTTTGGTGCAAGTTTGTTGGATGTCATTCAGTCAAACACATAAGGATACCATCGTTCTCGGCATCTTGCAGTCCTAGGTAGAAAGGTAAAGGTGTCCCATTTCGTAAGGTAAGAAGACGGGGACCGTATTATATGGACCTTTACCCATTGTTTGCGCGGATAGGTAGCTCACAGCAAACACATAATGATGGTTGAAAATTGTATTAGTTCACATTATCAAGTACAAAGAACGTGAAGGCGCGTTACATAGGCGCTGCCGGGGTTCACACGCGACACAAAGGTCGAATAGGTATTGGACGATGATGCATCTCATGTCCTTTTCACACTACACGTCAGGTCGGAGCGTGGCGAACACCCATTGAATCTTACCGATACTCTGTCCGGGGCGCAGCGTGAGTGCGGGCGCGAGCGCGTGCTCGTCGCCCGGCTCGGCGCGCGCGGACTCGAGCACGTGCTTCACCAGCGCGCCGCGCTGCTGCGAGCTCAGCAGCTCCGCCGCAGACGAGCCCTGCAGGACACACAGAGCATTCACCAGCTGGTAAGGGCAGTGTAGGGGCATCCCTCACATAGGTAACTCATGTAGCTTATGTAACACATATGTAAGAACAGCGTGCATTGTAGAACGCGTAGCATTTAAGGACAAGCCCTATGAGAGTCAAGTTAGTTACGTCCTAAACGCGTTGCACATCAGTCGTATATTTCACCTGTAAACTTGTATGTTTGATTTATTGTGTGTTAATCTCTGAAGTTGTTTAACTTAAATTAAAATAAGTTCATATTGGAGTCTATCGTGTTTTATTGAGCATATTCCTCAAGACAGTATTGAACACAGCCACTGTACAATCAAGTACCTAAAGGCAGCATACCCAACGGTTGGACTTACAAAGCTCACTGTAGGTACCACCACAGTGTCAGATATTTCGACGCAATATTTTTAGTTTCATCCTTTTATTAGGGTACCGTACCTCAAAAGAAAACTCTTATAAGATTACTTTATTGTCAGTATGTCTGTCTGTCTATCACCACCGTTTATTTAAGTATCTATTAAAGCTATCGACACGATTTGGAGTGGTTGTAGGTAATAGTGACACACAGTAATTGCAATTATAAAAAATTGATCAAGTGCGGGGGGAAAACCGAGGCGTCAACTTGATAGATAACAATTATATTGAGTGGGGTATATTGAGTACGGGAAAAAGAAAATCAATCTGTATCTATTATTATAAGTATTGTCCTCAAAAACAATGTTAAGTCGGGTTTAGCGATTGTAGGGTAATAGGGTTTTTTTTTGTTTTACTTTTTCTATAGTAGTACGGAACCCTCAGTGCGCGGGCCCGACTCGCACATGATCAATTATTTAGTCTCGAAATGCCCAACTTTGTGACAACATTCTACATTCCCATTCCTTATCCAAATAAACTGTAACATACACTGTAACAAAATCTAACATATTTGTTGCTAATAGCGTAAATACAAAATGGTTCCTTCACGTATAAAGAAAAGACATCGAAGTACCTATAATTTTATATCCTAATTAATCGATCTCTCGATTTAGGTCAAAGACCTTTTGCTTTAAAGATGGCAAAAGATGATTGAGCACGACGACTTATATCGGAAGGGGAATTCTCTGAATATAGCCATAAAATATCTCGAATGCTTGAATAAATCATATTCCAAATCTGTTGACGCAGCATGACTCTGTATGAAATAGCTCAGGTACGGTCACTGATATACCAAAATGTCTGTGTATCAAAATACGTGTATCTAACGCTTAACAGTAATAGCGGGAACTCTCAATAAAGTGTGAGTTTTGAATAAACAAAACATTTTTTTAAGATAGATAGTGAGCGAAACCCACTTTCCTAATTTGGCGGTAGAGATTTGCCTGTAAGTTAGGCCTATGTGAAAAATAAAGATTGTAATTTGTACAAGTTTTAAGTCTCTCTATGCCCTGTAATGTGGCCTATCTCATTGTGATAGGAGACTCCCGCCTAGTACCTAGTGGGACATAAAAACCGTAGTTCAGAGAAAAACACCCCGCAATTTCGCTGGCTACGTGATGTCCTTTAAACAGTAATATAATTACTGCTGCTACATCAGATCATCTGATACTGCGGTGGTACCAACCGAAAGTCCTACCACCTGGTAAAATATTTCATAATTCAATGGCAGTATACTACCATCGATGTACAAGTACATCAAAACACTAGTTGAGTTTCTTTCATTAAGATTCCAAGAAATAAACGTATACTGGCGGCAGAATAGTTCACTAATAACTATGCTATCAGTTACTCGCAATTTGGGTTTAAAAGGGCAAACGCAAACTATTGACTAACCTCGCGCTGCCGATAGTTTTGTGAGACTTTCGAATCGAATTTAGTGACGGCTGGGAACAATATACTATTTTATTCATGAAATCTAAATGTATTCAGCAAGCCAAGCGGCTGAAATATTTCGAACGTCAACGCAAAGGGAATTGGTTAGCAGTTAGCACGCAACCATTTTCAGGTCGAATACACGTACTATTAAGGAGTAAAATAGTACTCATTGCTCAAGAAAATTGTGAGTGTTATCCAGACATTCATCACCCTTTTTTTATTGGTCAAGATATAGAATTACCAATTTCAATATTAAATCTACGCCATCCTCTAGAACTTGACCTTGATCTTTTCTCTTATTTGTTTTAAATTCAATCTAATAATATTATAAACAAAAAAAAAACGATTAACAATATTAAAAAATTGAGGTCACCACCGGCCGCGGAGCGTTAAGGGCCAAAGCCACCGGTAGGCAAGATTCTAGATCAAGGAATCTCCTCACAATACGTGCCATCCTTGTCTATGCGACCATCGCCTTCTCTATGCGAGCTTTGATACAACAGCCGAGCGATTAGCGAAAGCTTCTTAAGATGTTGGTCGAAGCTGGAATGGCGGGCACACATAATATTCGTGTTCGTTCATCATTCCAGTGTTGACAGACCCCCTTACCAGGCGGACGGTAAGATCCGGAGAGTCTTTACTTGTAGAACTAAGAACTCATTTTAACAATCGCCTCATTATTTCGAACGTCAGGTGAAGTGGCCATCAAAACCTAAGTAGTCGGCTAAAAAAATGATGTACGGGAATATACACGAGTATTTGTGTACGTCGAAACACAGAGCACAGATCTCGACCTCCTTACTCGAATCTCAAAACTCTCGTCGAGCCTCGGGGCGTATTCCCGTTGATGAATTTCTTCCACTTCACGAGTTATCGGGGAACGGATTTAACGGCCCTTTGAACTGCTTTAGGCAATACGGTTCACATTTCGGAGGCCAAATTTATTTTCAGCGATCGATTTCAGCAAAAAAACCCGCTGTAGAACTTAGCTCGGCATTTCTGAATAGATATCTGGATTACACTAATATTATAAAGGCGAAAGTTTATATGCGAGTACGTGTATACTGTATTATGTTTGTTACTCTTTAACGCCACAACTATTGAACTGATTTCATTGAAACTTGGAATTTCGCTGAAATATTTTTTTTCCTAAAAATATCTGAAATTACGAATTTCACGCACATGGAACTGCGGGCCATAGCTAGTAAAAGACAAGCAAAAGGTGACTGACTGATTTACCTATCAACCACTACAATTATCGGGCACTTATCGGGTTTTATCGATAATTAATTGTTACATGATGTAAAAATTCCCTAAAGGCGGATAGTTGGAGGTCACAGGAAGAATCAAGCGTCCGCGAAATGAAAATGGTGGACTAAGTACAAATTTAAGTTTATGGAAATGATAATCGCGCTAATATTAAATACAATAATTTTGCATAGTCATACAGATTTGAACCATTTGGTACTAATGGGAGGTAAAAGACGGTTTTCAAGAAAAGCTTTGTTAAAAACATGTATGTATAAGTGTAATTTCCGCGATTGACATTGCCCTGAACTTACTGCTTGTAATTAGTCTACTATTTCTTCAGAGCTAGCACGCGAAGCATGGGCTGGTATAATTTGTAAAAAAAACGAAAAAATTCAGACACCGAAGCGTTTAGCCAGATACTAGTTAGAGCACGGTATTCAGTCGAGCTTGTCAAACCACTTGAGTATTTTGAAGCATAAACATTTCACATGCAACCTTGTACCGGGAAGCGACGCTACACAAAAACATAATGTAGGTTAGACAAACAAGAGTACCTTTCTTCTTGTGCCTGCAGTAGTCGTACTATAAGACGAAAGGTAAGATAGAAAGAAGGGAACACCTATATCCCGCATCCTGTGGCACCCGTTGTTGGTCCTGGCTTCCTCTAAAACATTCCTCCACTTGTCGTGGTCCATCGACTCCCTGCGCCAGTTGGTGTATTTACCCATGCCCTTTAGGTCTTCTTCCACACCATCATTCCAACATTTTTTTGGTCAAGTATTACGAGTATATTAAATGACACAAAAATTACTCTAAGGAAGATAAATAAGTGGTCCAATGAGAGTCAGATTTGCCAGCCATGAACAGAGGACATCTAGAGTAGTAGAGATCAACAATGCTGTGGTAGTTGGAGTATCCTCACGATGCAAAAATTAGATCTTCAGAAGTCGGATGTGCGAAAGCATTAAAATAGAAAATGACACTTACCCTTTGAAAGCAGTGCATGTCTCGAACAGTGAACTCCTTGTATCCTCCTCCAAATTCCGGTTTCAGCAACATCGGGAGATGAATCTCTTCAGCCGTTTGTAACAGACTGTTGACAAGAATACTTTTTACAAATCTTGCCATAAATACTCGAGAACAATATGGTCTGTTGGTATAAGTTAAAATTTTCATAACAGAACTATTTTTTGTGATCATTTGTAACTAATGCTTTTGGTCAAATGTTGGGGGCACGAAAATTCAGCATCATCATGATGCAGAAGGCATAGCACTGCCCTGACGCGTGTTGCCGCACGTACATATGTAGCAGCGGCGAACTGCCGCGCACAACTTCTGCAGCCACATCAGCATGCTGTCCGGGAGACCTGTGAGCAATACTGCACTCACACATCATCATCAGCAGTGATGTAGAAGGCGGAGCACTGCGACGACGCGTGTTGACGCACGCACACACGCAGCCGCGGTCGACTGCCGCGCAGTTTCTGCAGCAGCCACAGCAGCATGCTGTCCGGAAGACCTGCGAGTATGCTATCATTATGATCTTAGGTAGGTTAGATTATCTTCACAGAACAATTGAAATTCAAAATGCATACTTCGTTGTATAGTAACACGTAGGTAGTCCAATTTCATTCATTATTTTTTTGTTGGAAAGCAGTTAGGGAATCTTTATGATAGAGTGAAAACATAATTCGTACATCTAGCAAGAACTTACTATAGTAAGTAGAAGAATAAGATTAATCAATACAGTTATTTATTAATGAAGTTCGTGAGTTTATATTTTATTCCTCACCTACTTCATAAAGATCATGAGTGAGAATTTCAAAGGTGCAACCTCATGAAAAGCCTATAATAATGAAGCTCTTTAGTCGCAAACAACACAACACAAAACCTAACAAAAAGTTTCTCTCAATTTGTCTTCCCTATCTTTTTACTGCATTCGCGGCGAAATGGCAAAGTTAAATAAGCGTTCATGTGCCAAATTGGCTTGCCAAACTAACAATCTGATTTACAGGCGATTTTTTGTTTCAAAATTTTAATATTAGTAGTAGCATGGACTATGGACTACTGACTAAGGTACTGATTTGCTTGCATCTTTTTTCAAAATTGGTGTAGTTTGACACAAAACTTAGCATAGCATATCTCTGGTGCACAAGTACCCTTATGACTGTTCTGATCATTCAAACACATGGCAATTGTAATGACTTTTTTCTCACAAAACCTGTAAGAATCGTAAATTTTTACCAGGTAAAAAGAGCTTCTGGTCGTGTTTGCGCTTTCTTTCCTTACTTCGATACTTACAACCAAAGAATTTGCAATCTACTCGTACCTGTAGCTATAAGACCTCTAGTTATCTCGATGTTTGGAGATCATTCCAGGAGGCCTATGAGTAGCAGTCAACAAAATCAGAATCAGCAGCAGAATCAACAAATGTGAATGACAAATCTACTTTCTTAATTACATTAGATTGGTGCTGTTCTGTTGTCTATTTTGGAGGTTATGGGTTCAATACTCACACCAGAAAAAGAGCTGAGCTCATCACACAAACTCTGACATGGGAAAATATTCAAAACATATGAATGTCTGAACGGTTTTCTATATTATTACAAGTATTTATATAACTATGTCAAAAAAATATTAATAAAATAGACAAACTACATGCATATTTATCAGTTATTAGTACCCATAACACAAGTTGCTTACTTTAGGGCTAGATTGCAATGTGTGTAATATCCTAATATTTATTTATATTATTACCTTTTGGAAATATAAGCACAACATCGGTCTGCTGCGTAGGTGTAGAATGCAACAGCAGTCTTCTCGGATGCATCAGGTGCGCTCCGAGCTGGCCTGCCATTGGAAGCCGTCTACGCAGCTCTCTGCCAGCTAAAGTACAAAAAGTACGTAATAGAAACAATGGGGTATGGGCTCCCATAGCTCAGTGGCAGAGCAATTGAATTAGTTACATTCGCTGGGAGACGTAGGTTGAGATCCAGCACAGTACAACCATTTTGATATGTATTTAATAATTTTTAGGAATATTATCAAAGATTTTTCTAAAGACTTGGAAAAATAGAAGTCTTTAAAAATTACTAAAAGGCGACCCAATATTTTGAACCCAAAATCAACAGTCATTGTGACTAAGAAAGTTCTAATATTTTCGTGCCTGTAGGTCCCAAGAAGCCCTATTGCACTTACTATGCTGTCCAACCATTGATCTGTCTGTTCAATTAGTTTAAAAATGTGCTGTAAATTTTGATTTTATTTAAGTAAGAAAAAAACTTCTAATAACACAATTTTATTGCCTTTGACACAAATCTTTGAAGTCGAATTTAACCAACCTGTATTTTTGCATTAAGTTAAGATTTTGCAAATGTACCTATGCAAAGTTAACAAAGTACAATAATTTAATTCTAAATTTGAAGAACCAGGACATCTGAGTTTTGGTTCATTTGGTGTCCATTAACTGAAGAGGCCCATGTAGAAGTTTGATGAGCTGGAGTGAGATTTTTTTTACCAAATTAAAAGTACACACCGACATGTAATTTTGAAGCACAGGTATTTATATATTTTTTTTAATTTACTACTTATTGCTATCATGAATTTTCTTACAAATCTTACAAATATAAATATAGTGTGAGCGACTCACCGCTATCCAATTTATCCTTCGCGAATTCCGCAAAAGACTTGTGCTCTTGCGGTGTTGAATGGGAGCTGCTTTCGTGTTCCTCCTTCTCATGATTGCCGATGCCCACATTATCACTCTCCATGGTGATTAAATACGCAAACAGCCGAAATAACGAACTGCCGAGTCCTGTGATGTGCGATCTTACATCATCGATCACAATAGTAACTTCGCATTTCGCAACTACGCACCGGTATGCAAACTATACGCACTAGCCTTTTGGTAGTCCAAAAGGCTTCATTTGATTAAAGTACACTACGAAATGTGAGGAGTTTATAATCATCAAATAAATCACCAATGTATTTTAATATTTTTGCTTTATTTTTATAATCAAATCTATTTTAAAAATTATCTCCTGCCTGCCGCCAAAGAGTATATAATCCACAGCACAGAACCACAGATCCACAGAGTAGGTACATTGATATAATCCACAGAACATTATTACTCCTAGCGGATATAACTACGTTTTTACTACCTGCCGCCATAGAGTACCTGCCGCGGCGACCACAGATCAGGAGTATGCACCATGCGGTGCAGTGGTGACCAGTGACTCAGAACACTATGGGTATCTCCATGGTGCAGACTAATGGACTAAAACTAGTGATCACAGACCACAAAACTAGAGAGTATTATTTTGGTACTCTTTGGTATTGGTGCAGACCAGTGTATCCATAGTGTTTTATGTCTATGGTCCAGTGCAGAACTGCAGACTGCAGTCTAGTTTCGTGGTGGTTTCGTGTAGTCGTGGGTACTATGTAGTCCTCTAAAAGATCCAGCTCACTTAGTCCGAATCCACTTTCGAATCTGATTCCTCTTATCGATTCCGACTCCTCTTAATGATTCCAGCTCCCGTGCGACTCCTTTAGTCCAAAGACTGAATTAGTCCTATTGATTCCGAATCCTCCTAATGATTCCAACTCCCGTGCGGCTCCTTTAGTCCAAAGACTGAATTAGTCCTAACGATACCTTTATTCACCGAACCTTTTAGACTCTCGGAGGAACGTTGTGTCGAATCGCGAGAGACGACTTTAAAAACACTTACTGAACTACTTAACTATTGCTTCCGAATAATTCCTACACTGAAAATACTTCTACAAAATTTATACTTAAGTTAAACTGCCTTATAATATCTTTAAATTAAATGACAAAGTTTTTAGATAGGACTTTATTTTAAGTACCTATTAGTTATTAAAATTATAATGTCTGTTTTTGAACTTGTATTTTTTCTAACAATGGACCTAACTTTTAATATAAGTTGCATAATTACTTAGGTACGTAATTTTAAATTCTTCGTAAAAATAAACAATAAACTATAATAACACAATATGTACGAGTAAAGTTAAACGATTTTAAATTTTGTTAGGTTCTCATTAAGGCTAATATCCATTATCCACTCGCAATACAGAAGTGCGAACGAGACAGCTTGTAGCTGTCGAAAACAAACGGAGTCATACTCGTGACACGACGTGCCGCGAAACAGATCGCACTAACTCGAACCGCAAACGATTCCGGAGTAGGGAATAATTAAGCGGAGTTGGAATCGTTAGTGTGAGCTCGGAGTCGTTAAGAATTTCGGCTCCGGCTGCGGATCTTATTCCTTTTAGTCACTTAGTCCGGAGTTACACACCTCTAGTTTCGTGGTCTGTGGACTGCAGAGCAGAAAATATTATAAAAAAGTAAAGTAGTCAAGTGAAAAACAGAGCGTCGTAATTTAATAATTTTATTATAAGTTTAAGTGTAATTCTATTGAAGTTAAAAGCTATATTAACATAAAACTTGTGCCACAGTGGGAAAATATAAAAATACTCGAAGGTATGTGTGCATGGAAATTTTATGTGACCTTTGTTTGTGCTACAAAAATAAAATTAATTTGTAGTTTTAATCCTAAATCAAAAGAAAGATAAGTTCTTTGATTAAAAATTCAATATGCTTAAATTTTTCAAGTATATTGTTGAAACAGTGTATTTACGCAGTTGTATTTTTTGTCATTTAGCCTACTTTCCACAAAACAGCTGTTGTGAAGTTACGTCGTCACTCGTCACGCCTTGCATACAAGCTTAAACAGCTGATTTAATCGTCACCTCTGTTTACGGATATAAAAAAAAACGAAAATATTAGTTGTTGAAGGTCACTATGGTTATTGTAATATAACTGTATTATTTATTACTTTCTCCGTCCGTCCGTCCGTCTGTCACACTCGATTATTATTTATTTCAGTAGGTAACTATAGAAGCTATCGACTTGAAATTTGGAATAGTTTTAGATTATAGTGACCCGACGTCATTGCAGTTATGAAATTTTGAAAATCAAACAATATTGAGTGGGGTATCATGTGAAACTTGTGTATTAGATAACAATAGTTTTTGATTAATTGGGCAAACTGTCGAAAAAAATACTGACCCCCCTTGTTTGTCCTTATCTCCGAAGTTTATCTTTCGAAAAATCTGAAATAATTATGATCTATAGGAACATACGTATATTTTACAGGACAAATAAAATCAACTCTCTAACTATTATACTTTTTTTGATAATAACAGAAAACCACCAAAAACAAAGTTAGGTTTGCAGTTCGCCAATAAAAGTACCTACATGTAAATTATACTCCTGAATTCATGAACAAAAGATTCTTTTAATGTTTTATTTCTTTTATGATATGGAACCCTCGGTGCGCGAGTCCGACTCGCACTTGGCCGGTTTTTTTTTATATTATTGCCAGTTGGCAAACAGATCTACAGAATATAAAATTGGCTTTTGCCTACTCTAGGATACCATCGTGTCACAATTTTACTCCATCCACTATCAGTATATTGACTCATTGGTTGGGATTTCCCCTGGGACTTAAATTTTCTATTGACATTTTTTGACATGCATTCTTATTTCAAATCCCTTTTATTTTAGTGACTTCTTTCATAATAAGTTTGCAAGTTGCAACAGACCACTTTAAATCATTTATAAAGTAAATTATGAAAAAAAAGTTAATATTTAAAAAGTGAAAACAACCTATCTTATTTCACCTTTTGCCTGTTTTTATAATATCTAGAGTTACAGTTCAGGGCTTCCAATGGGAAGTCAACCATAAGTCATCATTCCACATCATTTTTGCCACAATTTCTAAGTATTTAAATTCTGAGGAATATGAAGAACTAAAAATGTCCATTGTGTGCAGATGTCGGTAGGCTGGGGCGGTCTGCCTCTCCTCCCGCTCAGATGCGTGCTGGATCATCTGAGCACGGAGGACGCACTTGCTGCACTGTCCACGTGCCGCCACTGGCGAAGCGCCATCTTGCTGTACGAAGGACGCAAGTGAGTCATTTTAGTAGAACAGATTAATTTGTTTTGCTATAATCCCCCACTTGCATTTATTTATTGAAAAACAATCATACATCTATGAATTACAATTTAACAATTTCAGCACAGTAAAAAAGCAAAGATTCTGTATAGTACAATATTTAGGAACACTGCCCACATGAAACACCACACACAATTTTCCAACACTTTCTTCAACGCACGCAACTCCTGAAATCACAGAGATCTCTACATTTCGCATTTTAAAGTCAATATCTCCTTAGGATGTCCCGGTGTCAGGATACATCTAATATTAATTGTATATTAGATCCCATTAGGTCAATCCTAAACAAATCTGGTCTAGTATAAAATAAGCTCAAATCAAGTTAGCTTTCGAGTTTTTTTCTTTAGTTTAATCTTTCTATCTGAGATCAGTCTTTTAACCATAATTGTTTGCGAATTCTGCCCTCCGACTGGCTGATGTAAACCAGAGAATCAGCGGGCAGAATTTGTAATTGATTATGATAAAGGTTAATACTAGCTTTGGTTATAATAGCTTTGAAGTAAACAATTTCCTAACTCATCTTTATCTATTTTTATATAACTATCTTTCTGTGTAGGGATACACTGAAGCTGCGAGTGAAGCACCTAGAGAAGAACCTCTTTGTCACTCGGCTGTTCAGGAAGTACACGAGGAAACTGCACATCTACATTGACAGCTGTGGAGAAGATTTGGATAACTTTATGAACTACGTGCTGCCACAGTGAGTATATTTTGTGCTAATGCATGTTATTGTATCGCAGGATGTCGTCAACCTGAGGCCGTACCACCATCTCTCATATTCTCAGATAAAAACTATTCTCAATTTTTTATGATTGCAATGACGGCGGGCCATCATTACCTACTATTCCAAATTTCATATCTTCGCTGTCATTAGTACTTGTAGTTAAAGAAATAAAAGGTTGTGACACACAGACAGACAGATGGACAACAAAGTGATCTTATAAGCATCGGGTAAGCGCTAAAGTGTCCCGACCTACTGAAAGCCAAAACGCGAAAAGAGTTCCAATCGCACTTATAAAGCAAAATTAGACTGTATGTTAATGTTTTAAGACATACATTGCAATGTTTTAGTTATAAAAATACACATCTACCCTCGTTTATATAGGTTTTCTCAGGACACTTTTTTCATGAATTTTGTTATACACCCGGGTCCATTGATTTATATGCCAATGCTTATAAGGGTTAAATAATTAAAAGCTGAAGAGTGCGTTTGTTTGTTATGTGTAAACCGAAATTCAAGCGGCCGAAGCCGCAGGCAGCAGTTTAATTATGATTATTGAATATAAAAACTTGCGTTTAATTATTATGCAAATGATTCCTTGCGTCAGACGGGTAACGTAACATTCTGGTGCCTAACATAAGACTATCTGTGTTACTTTATCTGTCTGCATAGTTTCACGTATCTGGCGTCAGTATGATATTATAATGTTTAGCTCAGAAACCCGCATTGGTGACGACCGAATAGCGTAGCGGTAGAAGTCTCTGCGTTGGTGGTTGTGGGTTCGATTCCCACCACTGGAAAATGTTTGTGTGATGAGCATGAATGATTTCTAGTGTCTGGGTGGTTTTCAGTATATTACATTTATGTATATTAATATGGTATCGCTTACATTGGGGCTAAATTGCAATGTATGTAAATGATGTGATGTCCTCATATTGGTGCTGCACATAGTGCAAGCTCATTCTTCTGTGAGGAATGCGTCCAATGATTCCTGTAAATCAATGTGCTGTAGAACCTTTATAAAATTATAATAATGTCGAATGTTGTCGCGGAAGAAGTTGCAGATACGGCCTTTTAATTATTAATTGCAAGTTATAGTAAGCCCGCCAAACTTTGCCCAGCGGTGGGACATAAAAAGGGATTGAGATGTGAAGTTATAGTACACCTGATTACAATCTCATTTGATGGTGAAGTGGAGAATGATGCCATAAATGGTAACGTACTAGGGAGGAGTTGAATATAATCTAACGGTTACAACAGAGCATCGCACCGGTAAGCTAAATCGCTTGGCGGATAGGTACGTCTTTCCTTGGTGATAAAAACCTCAGTTGAAACCTCTCATCAGATTCTGCATGAATTCCGAAAAAAAAAGTGTTAGGTATAAAATTATAATGTACGCGAGTTACTTTGTTCCATCATAAAGCTCTGAAGTTGCATAAAGTACTTACATGGATTTCTAATTTTTTAAACATTCGATTTGGGTTAAAATAATTTACCTTCGCCATAATATAATGCGGGCCAAAAAAACAATAACAGTATGGCCCGTTAGGTCTATCATATATTCCGTGGTATGACGCAAGCTTAAAACCAAACTATTTTCGATATTTCCGTTAGTCCTACGATATAGCCACGCTATCCATTCTGAGACAAAGATTGTACCCGCCTGTAACAAGTTACAAGTACATAATCAATATTGTTGCTAAGGAGTACCGATCTAGACATTTGCGTGATCTCTTCTAGGCCAGGGATGATGAGCCCAATAGAAACGCAAGACCTTTCTAAGGTCATTTGTAAGCTAGATCACGTCTCTGCGGAAAGAAAGTTTCTTGTTAAGGCGAACTCAACAGGTCTGCCCGCGAAATTCTAAATTTTCGTGGTTTTTTGCTATTTGTACGCTAATTACACATAATGCGAGAATGGCAGTTACTTCTTTACATGATTATATCAAAATTTTTGCATAAAAATGTGTATCCTAGGAAATTAGTCCGAGTATCTAGTTTTATGTGAGTAACTCGCAAATCTCGGACTAATTTCTTTAACTCAACACTTTCGAGCAGAGATTTTTATATAAACACGTGAAGATGATATTGCGATTATCGCAATTTGACTGCCATAAGCCTATTATGTCTTATCAGCTTAAAAATCGCAAAAAACCACAAAAAAATTGAATTCCCCCTTCTTGTCTTGTAACTAAACTGTATCCGCGATCATGAATTTGAATTTTTTTTATAATTTTACATTTCCCAGACTCTGGGTGCCCTTTTTTGATCTACCTATCTAATTACTATTAAGTAATTTTAATGTTTTTCCTACTATGCGTGCCAACTAAGAATAGGACCGCGCTTGCTGCCAACTTCACACGATAACTGTCAAAATAGTACTGCCAGCAAAAAAAGGGCAAAACAGAAATTTCATATATTTTTTATTGTTCATATTATAGTATAGATTTAATTATTGTATAATCATTATATTCATTTAAAAATACTATTCTTGAATTTTATTAATGAATAATTTTGGATAAATTAATTCTACAGGTATGGAAACACTTTAAAAAATGAGCAAATACATAATTAATGTTACTGGTCACCCTAATACCTATGTCGCCAGTTTGTGACGCTACTGAGAAGCTACCAGTGTGCCGTTAGCTACGCTTTCGTGTATACGCGCGTGTGTCCTATATCTGTTGCCTACTGGACTTCCTTGTTATTGTTGGTTTATATAATATATTATGTATATTTCATTTCCTACTCATTTATAATTAATTTGGCGTGAAATGTATTAGAAATACCAAAAAAGCGTACATTAAATATTTAAACGGAATATAATTTGTTTACTGATTTTTTTGCACACCATACACTTTAGTAATGAAGTTTGCGCGTATTTCTGAACAAAATGGCGTCTTGACAGTCCTATTCTCATTTGGCACGCATAGTACCTTGGGCTTCCTACTCCCCTATTAACAACAATTCTAAAAATACAATAATAATATCTACCTGATATACGATAATTTTATATTTTTAGTTAATAGTTTAATATTATATTTAACTAGCTGTTGCCCGCGGCTCCGCCCGCGTGAATTCCTTAATTCCTTAATTTTCGCGGGATTCTGGTGTGATGTTGTACAGAAACCTGTTCTTACTTCGCACGGGTTATCTTGTGGTGATTTTGAAAACTCCTTTTTTAGTAAAAAAATATAAAGTTTCATTAATACGTAGTTGAAAGATCAAGTACGTAGTTGAAAGATCAAGTACATTGGTACAAGTCGTGGCTAAGACCACGACTTGTACCAATGTATTTACGAATTTGTATACTTTACATCGTTTCGTATTTCGTAATGTTAGATAGTGCGGTCGTGTATTTTTTTATACGTTTCTAAACGAGCTGACCCAGCAAACGTTATTTTGCCATACACATTATTTCTCACTTATGGGAATAGAAAATAAATTTATGTTCTATTCTCAAAACTTCCGAATAAATTAAACAAATGTTTCATTAAAATTAATCAACCCGTTTCGGAGCTGTTAAGTCACACACACATACACTCACAATTATGTATACCAATTTTTTTTATTTCTTTATTTTTTATTTCCTATTTATTTTAATAATGTTTGAGTTGGGATCGTGCATCCTCCGCTTGTGCTGAACTTTTACTATGTACCTAGTATAATATAGGTATGGTTGGTGCATGATGTTAGCTTGAATGTCACTTTTTATTTTTTATTTTTATAAAGCATTTTTTGTATCTAAGAACAGTTTTTAGTGTTTTCCATAATGTTTTAGAAGGCTGGTATGTGGAGGAATATTTTATTAGTTTAGTTTTAAATAGTTTGTAGTTAGGTATATATTAGGTATTATATTATATTAGCCGTTCTATTATATTATTTATATTATAAGTAAGTATATTTATGATGTCATCCTCAAACCTTAGTATTGATAGTGATTTATTTTTATCAGCGTCCTCGGGCGATGAGACGGACACTAGTTTTCACAGTACAATTACCTCCATTCCACTCAATGTATCTCTAAATTCGATCTTCTCAGACTGTGTGAAAAATTTCAATGTTGTTCATATAAATGCTCAAAGTATTCCGGCTCATTATCCAGACATGCTTGCGTCTTTCGATTCTCGCAATATTCACGCCATATTAGTGTCAGAGTCGTGGCTCAAACCCTGTTTGCCGTCTACGTCATACTCATTACCAGGGTTTCACCTCATTCGCAATGATCGCACCAACAGAACAGGTGGTGGCGTGGCGATCTACCTTAGATCCCACATTGCTTTTCAAGTTGTTAGTTCGTCATGTCAACCGCCTCCTGTTGATGGTGCTGAGCATTTGCTTATTGAAGTGTGTATGTCCCAGGCAAAGATTCTCCTGGGTGTGTTCTATAGCCACTCCTTATTAACGAATTATTTTCAATCCTTTGAGACCATCTTAGAATCATTAGTCCCTGCTTACAGTCAAACTATTTTAATGGGCGACTTTAATACTTGTTTACTTAAGAAAGATAATAGAGCTCAAAAGCTCGAGTCTATAATTGAGGCGTGTAATATGGAAATTCTTCCCCTTTCAGCTACACACAACTTTCCCGGCTATTCTCCTTCTCTTCTTGATTTAATTATGGTCTCCTCTCCTAATCTTGTTTTTAAACACGGTCAGGTTTCTGCCGATGCCTTTTCCTATCATGATCTTATTTTTCTCTCGTATAAAGTGCGTCCTCCTAAATTAAAACCCAAAATACTTCTGCGGCGTAATTTTGCAGGAATTGATATTGATCGACTGTGTGATGATGCTCGTAAAATCGATTGGGCAGCCGTAGAATCCGCTCCTAGTGTGGATCTAAAAGTTGAAATTTTTGTATCCCTGCTCACTCAACTTTACGATGTCCATGCGCCCATACATCCAGTAAAAATGAAGCACTTGCCTGCCCCCTGGCTAACTGACGATTTAAAAAATATGATTTTAAAGAAAAATGTTGCCAAAACCAAATTTAAGAAGAACAATTCCGATGAAAATCGAAGAAAATATCATAAAGCCAGGAATCGCTGCAATACATTATGTAGAGATGCACAACGACGCCATATTCACTCTTCAGTCGAGAACGGCGACTCGTCCAGAGTTTGGAAATTTCTTGAAACGGTCGGAGTCGGCAAACCATCCAATAACATTTCGATTCCGCCAAGTATTGACTTGGAGCTTCTAAATCAACATTTCTCTTCTGCTTCGAACTCTTTTGACAGTTCATGTAAATTACGCACTCTTCATTCACTTGCTGAAGCTCCGACTCCTAATTATCCTCCGTTCGAGTTTAGTCAATTCACTGTATGTGATGTTAAGAAGAACTTGTTGTCTATTTCTTCGAATGCAGTCGGCAGTGATGACATTAGCCGTACTATGATTATCCCTATCCTTGATATCGTTGCACCTGTTATTGCTTATATCCTAAATGAATGTATTTCTTGCTCCAAATTTCCTGAACCCTGGAAAAGCGCTCATGTTATACCTCTTCCGAAGAAGGCTGTTCCTGTTAACTTCTCTGATTTCCGTCCTATTTCGATCCTTCCTTTCCTTTCCAAAGTTTTAGAAAAGCTTATTTATCAACAGTTAAATTTATTCCTTAATAGAAACTGTCTGTTTAATCCTTTCCAGTCCGGTTTTCGTCCTGGTCATAGTACGGTTACAGCTTTAATAAAAGTTACTGACGACATACGTTGGGGCATGGACAACAAGCAACTCACTGTTATGGCTTTGCTGGACTTCAGCAATGCTTTTAACACGGTGGATTTTGATATCTTACTGGGTCAGTTGCGTTCTCTTAACATATCTCCATCAGTTATTGACTGGTTTCAGAGTTACCTTAGTGGTCGCCGGCAGCGTATTCGCTTTGAGGAAACTCATTCCTCTTGGTGCGATATCTCTGCTGGTGTGCCCCAAGGCGGCGTGTTGTCACCATTGCTCTTTTCCATCTTCATTAACTCAATCAGTCATAACCTTTCTTCTCTCTATCATATGTATGCAGATGATGTCCAGCTTTATACCCAGTCTTCGTTTGAAAACCTGCCAGATGCAATTGCCAGAATGAACTCAGACCTTTGCTCCGTCCTTGAGTGGAGCAAATCATTTGGACTTAATGTTAATCCGAGTAAATCACAGGCAATTGTTATTGGTAGCCAAAAGCAGATATCCAAAATTGACTGGCGGTCACTTCCTCCTATTGCGTTCAATAATGTTGTTATTCCGTACTGTGAGAACGTAAAGTATTTGGGAGTGTATCTTGATAGGACCTTAAGCTGGGCTCAACATGTTAAACAAGTCAGTAGGAAATTATTTGCATCCTTGGGCTCCTTGCGTCGCCTTCGATCCATTCTTCCAATTCCTACAAAAATTATGCTCGCACAGACTCTTCTCCTTCCTATTCTTGATTACGCTGACGCAAGCATTGTCGACTTAAATGAAAACCAATTAAGTAAGCTTGAGAGACTTCAGAATTCCGTTATTAGGTTTATATTTGGTTTACGCAAATATGACCATATCTCACAATTTCGTTCTCGTCTTAATTGGTTACCTATCCGACTTCGCCGGAATCTACACATCCTTTCCATTCTGTACTGTGTTCTGTTTCATCCTTCTACGCCCCCTTACTTAAAAGAGAAATTCAATTTTGTAGGTCAACCGGGAGAATTGCTCCGTTCTTCGAGGAAACTTATTTTGATGATGCCTGCGCATAAGTCTTCCTTCTTTCATAAGTCTTTTACGATTCAGGCTATTAATCTTTGGAATGCCTTACCTCTCGATATCAGGGAGGCCCAGACTATAGGACAGTTTAAAAGACTTGTAAAAGATCACTTTATATCTCAGTTGCCTGAGTGCTGATGACTAACTGTCACCTATAACTTTGTCATTTCAATGTTTATTATATCCTCACTTATTTTATTGTTTTGAGGATTATTTTTATTTTTATTGAATTTGTATTACTTAGGTACATATTATTTTATGTATATATATATATATATATATATATATATGTGTGTGTATATAATATATTATGTAGATATGTACAAGTATATATAATATTATTGTAAGTAGTTTATTTTATTTATTTATTCTGGCACCACCAACCGCGTATCCACTTTCAAATATTCCTTCACATTATTGGTTGCCTGGTAGAAATCGCTATGTAGCGATAAGGCCGCCAAATTGCACTCCTAAGTTTGTTTGTATTTAATTAATTTATTTCTTTTTTTATATTTTTATTCTGTGGTGTGCAATAAAGTGTTTATCTATCTATCTATCTATCCTTCAAGAATGGGGGTGTCTCTGTGGTTTGGTTTCGTCTAGAGTCAGGGCAGGCTCATTCCTTGCGCATCGAATCAGCCTAGTTGTTCAACGGAAATGGAGCCAATATTCTGGACACCATTCCGGCAAAATTCATTAATTACAATAAGTTAGCGATAAGTTTTATTAATAAATAATTAATAAATAAATAGTGGACAACATCACATACATTGCTCCGATCCCTTAGTAAAGTAGCTTATGCACTTGTGTTAAGGAAATCAGAAACAACGAAGGTGGTTCGTTGTTTCTGATTTCACCCAGACCAGTCCCGAAACAATGTAGACAACTTATTTTTCTACATTGCCCCGACCGGGGATCGAACCCGGAACCGCAAAGATGGCAGCGCCTTGAAAACCGGCACGCTAACCACTCAACCACGGAGGTCGTCAAAACGGAGGAACCACGGAGGTTATTGGAACTTAATCAAGAAAAAGGAAATACATATTTGACTTGTATCCATTTAATAAACTACTATTATATCCAGACTATCATTACAATACAAGCGGGACCTACTTCACCAGAAGCCGTTGAATAGTACCAATATCATGAGTTTGATAGGTTGAATTCTACTCTTTTTTTTAGGTTCTTTGATACGCAGAAGTTGCAGGAGCTTGTATTCATAGGGCCGACCTACATCCTTCAGAGCCCCAACACACCAGTTGCCAAACTAAATAGGTGAGTGGGTTTATTTATTTGTTAGACACGACATATAATCAACTGACCACAAAGATATTGGCTATAGAGGCTTGCTTTCTGGATTATTAATAAAAACCGGCCAAGTGCGAGTCGGACTCGCGCACCGAGGGTTCCATACCATAAAAGAAGTAAAACATTGAAAGAATCACTTTTGTTCATGAATTTACGAGTATAATTTACATGTAGGTACTTTTGTTGGCGAACCGCAAACCTAACTTTGTTTTTGGCGGTTTATTGTTATTATCAAGAAAAGTATAATAGTTAGAGAGTTGATTTTATTTTTCCTGTAAAATATACGTTAATTCCTATTGACCATAATTATTTCAGATTTTTCGAACCATAAACTTCGGAGATAAGGGGGGGGGGGGACGGTATTTTTTTCGACAGTTTGCCCAATAAATCCAAAACTATCGGACAAAAAAATAAAAAAAATAAATTAAAATCAGTTTTAGAATACACAAGTAACGCCCTTTCATATGATACCCCACTCAATATTGTTATCTCATTTTGAAATTTCAACAACCCGGTTTACCCCCCCTTTCAAATAAAAATAAAAATGATTTTCAAAATTTTATGATTGCAATGACGTTGGGTCACTATTACCTAAAACTATTCCAAATTTCAAGTCGATAGCTTCGATAGTTACTGAAATAATCGAGTGTGACAGACTGACTTACGGACGGACGGACGGACGGAGAAAGTCTCACCATAAGGGCTCCATTTTTACCATTTTGGTATGGAACCCTAATAATTGGTCAAATTCCGTACTATCAAGACCAATTCCAAACAAAACACCTCTGCCCACCACATTCAAAAGCGAGAAAAAAATCACTTCTGTGGGAATCCCCTTTAAATTTTATTTTTGTTTTAATTTATCTATTTATTTTTAAAGAAAATATATATATCTAAATATTTAAGAGACACATCCTGGTGACGGATGGACGGACGGACGGCGAAGTCTTAGTAATAGGGTCCCGAAAGTTAACATTAACTTTAAGTTTTAACGCCGTAGAAGCCGTATTTAAGCTATCTTTAGTGAAGTTTTGTTTAAAAACTATAAGGACAATTAGTTTTAAATTTTAACGTAATGTATTTTGGGTCTTAAATCTAAAATCGTTGAGAAGCAGAAACACGATTGGATAAAATTTTCTCGATAGAAAGTTCTCCCAAAAGTTGCTCCAAAATCTCATTTTTTCTCAGTTTTATCGGAAACTACAATGGATGTAATTGTAATTTTAGTTTTAATGTATCGGTAATAATAATATCTAAAAACGTTGAGAAACAGATTTTTGATAACTGGCTTAGTTTTTGAGTAATTAGGTAACGCGACGCTGCATGTCGCACCCATCAACGTATCCGTGAGAGTGACGAAGACAAAAATAAATTCAATAAATCGCCTTAAGGCCTTACATTGAAAAAAACTCATTTCAGTTTTTATGAGTACTTCAGAAAAAGGGGGCGTGGCTTCAATATAGCACGCCGTTTGGCAATATGCGGCGAATTTCGGTACTTTTACGTACGAACACTAGCACAACGGCAGAAAGCGGTATTAATACGTAAAAAAAACTATCACTAATGCCTAAAGATGGCGCGGAAAGAATACAATACTTTAAAAGTAGGTACGTGAGCTGATTGTGCAAATAATAATAAATTTGGTAGGTATATAGATATAATTTCACTCCACGAAGACGAATCGAATAAACATAAGCGATTTTGACAGACCGGGGCCCCAAGTCTGCTAATTTAACATAATCTAGCGATACAACTATCATGCAATTGAAATAGTTCCGAAATGACCTAGTCTGCAAACTTTTAAATTGGATGTCAGTTTAATTAAATGATAACTTAATTGAGCTATACTTGGATTGTAATCGGTATTGCCATTACCATAAAATGCGTTTCCCGAAATAAAATTTTACGTCCAACTTATGACAAGTTGGCACAACTAACGTCAAATAAACGTCAAATAAACTATATTTCATCTGTAACAGTGAAATTGACATCTTTTCTTGTTAGTGTCATTGAAATTTTGACATATTCAACTGTGATTGATAATAAAGTTGTGATGAGCTAAAATGGTGCTTATAGAGCAAATATCAGCGTTAATTGACTTCATGGAAAGTAATCCTCAGTTGGCGCTGGGGCAAAGAAGCCGATCCATGGAATGGCGAATGGAGGGGAATCGGCGTTGGGCTGAGTGCGCCACTCTGCTCAACTCGATTTCGCCTGACTGCCCCAATAAATCAGTAAATGAGTGGCGAAAAGTAAGTGATGAAAGCTTGCATTGTCTGAACTAAACTAAGTTGCATGCGTACTTCTCAGCACATTATTATTTAGCCTTTTCACACAGTTCGCCTTCCACGACCAACACGAACAATACCACGTAAATCTTTCACTTTACAGAAAAGCTATCCTTACTATCCAAATCATCAGTGCAAAATTTAAATACTTAATTAATTATTTATTAATTAGTAATTATTATAATACAAGGCTTTTCCTGTGTAAATTTCGGTTCCCATTTTTGCTTCTTTTGCAAATTGTATACCTATCAGGGTAGTTTGTTATAGCAAGCTACCTAAAGCTGTGGCTATACATTTCTATAGCTACTTTCTTTTTTCTTAAAATCATTCCAGAACCCAGCCAACTCAGTTGTGCTTTGATTAAGTAACAAACAAAGAATCATGTAAATTCACGTTTATAATATTCATAGGATTCTTAGCATGCATTAATGATTTTTTTTGTTTTTTTTTTCTTTAGTTCTTCACTGAATACAAGCATAAACTTGTCAAAAAAATTAAACTACAAAAACAAGAAATGAGGGCAACAGGTAGAAAGTTTATTCTGTTTTGCATTTTTTTGAACTAATATAATAAATAATATAACAAGCATGTTATAATATATATATAACATTTATTTTCACATTAAGGTGGTGGCCCTGCAAAAAAAATTAATCTTTCACCAAATGAAGAAAGATTATACAACATCTTGGGCAGAGATCTTGGTGACCCATTGGAAGGTGTACGGCATGAGCCATTCCCTGTAAGCTGACTAATAATAGTAATTTCATGAATAATATGACTATTTATTAACATAACACCAGCTGCATGCACAAAAAAGGATGACTCTGTCACACGCCAGGGGGGCTTCACTGGCTTATCCTTATATTCATAAGAACAGTAGACATATTTTGTTGCACATTATTTATTCTTTCTTTGTTATCATTTTTATACTTATTATGTACATGTGTTTTACTGTGCAGCAACCTACACCTGTGATGGATGTAGTTACTACAGAGCCTGTGACTGGCAGTACTGATAATTCATTTTCGTAAGTTTTCAATACTTATAAAATCTTTAATATATTTTTTTTAACAGTGCTTTAATTTAATTTGTTTTTCATTCACAGAATAATATTAGATGACTACCAGCAAATAAGGTATTATATTATGCTACTGCAGAAAATTTAAATTAATATGTGGAGACTGTTATAATAGAAATAATGTCTATTTTTCAGTTTAGACCAGGAGGCAGTCCTTGGCAGCCTGCAGCTGACAAGCACCGTGCAGGAGCAGGGCCCTAGCACTATGCAAGAGCAGGACTCTAGTACCTTCCAGGAGCAGAGCCCTAGCACCATGCAGGAGCAGGGCCCTACCACTACACGGGATCAGGGGCCAAGCAGAGTGCAGGAGCAGGGCTCTACCACTACACGGGAGCAGGGGCCAAGCAGAGTGCAGGAGCAGGGCCCTACCACTACACGGGAGCAGGGGCCAAGCAGAGTGCCTCCTGCACGTGCCTTGCGCAATCGAGAGGCCAGACGGCGTCATGCAAGGCAGCACCCCAACACAGAAGGTATTTCATGGATTTGCTCTTTTCTGTCCGGTCTGGCTCTCAGATGCATACTTAATTAGTAAAACAAAAATTAGAAAAAAAAATCATAACACACACATAATATATATGATTATTTATATTTACAGAGATCAACCATGCTGCTCTTGAAGCCTCTCAAGAGAGGCTGGAGAGAATGGAGAGTAGAAATGCTGCAGCAATGTTATCCCAGGCTGAGGCAACCAGAAATTTATCAGAGGCCATCGACAGGTTAGGCGAAAGGACACTGGAAGCTATGAATTACATGGCTGCAGCAACTACTCAAGCTGCAGCCATCCTGGCTGCAGCGATTGAAAGAGTGGCGCATAGTTCTAATCAGGCACAAAATAGGTAAGCTTATCAATGATCAACATTTTATAACATTATCATACCAATATTATAAAAATGAAAGGTTATTGTGTGTCGTGTAAATATGTGTGTGTTTTTTACTCTTTCACACAAGGACTGAACCGATTTGGCTAAAATCTGGAATTGATAAAGATGCATTAAAAAATAAATTAATAGCTTATGTTATAATTTATCACGAAAAATCCAAGGTTCCCATGTGATTTGTTGGAAACCGAAATGCTTCAAGCTACGTCTTCAATGGTTCCAATATATTCTTTTTTTTCTTTCAGAAATGATTGACAAGTCTCCAGGCCTGTAAATAGCTACGCACATTGTTATCTATACTACTAATCTAATCTCTTATCTTATATAATTCTTTCGCCCAGTCTCCTAAATAATAATAAATAAATAATTAATTAAATAAATCGTTTATTTTTCTTTATCAATTTGTCTTATATTATAATATGTAGGAGTATAACAATATTATGCTTGATTTTTATACATAAAAACAATATTTATAGTACAGGTGCATATTTTAAGAACTTAATAAAATTAGTAGCAAAATCAAGAACTGAAAATGAAAATCTTTATTTTTCACATAGGCCTAAATAATAGGCTCTTATGAAAACTCAAAAGGCTACCCTGGTTTGGAGAGCAGGTTTTCATCGAGAAGAACTGGCAAGAAACTGCACTTACTCTTTTCAAAAATGTCATTATTTTCAATTTTTCTTACATAATATGAAAAATTATTACACTATAATTAATGATTAAACGAACTTACCTGTAAGTGAAGTTCTATCATAATTATACGAAGGGTTTCGTCCGAAGATATTAGTAACTAGAATTTATTTTCCACAATGTAGTAACGCAGTAAGTGTTACAACTCATCACTTGTTTAGAGAAAAAAGTAGCCAAGTATGGCAACCCTTTTCTTTTTTCTTTTTTTTTTTAAACCTGCCCTGTTTCTAACCATAGACTACCAAACTAGCCAGCCCCACTCGGCCGCTACACTAGCGGCACGCTATGATGGCCGGTTTGACACATTACAATAGTGATGTGGAATGTCAATTTATTCTCGAACAAAAAACAAGTTTTGTTTTTGTACCTGATTAAATAGGTTTAATAAAACAAAAATGTAAATGTTTATTTAATTTATTTGAACGAACTGAATATTTGAATGAAAATGAATATACATACTTTATATGCACACAAGAAACATATGAATACAAAAGATACCAAAAAAGGTGCCACAAAAGGCCATAATTAATCAGATTCGTCCATACTACTATTTTCACTGTCGTCACTGCTATCATCACCTACATTAAAAATTATATGTTCGTTTTCTATAATATTATCTATTTTCACATCTCTTTCATAATCTTCCCTTATTAATTTAACAGTTCTATTCACAACCTTTTCCCAGTCTCCTTTAGTCACATGTTCACAAGCTTCTTCTAATAATTTTAGCATTTTTTTTGTGGTAAATGGGGGTTCTGTATTGTGTCTTGCAGCATATCCCTTAATTTGAGCCCACACCAACTCAATCGCATTATACTCACAATGGTAAGGCGGTAACCGTATAACTCTGTGCCCATGTTCTAATGCTATTTCGTCAATGACGTATCGGATCTTGGTTGGTTTGTTTTCTTTTAAAAGACGTACTAATTCCGCTTTTAACATATTCATGTTTGCATCTACGCCATTTTTACGAAGCCATGCGACGATATCAGCTTTCTTTTGGGATTGGGCAGGTGGCTTGTCAATTTGCATCGAGTGGTATGGGGCGTTGTCCATAATTATAATAGATGGTTCAGGGAGGCTACACAACATTGAGGTAAACCATTCAGTAAACTTTTCTCCATTCATGTCTTCATGATAGTCTCCAGTGGTTTTTGACGCAAAAGCCATGAGAGAACCTTCGACAAACCCGTTGATGGTTCCGGCGTGACAAATTATAAGTCGCGATCCTTTTCCTACAGGAACTTTGGAAGTAGATGCTGCTGTGTCATCGTTCCAAGAACGGCCTACAGGATGGTTAGCATTAAGCCATGTTTCATCCAAGAACACAACATTTTGCCAATTTTTGATTTCTTTCACTTGCCGTAAAAAAGTATACCTTGCCATCGCTATATCAAATCTTTCCATCAATATTTTGCGTTTGTTACATTTTTTGTATCGAAATCCAATGGTCTTCAAAATCTTCGTTAAAGAACTTTCCCCACCGAAGAATAATCCAGCTTCCTTCAGTGAATGCACCAACTTTTTTCTTGTTGGATACTCCTTCTGTAAATAGTAGCCGTAAACATGTCTTCGGATAGCATCGGCATCAAAGCTATCGATGCCTACGACTGGTTTTGCTCGTTTTCTCTTTTTTGGTGTGTGAAGTTTATTTTCTTCTGTGCCAGTCTCGCCATATTTTTCTTTAGTTATCCGTCTAACAGTTCGTTGTCCAATATTAAGCGCATCAGCTACGCGTTCAACCACTGACGTTATAGGTAAAATTGGCCCTCCATTTTGAGCTTCACGATCGAAATAGTTACGAAGGCGTATTACGAACTCACGTGTCTGACTATTTAGAACAGTTCTCTGCGTACGTTCGGTCATATCGACGAAATCCACAACAAAGGGCTTGAACAGAGTCCAAATTAACGAGCAAGGGTCAACAGTAATGCAGTATCAATATTTGAAATCCAAAGCCAGGTCAAAACTATATCACAATCGCATTGCACTGACAGTTTATACTTTTCGAAGCAACGTCAATTCGAAACTGCTTTGTTTTGCATTGAGCATTGACGCGAGTTTGCCGGAGGTAGTAGTTGTGCTAGCCAGCGATCCTATGTGACGATCGTATTAGATTCCATTTTTAAAAATTTTCAATTTAGAAAACCAAATGCCGAGTTGTGGTATATATCATATAAAAATAAAAATTTTACCTTTTGTATGAAACAGCTGATATTTTTTTGCGATTTCAGAGGTTTGTCCACATAGTGAAAATTGTTCATATTCACAAGTACATTCACCCCTTAAATGGTGCAAACTGATTTTTCTACACTTGTATACATTTTAGAAATCAATTTAATAAATAAATTTTGAGTCCTAAACCTAAAACTACATTCGATAAAATTTATGAATCTCTGCACATCACTATCGTCAATAAAGTAATACAATTATTTCCTTCAAAGTCGTTATCAATTAATACGGAACTTCATGAGCGGACAAACGTCAAACCGGCCATCATAGCGTGCCGCTAGTTTAATTCATTTCGTTCGGAGCCCAAAACTTTTTGATATTTCCGAATGGGTTTGGGTGGGCAGGGAGTACGTTACTAATATCTTCGGACGAAACCCTTCATATAATTATGATAGAACTTCACTTACAGGTAAGTTCGTTTAATCATTAATTATATTCGAGTTTCGTCCTCGATATTAGTAACTAGAATTTATTTTCCACAATGTAGATGTTGAGAGTAACACCTATGAGGAAATATCAAAATCAACATAAACACCGTTTTCCAAAATAGATTAATGTTCATTTTCTAAACAAAATAATAAGTAACAACCTAGAGGAATTACTTAATTTAGGTACATTCAAAATTGAACTTCATTGATCGACATTGGTAATCACACTTGATTTGATCGACATATAGTTCTGCTAGAACTGTGTTATCATTATCTAACAACATTAGTTAACAATTGTTCTTAGCCCTATAGGCTACACTGAATGCATTATTACAGTTTGTACAAAAGCAAAAAATGATTGAGGGTACTAACCAATTTGTAAATCCGGAAATATCTGCTCGCTTTGCGAAGATAACGCCGATATAGAACCCGAGGATGATGATGAGGAAGATTATTCCGAACCACGTCGTTTACGACGTTCTACGTTCCAATATCTCTCGAGTTGCTTCAGGCGTTTCGAAAGAAATTCAACGCTTTCCTCGTTTTTCCGTTTCGGCATGTTGAAACACGCACGTTGTACCGTTGAAATCACGAACGTTTGATACAAGTGGAGTGGTTGAGCACTAAAATGCGAATGAATTAGCGGCCGAGTGGGGCTGGCTAGTTTGGTAGTCTATGGTTAGAAACAGGGCAGGTTTAAAAAAAAAAGAAAAAGAAAAGGGTTGCCATACTTGGCTACTTTTTTCTCTAAACAAGTGATGAGTGAACACTTACTGCGTTACTACATTTTGGAAAATAAATTCTAGTTACTAATATCGAGGACGAAACTCGAGTATAATTGTTAAGATATCTCGTGAGGAGATGATTATATCATTCCAAGAATTGTCATTGAAAATTTCCTCAATAGTAAAGTACCTAACCCTGATTTATTAGATGTTTTTTGACAGCGGTTTTAAACTTGTGTATAGGTAAGTCCAAAACAGAGATAATATTGTAGAAGCATACACTCAACTACACAATGGACTTCTGTTCCTTACCCAAATGGTGTGGCACTACAACTAACTTGTGTCCTATATGTTAATAATAATTTTATTAATTATATACATTAAGCGTCACGTTGATTGACTCCTTAACTACTTAAACGATTTTTATTCAAATTTGCATGCCGTGTGTAGTTTGATGTAACTTAAAAGATAGGATAGCTTAAATCTCAATTTATCTATTTTTATATCCCTAATGGCAAAACAACGTTGGCCAAGTATATAAGTTTTAATTTAAAATTATAATAACTATTGTTTTAAAGTACAAAGAGTAAATGATTTTATCAAAAAACTGACTGTCCTAGCCTAAAGTTTAAATTTTGGTCAGATGCTGTGTGTTTTTTCACCATGTATGCAGCAGAACTGTCTGTTGACAAATACACAAATATGAGGGCCCCATCAAAGTTTTGCATCTAACATTATTCCTAGGAATATGGTTGCATCTATGTACTAGATCTATAGATTCAAAGATTCAAATCATTTATTTTATAGGCCATTATTTGTTAGCTCTTATGAAATGTCAGTTAAAATAATTAAGTACATAATATGCTTATTAATAGTGATAACTATTTAACGACTTAAAAACTAAGTATACGAGGGTTCCAACGCGCCCTGGGGCCTTATTCTGTATCGTTCACTTAGTTAGTTAGTAACCCAAACTGGGTTATTAACTAAGAAAACGGAGGCAAAAATCCTATTTTTGTATTCTTTTTGTACAAGATAGCAACTAGCATGGTATACTGATATGATACCATACCGACCTAGGTTGGTAATTTGTGCAAAAATAGGATTTTTGCCTTCGTTTTCTTAGTTAATAACCCAGTTAGGGTTACTAACTAACTAAGTGAACGATACAGAATAAGGCCCCAGAACTGAGAAGAAGCCCACAACAAACTCAACTAAGAAGTAGGTATACTCTTTTTCACATGCTTAACATTTTGGTAATGTAAATTTAATGCATTTAGTTTTTTTGCTATTGAGAAGTAAATTATTGGCTTCAAACCACTGTACTACGTTTTTGAGACAGTTGTTCACATCGTCAAAAACATTTTTCTGTCGATTAATTTTTAAGATGAGTGATGTATCATCAGCAAACAAGACTATCTCATGATTATATATAGTATACTCGTATATACTATATAATACTAATACTACTTCTAATACTTATACTAATTATTACTACTAATACTAAATTATTTATTATGAAATAATTAATTATTTATGCTTCTATTTTCCCACAGCCTGTTGATGAGAGCCTGCTGCAGTGCTCTACCATCAAGCAAAGCCTGATTCCCTCGACGTTGTGATAGCTGATTCCCATCAATCACCCCTTCAATGTCGGTCCTCAAATTGTGTTCATCCTAAAATTGCAAAAAATAAATAAATAAAATTTAAATAAACCACTACATTTTAATGCTTTGCCTAGTTTTGAGTTGTATTTGAGCCCTTTTGTTACTATGTTTAAGTACATTTTTGAGGTCAGCTTAGTTGTTCGATAGAATCTTATATCTTTAAACGAGCAATTCTTGTATATATGTATATATATTTCTATATAATCTGGATCTCGGAAACGGCTCGAACGATTTTCATGAAATTTAGTATATAGGGGGTTTTGGGGGCGATAAATCGATCTAGCTAAGATTCATTTTAAAAATACAAAATATGACTACTGGTGCCATCTATTTGCTACCGAGCGAAGCTCGGTCATCCAGATATTATCTGATTTATATGCCAAAAAAAAAAGCAAATAGTATGTAGATTTTAACACATAAATAAATCATACTTTTACTTTATTTTCAAAAGTAAAGTTCCAGGAACTTTGTACTTTATTAAATGTCCCATGTCCATGCATTTTCTAAAAGAAATAAATGAAAAAAAAATATATCGTGCCTGTTGCAGACAAAGCGCCTCCTCAGGTGTCAGGGGAGGCACTGGTGCATTTGATCTGTTTGCAATGTTGTGCAAAACGCAACATGCATTGACTATTTTGCCTGCAGTGACTGGATTGTAATGCAAGGCACGCGCTCCAAGTAAACACCTGAAAAAGGTTACTTGTGAATCTCACGAAAACTACAATATTTGCATTGGTGTGCTTGAACACTTTTTAAGTAATGCTTTCATAAACAGGACTTTGTTTACTTTACCTGAATCGTGCCTTTAAAACCCCTATACAGCGTTCCACTGTATTACGTGCAGTCACATGTTTCACATAATAGTAGTGCTGCGGTGTCCCCTCTGAGGTATTTAATATAGGGGTCATCATGATCCTCCTGAGTGGATAGCCACTGTCACCTGAAAATCCAGATAACACATCATAGTAAGTATTTGGATATCCAGTCCATAAGTATGAAATCACATTCATTAGTTAACAGTAATACCTAATAAAAAACCATGTTCTGTATGCTCTGTCAAGTGCCTACAGAGTGGGTGGTTCTGCCACACACTGGAGTCGTGAGCGGAGCCCGGGTTGCTGGCATCCACACATAAAATATTGAGGTCAGAGTCGCATATCTGAAAATTGAACAGAATTAGTAAAATATTATTTGGTAGCTTGGTATATCATGTTACCTAAATGAAAGTTTAATTAAAATAATAAACTTACGATCATAACATTCAGAGAATGAAATCCCTTTCTGTTTATGAAACGCTCCTCATGGCAGTTTGGCCTAATTATCGCTATATGTGTGCCATCAATGCAACCCAAGACTCCCGGTATACCAAATTTTTGATGGAACCTGTAAAAACATTTATTAATAAAGCACTGTAGTGTCATAACCTACAACCTAAAATCAGGATAGTAACATTTCTCACTTGGCTTTTATAACATTCCGGTCATGAGGTTGGTTGGGCCATTTCACATAGTTACCGTAAATTCGGTTGAGTGCATCTGTCACTTGCTTCACAGCTCTTGAAACAGTCTTCTGTGAGACATTGTGGAGGGCACTCTGCCCAACCAACGTTTGGTAAGATCCTGATGCGTAGAAAGCTAACGCTATCAGAATCTGCAACAGAAATGATGTCATTAGGAACGGTCACACCATGATCATGAATTATTCATGCTTAGTAATACAGCAAGAGTTTACCTTCATCTCCGCCGATATTCCGTCTCTTCGACATCGTCTGGGAATGAACGTTGTGAGCTCGTGAACTAGACCCCTAACAGTTTCTTTTCCGAGGCGAAATGTTTTTATGAATTCAGCCTCGGAAATATCCATAAAGGGGTCTATGCTGTTCCTCATTAGAGCGCGGGCTCGACGGCGTTTTCTGTTCTCCAACCGCTTATTTCGTTGAATGTCAACTGCGTTAGCAAGTTGGAGAATATTCCACCTTGCTCTAATCATCATTAGATTTGAAAGAAATCACTAACAATCCACTTAATCCACTGATTTAGCTATTACTGCCCAATTATTCTAAATTGCAGGTCGATTGTCATTTCGAACTGTCAAAATTTTTAGGAGACTAGGTTATATTCGACAATTGAGATGTAATTGTGTTAACAGACTAGCAAAAGTTCATTGAGATGTATATTGTAGGTGAGTCGTGTAATTTTTACACAATTAGTAAACGATCGACCTAGCAGACTACCAAAATCGCAAAAATCGGTAATAATTGTGTAATTATTGGACGATCGAGATAAAATTGTCATAGCAGACTTGGGCCCCGGGGCGCGTTGTAGGTACCTACTGATTTCCTTATTTTTAGGGTTCCATACCAAAATGGTAAAAATGGAACCCTTATGGTGAGACTTTCTCCATCCGTCCGTCCGTCCGTCCGTCCGTCTGTCACACTCGATTATTTCAGTAACTATCAAAGCTATCGACTTGAAATTTGGAATAGTTATAGGTAATAGTGACGCGACGTCATAACAATCGTAAAAATTTGAAAATTATTTTTATTTTTATTTAAAAAGGGGGGAAAACCGGGGCTTCGATTTTTCAAAATGAGATAACAATATTGAGTGGGGTATCATATGAAAGGGCGTTACTTGTGTAGTCTAAAACCGATTTTTATTTATTTTTATGTCCGATAGTTTTTGATTTATTGAGCAAACTGTCGAAAAAAATACCGTTCCCCCCCTTATCTCCGAAGTTTACCTATCGAAAAATCTGAAATAATTATGATCAATAGAAATTAATGTATATTTTACAGGAAAAATAAAATCAACTCACTGACTAATATACTTTTTTGATAATAACAATAATCCGCCAAAAACAAAGTTACGTTTGCGGTTTGCCAACAAAAGTACCTACATGTAAATTTTACTCGTAAATTCATGAATAAAAGTGATTCTTTCAATGTTTTACTTCTTTTATGGTATGGAACCCTCGGTGCGCGAGTCCGACTCGCACTTGGCCGGTTTTTTTTTACGCTATACAAGTTAGTACTTGACTGCGATCTCACCTGATGGTAAGTGATGATGCAGTCGAAGATGTTAGCGTACTAACTAGGAAGGGGTAAGTAAAGTCACCCCAACAGTTTCTACACAGCATCGTACAGGACCGCTAAATCGCTTGGCGGTACGTCTTTGCTGGTAGGGTGGTAACTAGCCACGGCCGAAGCCTCCCACCAGACCAAACCTGAGCCAATTTAGAAAAACCGGCCAAGTGCGAGTCGGACTCGCACACCGAGGGTTCCATACCACAAAAGAAGTAAAACATTGAAAGAATCACTTTTGTTCATGATTTTACGAGTATAATTTACATGTAGGTACTTTTGTTGGCAAACCGCAAACGTAACTTTGTTTTTGGCGGTTTATTGTTATTATCAAAAAAAGTATAATAGTTACGGAGTTGATTTTATTTTTCCTGTAAAATATACGTTTATTTTTATTGATCATAATTATTTCAGATTTTTCGATTGGTAATCTTCGGAGATAAGGGGGGGGGAACGGTATTTTTTTCGCCAGTTTGCCCAATAAATCAAAAACTATCAGGCATAAAAATAAATAAAAATCAGTTTTAGATACACAAGTAACGCCCTTTCATACGATACCCCACTCAATATTGTTATCTCATTTTGAAATTTTGCCGACCCGGTTTTCCCCCCTTTTTAAATAAAAATAAAAACAATTTTCAAATTTTTACGATTGTTATGACGTCGGGTCACTATTTCCTATAACTATTCTAAATTTCAAGTCGATAGCTTGAATAGTTACTGAAATAATCGAGTGTGACAGACGGACGGACGGACGGACGGACGGACGGACGGAGAAAGTCTCACCATAAGGGTTCCATTTTTACCATTTTGGTATGGAACCCTAAAAATATAAAATTCCAAAGTGGCCCGTGGCGGGATCGAACCCGCGACCTCCCACTCGAATCCGAGCATGCGTCCCCTGCGCCACGGAGGTCGTCGCATTGTCTTTATAATTTCGCATTGTCACTCGATTTACCGATTTATCGGTAGCCATGAAGTGGATTTTTGATTAGTTAAAACAATTTGGCAAACAAACAAACATCGGGACATGTGAAACTAAATAAAAGCTTGTAATAATAATAATAAATTATCGTCTTCAACCTGCAGGGCAACAGGCGACGTCCTGTTTCCCCTTTTTATTGCATCGCGAGCAGCGAGGTATTTACTCATAGATCTTCGACCAACTAAATTTCTTAATTTTTATAATAATTAAAAATAATATTTCTTAATTTTCTCATTTTTTTATAAAATAATAAACCGAAGTTTTAATAAAATAGGTAAATACAACATATAAAATTAAAATATTATCAAAGTACATATCAAAACCACGTGGGTTTCCTGCGCACATAATCGTTCAGCGACATACTAACAGATGGCGTGTTTGACAGTATATAATATAACCATTCAGCCGCTTAATAGAGGGCGTTATTTCAGCGGTTATTGCCACAGACCAAGGAATAACTTTCTATATTACGATCAGAAATCTACGGCTGCGAAATATACATTCACGCGCACGTCCGACTCTCGCATTAGCGCAGGACAGACTGCCGCCTATGAGGCGTATCTGAAAGACAATGATGTCAATATACATGCATCAAGTGTCCGAAAGAGTTAACCATATGCTTATCACTTACGTAATTTGGGGGCGGAATAATGAGTTTTCACTTGAATAGGTTTTAATTGTATTGTGAATAATGTATAGTCCTGATTTCAAAAAAACTTCACGTCGATTTGAGTACTCATCAATAAGGACCCAAAAAAAAAAAAAAACAGAAAACTGTTGAATCGTTTCCGATAAATCTGAATAAATATGAGAAGATTGGAGCAACTTTTGGGAAAACTTTCTATCGAGGAAAGTTTTTCCAATCGTGTTTCTGCGTCTTAACGTTTTGAGGTTAAAGATCCAAAATACATGACGTTCAAATTTGAAACTAATTGTCTCTATAGTTTTCAACTGAGAGGCCGGTCAAAATCGCATAAATAGGCCTTCTATGCCGTTAACCCTTAATGGTTGCCACACAGCATTCACGCTACATGGCTAGGCGATCTTTGCTGGTGGGGGGACTAAGCGATTGCCGAAGCCTCACTCCTTACCAGACCTGAGACGATTATAAGGAAATTCTAAATTATTTATTTTCTTTGCAGAATTATAACCGAGAGTCTGATGTTCAAGAACATGCACTGCCTGCAAAAGCTGTCTCTACTGGGTTGTGAAATGGGAACAGTGAAGAATGAAAATGACAGATTTACCGTGAGTTTTAACTGTTTTATCGCTATAACACATATTTACAGCAGGGTTAAATAGGAAATTACTAAATACTTTTGGAGCATAGATTTTCACAAGCGTACTGCTATGTGTAGCGAAATACATATTGTAGAGTTGTTTTTGAACTTTATACATGACTAGCAGTGCCCGCGGACTCCGTTCCGCGTTAAAAATATTTTTGTCCCGGCCCGTTTGACCCGCATAAGGCCCGGTTTCCACAAAAGCGGAGTGGAGTAGAGCTGTGTTTGAATAACTAACCAGATTTCATCATTTCAACATCACCTCTCCCCTCAGTTTTGGAGATGTTAAAATGACGAAATGTGATTGGTTACTCAAATACAGCTCCGCTCCGCTTCGCTTTGGTGGAAACCGGGCCTTATACGTGCTTATAGCCACAGCCACGGAACACCTAATAGTATGCCACAGCTCACAGCGCTGGACGCGAGCGAGGCATTAGCAAAGATACTGCGGACTGCTGACAGCCTCCTATCGCCACGCAACGGCCGGGGCGGCGCGTTTTTATTTTGCTAATATCTTTGAAGATATTTGTTTAAAGTGTATAGCGTAAAAGGCACAAATATTCTACATTAAATTTCCGTTCTGAAAAACATATTTACAAAGATATAAATTAATACCATATGGGCTAAATAAGCGTTACAAAATTTATTTATTTTTAATCCACAATTTTAACAGTAAAAGCAGTTATTGTGAGTTACCCGTAAGAGATAGGCATATGCTCTCACGGACTTTTTTACAGATTTTGATACGTTCTTTAATATTGTAGAACATTCTTTTGTTCTATCCTCAATAGTTTCCGCAGCGCACGCGATGAAAGCAATTTTTAATACGACTTGGATTACATCATTCAAGTTTAAGTAAAGATGCATAATTAATTTTGGAAATTATTATAGCCTATGACACTCCACAATAACGTAGCTTTCTATTAGTGAAGGAATTTTGAAAATCGGTTCAGTAGATCCAGAGATTACCCCTTACAACGTCACAAACTCACAAACATCGTTACGCTACCTCTTTATAATTTTATCTATACTTATAATAAAACTGTAAAGGGTCGAATTCTGTACATTAAAGATTTTTTGAAAATTTTTGTTGGAGGACACTATTTAGTCGATACTGAAGCCAAAACTGTAATTTGTTTCATTTTTGTCTGTCTGTCTGTCTGTCTGTCTGTCTGTCTGTCTGTCTGTCTGTTTCACGACCGCGCATCACGGCTAATCCGCTGGATGGATTTAAATGAAACTTGACATGATTATAGTTCATACACCGAGGTAGGACATAGGATACTTTTTGTCCCGGAATTCATCATGGTTTCCCTGGAAGACGGCATCAAAGCCAAAATGTGTATTAAGTTATAATTCATTAACCCGTTGTCCGATTTCATTCATTCTTTTTTTGTTAGAAAGGAGGTTCGTTAATGATTATTCCGTATAAATTTTATCATCATCACTTTTGTAGTTCAGAAATTATAGACATCAGAACCTTTATCGATGAGTTCAAGTAGGTGACTTGAAACTCGGAATGGACAAGCACCTAGGGCTAGGACGTAAGGGCTCAAGTCAGACTGGAGTACCCTTACAGCCGTAAATAAATATGCTTAGCAGAAGATTTTGTATGGTTTAAGATTTTTCACTTTTAGGGTGAACAAAAATCATGAATTTATCACCACGTTATACCGTATCGCGCCATCTCTACAAATTATGTGGAACTTGAATGTAAAACTTGGAGATAGGTACTACCGAATTTTTGTTAATAATAGTTAATTGTCATGTAATGTACTGTTCCTTGACTTTATATTAAGATGGCACTGTTTTTCACTTTTGTGGACATTCCCAGAGTGCCACGTCTATTTTTATCATCCGCAACATGGAAAGAGTAAAATAATAGTTCACAAATATTTTTAACTCTCAGGTCTTAACTGGTCCTAACCGATTGACCGTCATAGGTCTTTTTATACGTAAAGAAATATATAGCCATTGCCCATTCTGATACTTGGGATTGTATTGAGATGAAGCAAAGATTTTTAACAGACTCTTATGTTGAGCTGGGGAATAGTGTTAGTAGATTATTTTGTCCCAGTGGTACCTACCCGGCCGAACTCTGAAAGAAGATTTCTACCACCAGTACAACTTTTCACATGATTTAATAATTTTTGACATATTTCGTGGTTTCAGAATAAAAATCACAATGAAAAGGACGATTTTAACTGTCGATATTTCGATACATTGGTACAAGTCGTGGTCACGTAGTGACCACGACCTGTGCCATTGGGTCGAAATATCGACAGTTAATATCGTCTATTTTGATCTTTCAACCACGTATTAATGAAACTTTATATTTTTTATTAAAAAAAGGAGTTTTCAAAATCACCACAAAATAACCCGTGCGAAGTAAGAACAGGTCTCTGTACAACATCACACCAGAATCCCGCGAAAATCAAGGAATTCTACGGTAGGTATATGTAAAAAAAATCGTAATTCACGCGGGCGGAGCCGCGGGCAACAGCTAGTTAGTATAGTATAGAAAAAAAAATTATATACATGAATAATGAATATAGTATATTGAAAAACATTAAACACCCAGACACCTGCAACAACAGTGAACAGTAAACAATGGGGTCTTACACTACTTTGGAATTTGATAAAAAATATTACTTTATTATAAACTAGGATAAAAATAATAACGTGCAGTGAAAGAAATATTAAAATCCAACGAAGATTTACAAAGTTACAGGCGTTTAAACTTTGGAGTGGGGGGATCTTCTATCCCTTTCTCGCAAAACGAAAATTTTTATGAAGCCGCACGAAGCTACTATGGCATTGGTAAGGTGTGACGTCACAATTTCATGTTGCTATCTCTGTCTAATCACAAATCTTTAAATGCTTATAACTTTTTTGTTATTTGATCGATTTAATTAGTTCTTTCAGTGCACGTCATTATTTTAATTCTACTTTATAATAAAGTAATAAAAAAATTGGAGTCAAATACCCTATTAACAGTGAAAACATTAATGCTCATCACACAAACACTTCGTTCGCCGACATTCGGTCGTCAATATTCATGGCTCATCATCAGTTCATGGCTGTCGTAAACTCCACATCACAACCTAACTATATTATTACAGCACAAAAACGTGGAGTACTACTCGAGGCCACTTACCTTCAACGCGATGCCCTCGCCCAACGACACAGTCCTGTCGCGTTGTAACGCTGAGCTGATGACCTTCTCCACATTGCAAGTAAGTTCTCACCCAAAGACACCTATACTATAGACCCGGCGGACCGCGCGAAATAATGTCGCCAGTTTATGGGAGCAAAACCCCCCCCCCCCCCCCCCCGGCGTCAGTAGTAAGCTGTACGGCGCACTGCAGTAATTTCGCTGGAGTTTCGACACATGGCTCTACATTTTCTTCTATGAAGAAGGTTTATGTAAAATGTTCGGATGGGCTCATCTTGATGTTATTATCATAGTTTGTCACCATAGATGTTTTTTAATGTTAGTCACCGATAAGCAACCTAAGGATATGAGTATCTGAACGATTTACGTATAAACCTTTTTCTTACAAGCAAACAGTATCGCCATCTGACAAAATTCTATAGGTGGCTGCTGAGCGAACTTTAGCGTGGTGGCAAAACAAGTATTTTTGGCACCTATAAACTGTTGACATTTGTTCGCGCCGTCCGCCCTGTTTTGGGTATAATTTGTGACATAAAGACCACTCAAAAACGAAGGTATAATATAGTATTATACCTTTTTTTTTCTTAAAAATATGTCCTGAATCTAATCTGAGTCTTTCAAAGTGAAAGTACGTGATACTATGAGAAAAGAGAAAACCTATGTCCATTTGCTTTACTTGAATTAGTATTTCACTGCAATTTGACCTGATAGTAAGTGATGATGCTGCCGAAGATGTTATCATACTAACTTGGAAGGGGGTAAAGAACCCCTATAGGTAAACCGCTATAAACTGGACTCTACGGCCTGCGGGACGCGGGGCGGGAGCCCCTCAACCAATCAGCTGGTCTATCGCTGTCCGCCGTCAGCGCTGCCGTATCGTTATAGCCAATCGCTTCACCCGCCCCGCACCCCGCAAATAAAGTCAAGACGATACTCAGAGGGAGGTTTATAGCTGTTAACCTATAATTCAATAGTGTCAATAGTTTAATTAGTTTTTGCCATTTCATTTTGCACTTTAACAGCCAGTTTCTTTATTGATAGGCTAAAGTAATAGTTACTCGTAAATATGGTGGTCTGTAACGAAAGAAATAAGGATCAGACCGCCATATTTAACTATTACTTTAGCTGTTACTATCAATGAAGGAACTGGCTGTTAGACTGCAAAATGAAATGGCAAAAACCTCGAGAACAGTTAATATCTAGGGATTACTACAAGCATCCTACCTCTACGGTTGAAACAGATATATTGTTACTTTCAGCAACTAGTGCTGGACTACGATCGATTGAGCACGGCGACACTAGAGACGCTGTCGGTGCTGGGTCAGTTGTCCGAGCTGACTCTTAACATTGGATTGCGCAGACCGCCCGCCCTGCCGGTCGTGGACTGGCGCCGCGCGAACACCAACCTGCGGGTTGCCTTGAACATTGTAAGTGACTCGGCCGCTGATCACGATCTCGCGATAACTTTACTACAAGCATAAGACCTGCAGGGCGATCGGCTAAAAATGTATCAATCATTACAGAACTTTATCAATGTCAAAACGTGATTTTCAAGCGTTGTGATTGGTCAACACCCATTTTTAGGGTTCCATACCAAAATGGTAAAAATGGAACCCTTATGGTGAGACTTTCTCCGTCCGTCCGTCCGTCTGTCACACTCGATTATTTCAGTAACTATTCAAGCTATCGACTTGAAATTTAGAATAGTTATAGGTAATAGTAACGCGACGTCATAACAATCGTAAAAATTTGAAAATTGTTTTATTTTTATTTAAAAAGGGGGGAAAACCGGGTCGTAAATTTTTCAAAATGAGATAATAATATTGAGTAGCTTATAACTTTGAGAATATCATATGAAAGGGCGTTACTTGTGTATACTAAAACTAATTTTTATTTATTTTTATGCCTGATAGTTTTTGATTTATTGGGCAAACTGTCAAAAAAAATACCGTTCCCCCCCCCCTTACCTCCGAAGTTTGCCAATTGAAAAATCTGAAATAATTATGATCAATAGAAGTTAACGTATATTTTACAGGAAAAATAAAATCAACTCACTGACTAATATACTTTTTTTGATACTAACAATAATTCGCCAAAAACAAAGTTACGTTTGCAGTTTGCCAACAAAAGTACCTACATGTATTGTAAATTAAATCCCATTGTTCACTTCGTACACTTTATTTCATGTGACAATATCTCGTTTAATAAATAAGCAGCTTGTTTGCTTATACATCTTAACTTTCACATTCATTTGTTAAATTCTAGTATTACAATTCAATAGCATATAGCTTTACTTTCCAATTAAATATTAACTCAATTACATGTTCGCTCTACTCTAGCCTCTCTCCATCATATCTATTTTTTTTTCACAGCTGTCAATGTCAATGGCGGGAAATGCTATGATTGGTCAGTATTCTGTGATCTCAAAAATGGAAGTCAACCTTACCATAGATTAAATAAAATCATGACATTCGGCCATCCACTCTTGTGCAACCTCCCGGTGCACAATACTTAAAATCTCAAGTAAAACAATTTCTACCACCAATCAAGCAATGACACCACGCCATCATTGTTTCTAACAAAATATAGAATTTGTCGTTACAATATTATGATAAGTAACTACTATTCTATCTTAATGATTAACAAAATTACAATATATATTTAATTCAACCCTCTTTTTCTCTTATAATATTATTGCTTAAAATACAACTCAATTCAAATACTTGATTTCACATATGCCTAACTCACATGCACTTACTTATGAATAGTCAGTATTGTTAAATTACAATATCTAAATAATACCACCGAATAAATAATATATGATGATACTGACTTTAATATACATCTAAATCTCTTTAAAATAATCATGACATTTGGTTTCTTAGATTAATATTATTATTCCTGACAATATTATTATAATGAGTTTAAAATTACAGAAGCAGTAAACAGGAGTTAAAAGATATTAGTGCGGTAAATCATCATTCATTTTTCTATAAAATATATCAAAATTCATTCTCAATAACATTACAGAATAAAACTACTAAAATATTTTAAAAATAATCTTTAAAAATTATAACAGCATAAATCAAACCCCTTTTTTCAAAAAAGGTCATAATAATTTTATTGTTCACATTTTCTATAGTATAAAACGACTTATCTATACAGGTTCCAATGGATAGTCAAAAAGTTATCTACGTTAGAAAATACTGTTTGCCCATTACATAGATCTTTGTGTGTCCTGAAAAATACTTCAATTCAAACTTGCGCAGTTGTGAGTATGTATACGTACGAGTACATACAATATTTCAATTTATTCAAAAAAAAAAAAAATAGTCTATTTTCTTACAAATGTATTGAAAAGCGTCGTCCGATAGGTTAAGACGATCTCGTAGTCACACGTAATAACCCATTTACGACCCTTATAATATAACATTAGATTATATCAAACTCGGTTATAGCGCTGTTTCTGTATTGTCAATATTGGCTTTTACTCTATAATATTGTATCGTTTCCATAACTTCAACAATTTCGTAAGGCCCTAAAAATTTAAATTAGGTATAATTTGTGGTATTATATTAGCATGTAGACAATATTGGACACTTAATTATCTGAAATCAAAATATCGAGCCTTTAAATTTGTTTTAATAAATATAATTATCAACTAACAAAATGATTACAAAAATGATAAAATCGATCAATTAATTAAAAAAAACATAAGGAAACCAATATTACTGACAAGACAGAGAAAGCTATATTGAAATGTGACGTCACTCTTCAGTAATGCCAGTAGGTAGGTCTATACAAATTTTCTCCTTGCGAGTAAGAAACAACAGATCCTCTTTTAAAAGATTATCTCAATGCCTGTAACTTTGTATTATTTTTTTAACTATCTTTAAAGGTAATGTCAACGATTAGAACTCAAGAAAGCGGTCATCTGAACGTTTTAAGTACTTTTTCAAATAAGTAAAATAGTATAGCCATTTTGTCAAAATTTCTACGAATCACCGACTACCAAGACTACTATGACTGCTGCTGATCGTACAATATGATGGCCTTACTTTATAAACAGCCATTTTAATAATAACAGTAGGTAAACTTGAGTCCTGTGTACGTTGACCTCACTTTTTGACGATTATTTCAAAAAAAGACATGTCTGAAATACCTGTTCTAAATATTCTTCATCCAAATAAAACTTCTGAAACAAGTTGTCGAATGAAAGTGTTTATTGTAAGTCGAGTCGAATGGTATTTTATCTTTGCGCGTCCCAATTACGTTTGTCTTTGAATGAATTACTTTTGGTCCATCCATAGATTCATATAAAATAGGTCGTCGCTCACAATCCAACTAGATAAAGTTCTACCTAACAACAATAGTTGCGTGAGTGCGTCAACTTTACATTATACTGTGTGTAATATACCTTATAATTTGATAGGAGTGCGGATGCTAAGGTGCGTTAAAAATCATTGCGAGTTTCGACGGCTCGAGTATGCTAACTTAAATAGAGTATTTATTGCCGCACTTTTGAAGCCATAGGCGACCTGTGTCACATTTATTTATTGGTCAGTGAATTTAAAATGATCTGATTGAAGCGGTCGGCTTAGTTGTAAGCCCGTGGATAAGCGAGTGCCATACTGTATGCACTGTGAAAGGGTTTTTTTTTATTACGTAATTTGGACAACCAATACCGATGGAGACTGACTAACTAAGTTGCATACTTCTAACCTAGTGCTACCAGATACCACTAGATGCCTACTACATGACCTAACTTATCTTTCACTTTTCTCTGCACTTTATAATTTTACTTACAAAATTCCTGTTGATATCCTTTGATTACTCACCTCTCCGGTTTTTTTTTTATATTTCGTGACGTGATTGACGCCCGGTAATGCAAATTCGTATTTTGTCTGCATTGGTTCTTTAAGAACGGTCACAATCTTACGTGAAGCAAAAACAATGTTTTGACATTAGTAATGTTCGTCAATGATAGAAATATTTCTTAGAAATGATTATTCTGAGATAATAATATTCAAATGATACTACAGCTGAATCCTCATTCAATCAAGTCAGCTTCAGGAATTGTCTGTCTTATTGCAAGGTATTATTGGTAAAGAATATTAGGTTATTAATTATAATGTTTAAAAACCAAAAAGAAGTGTGTCTCTAAGAGCTTGCTGCAACGTCATTAATAGTAATAATGAAATTAAACTACTATTTGAAATTGGGACACGACAGAATTGCCGAAGGCCTTTATGAAAGGCTTTCAAAATCTCTTGAATAAAACCTAGATAGCACTTCTGTTGGTGTTATCATCCGGACAATTATTGTTAGTTAATATCACAAAATACTTATTTCTTTCAGTTTTACAAATCTCACAATAAATAGTCAACGGACTTTATTCACTGGTTACAAAATCGTGACCAATTCTAAACCATTTGTGACACATTAATATGGATATTGGGCATTTCTAAATAATTCTTTTCTCCTCATTAAAGTGCCACTATCACTATCATTTAATTGAATAGACGAGCGAATGTTTTTTTTTTGTCAAATAAATCTGTTAGCTAAGAACGCTATTAATTTAGGAAATACAATATACATTGATTTTTAGGTTCCTTACAATTCAATCCTTGCGCTCTGTTCCGAACTAATTTACCGCGAATGATATAATCTACTGCCTTATTACCGCTAATTTAAAATGCCAATAATAGCATTGGTTTAAATTTCTGTTACTTCGTGAAATGCATGCAAGCATCTCATCCAAAAGACGACCGTTATTTTGCTCATTTGAATGCTTTTAGAACCTTGCCTTGCCATTCGTTCCAACTGTTATGTGTACGGAAGTTAAGTCTCGAGTCACTTTTTTTTTTAAACCTACTCCTACATGCTCTATGACGCAAAATGTACGGTACGCTTTTGGCCCCCTTATTAATGACATTCACGCGCATACTTTAAAAATTAGTTCGTCTACGCTAAGTCCTTTGCTGGACGGATCGAAGTCTGGAATTACATTAAAATGATCGCTGGGTCTTGTCAACCTTTTGATGTAAAGATTTAATGAGTTTAACCACCTCGTTTGTTGGGAGGCTTATTGCTTGCTGTTGCATTGCTGCTTGATATTGGTACCTGTTCCAACAGCGGCTCCGTTTCGGTGAGCCGCGAGCAGTGCCAAAGCTGCGTGTGTCTTGATTTAACATTCTCAACATGTCCATGATCCTTGATGGGAATATTTATGTGCTTTGTGGAGAAACATCTGTAGTTATCTGGAGTTATGACGGGGGTCGCGTTTACACGCGCTTGCCTCTGAGCCGCGTTCGTACACGGCTAGCTCGTTCCATGCATCTCCCTTCTGTTGACGGAGACTCCGTTCTCACGCGCTTGCCTTTGAGCAGCGTTTTTTCATGACCAGCTCGTTGATCGTGCCGCGTTCCCGGCAAATGAAATAAACAATGATAAATTAATATAAATCAATCATTAGTAATACAAAAAAGATTATTCATAAAAATATATTTTATTATTAGTAAACTATTTTCAATAAAACGTCTATTTTTAGAAAAATATTGTTTCAAATTCCATTAATCATTCTACCATTAATTTTTTTGTCACTATTTATTAACATATAGTCCAAACAAGTTTATTGCCCTTTTCCGAATTTTTCAATCACAGTAAATTGATAGTAATGTGATTTAGTGTTTTAATATACCGACAAACTGCAACTGAGTACTCATTATTATCATTTTGGTACTATGTGTACCGAATAATTGTGGAAAATACATAGTTCTATCTTGGCTCACATAACCAAGTAACTCTTGGCACACTTAACCAAGTAACTCTTGGCACACATAACCAAGCAACACTTGGCACACATAACCAAGCAACACTTGGCCAACATAACCAAGTCACTCTTGGCACACATAACCAAGCAACACTTGGCCAACATAACCAAGTAACTCTTGGCACACATAACCAAGGTCATTATTCATCATAGAACATACATATTTCCATCTTGGCATACATAACCAAGGACATTATAGAAAAATTAAATACGGCACTCATAACCGAATGATATTATAATTTAGTCACGGCACTCTTAACTGCCAATTAATTTAATTCAATCTTTAATAAACCAACACCAAATCAACATTATTTAAAAATTGCTTGACATTATTTATAAACTCCCATCAATTGTTGTAAATGCCTCAACCAGAATCACATTAATTTTATCGTCATGCCATTATTTCATAATTAATGTCTAAATATTTCAAGTACTAGCAAATGAATTAAAATAATAATATGTTTCTTTATTTCATAATCCCTGCCACGGCATATCTTTAAAGAACTATAGAGAATTGCAAAAAAAATCAAAATCATACGCTGATGTTCTTAATAACTGTCAGTTTGTAATTGTTCACCGCTTCTTTATTGATTCATATCTATAACTTATGTTGCTCAGCGGAAAGGAACTAATTCATTTCCATTTTCACTATACGATATATGCCTCGTAAAAGTTTCTGTGCTCAGGTAGGTTATTATATACCTACATAATTTTTTTGAAATTCCTAAATTATTGCTGCGTTACATTAATTATTCAAATTACTTGAACTTATGTTGACTATAGATACATACAATAGTCCGATAATATTGGAAACTGAAGTACAAAATGTTATGAAAATCCACGAATGTCCCTATTCTTCTTAAAAACTTCAGCTATATTCGACATCACTAGCAATGAACAAACTATACGGCGGCGCCAATATAAATCAAGCATAAATACCTACTTGCTAAATTTTTGAAGCAATTCATAGTCGAATGACTGTCATTATCAATTATTATTCAATTAAGTCACAGAACATTGGGCTATGTGATAATATTATGTCCCATATGTAGGTATCAATTTATTTTTATTTATTTTGACTAAAGTAGGTATGTCCAGTATGAAAAAGATCTGTTACCTGCAATTAACCTAGAAAACTGCCTGTTTTCATAAAATAATTTAATCAAAAATAACTATGTATGTTTATTCTATTACATTGTATTTTATGCACAGTCATAGCATTTCTCACTCTATGCTCTAATTTAATAAGAATACAATTGTTAATGGCGCTGTCACTAGATGGCGCTGTACGATAGTACGGTACAATTCGTATTGAACAAAATATTTACTCGAATTATACCTACAAGCACCAAAAACCACTCTATTCCTCTAAAGCGACACCCTATTATTGCACTCTGTATTCGCAGTAACAAAACTCATACAGTTCAGTAGGGATTTAAGGCATTGCTGATTGAAAATAAATCAAAATTGGTATTTTATCTTCACCTTGACGAGGTTCAACAAAGTAATTACGAATTGGCTCTACTTTGGCTTTTATGTTTTCGTTATGAGTTCTAGATTCTATTATATATATTTTACTTTGACTAATATTTGTAAGAACATTCATAGCTACCTATTTTACACGTCAAGGTATATAACAAATTGCTTAGTAGGGATAACACGTGCAAATAAATAATCGAAATGAAATCAGAATAATATCATACCTATTCGCGTAGGTTCTGTCACTTCTGAATTATTGTAAATTAAATCCCATTGTTCACTTCGTACACTTTATTTCATGTGACAATATCTCGTTTAATAAATAAGCAGCTTGTTTGCTTATACATCTTAACTTTCACATTCATTTGTTAAATTCTAGTATTACAATTCAATAGCATATAGCTTTACTTTCCAATTAAATATTAACTCAATTACATGTTCGCTCTACTCTAGCCTCTCTCCATCATATCTATTTTTTTTTCACAGCTGTCAATGTCAATGGCGGGAAATGCTATGATTGGTCAGTATTCTGTGATCTCAAAAATGGAAGTCAACCTTACCATAGATTAAATAAAATCATGACACATGTAAATTATACTCGTAAATTCATGAACAAAAGTGATTCTTTCAATGTTTTACTTCTTTTGTGGTATGGAACCCTCGGTGTGCGAGTCCGACTCGCACTTGGCCGGTTTTTTGACATTGATACATTTTTAGCCGATCGCCCTGCAGGTTTGCGCAAAAACGGAGACGAGAAGAGACGAGAGGTGATGCGATACAACGCTGTCTGGTTATTTCCATCAATGCGGAGTAGGGATGCCTAGCGGAGATGTGAGTTGTATCATCCACGAAGGTGTGCGAGGCGTAGGGAGGTGGCGGCGAACGAGTCGGGCGAAGGCGGCGCCACTCAACAGCTCAAATATAGACATCTCCGCTTAGCCACACCATATCACCACTTCTCTCCGCTCGATAAATACAAGTCGGTGAAAGATTTCAGTACCTGTCATGATATACATAACATAGATATTTAGAATAACTCTAATTTTTTTTTTCCAGATATCAGCGCCACAGAAAGTATTCAATGAAGTCATGGAGAAAGTGTTCGTAGAAGGGCTGCCCTTGGCGTCACTGAAGGTCATGTTTTGTAAGGCTGTAAGTAATTCACGCCATCTCCTACCATTTTATATCTGTTGCCTGTGATTTCACCCGATTGAATTTCGGTATTCACAGCACCGTATGCTTAGTTGCTTGGCGGTGCATCTTTGCCGATAAGGGTGTAACCAGCTGCGGCTGAAACCTCCTAACAGATAAAAGAGTCCAGGCATGTCCTCATAGGGAGCCTATGGGGACATAGGGAAGCAGGCCAAGCCCCGAGGCCTGTACTGCCTACGAGTTTTGGTCGGAGTAGACCCCATTGATCACATTCAGTCGAAGAACACCTAATCCTTAACTAAACGTTGGTTATTTGACGCCGCAGCTGCACGCAGACGTGCTGCAGCGCGTGGTGCGACTGTACAAGGCGACGCTGCGGGAGCTGGTGTGGGCGGACGCGCCCTACGACTCCGCGGACCTGTTCCACAGGATCATCAAGCAGCAGCGGGACCCCGAAGAGGTGAGCTCTATTTGACGCCGCAGCTGCACGCAGACGTGCTGCAGCGCGTGGTGCGACTGTACAAGGCGACGCTGCGGGAGCTGGTGTGGGCGGACGCGCCCTACGACTCCGCGGACCTGTTCCACAGGATCATCAAGCAGCAGCGGGACCCCGAAGAGGTGAGCTCTATTTGACGCCGCAGCTGCACGCAGACGTGCTGCAGCGCGTGGTGCGACTGTACAAGGCGACGCTGCGGGAGCTGGTGTGGGCGGACGCGCCCTACGACTCCGCGGACCTGTTCCACAGGATCATCAAGCAGCAGCGGGACCCCGAAGAGGTGAGCTCTATTTGACGCCGCAGCTGCACGCAGACGTGCTGCAGCGCGTGGTGCGACTGTACAAGGCGACGCTGCGGGAGCTGGTGTGGGCGGACGCGCCCTACGACTCCGCGGACCTGTTCCACAGGATCATCAAGCAGCAGCGGGACCCCGAAGAGGTGAGCTCTATTTGACGCCGCAGCTGCACGCAGACGTGCTGCAGCGCGTGGTGCGACTGTACAAGGCGACGCTGCGGGAGCTGGTGTGGGCGGACGCGCCCTACGACTCCGCGGACCTGTTCCTCAACATCATCATCACAGGATCATCAAGCAGCAGCGGGACCCCGAAGAGGTGAGCTCTATTTACGGGAGTCATTTTGAAACCCCTACTAAACGACACTTGTATGTTTTTTTATAAGAATGCCTAATTACTCATCTGGCATCTTGGTTTACAACTATTCAACCGGAGTCATTTTCTTCAGCACCTTGAAACCCTTACTAAACTGCAATTGTATGTTTTTATAAGAATGCCTAATTACTCATCTGGCATCTTGGTTTACAACTATTCTTCAGCACCTTGAAACCCTTACTAAACTGCAATTGTATGTTTTTATAAGAATGCCTAATAATACATCCGGCATCTTGGGTTACAAATGGATGTCATTCTTCTAGCACCTGACCTTCAAAACCAGGAAAAAATCTGGAAAATCAGAAAAAGCTCCCTTCCATTATGTTCTATATGTCAAAGCTTTGGATTCCGCCATCTTGGATTTGCAAATGGATGTCGTTTATATTTGGCATACCTTGTGACTTGTGAGGTCTACATACCTTCAGTAGTCAACAGCCCCATTTACTTTTTAAGTCCTACTGTGAGGCCCTTAATTGCTATTTACGGTCCGTCCTCCGTCCACTATTCTTGTACATAAGTTATGGAAATGCATATTAAGTTTCTGATTGAATCCCGTTTTGTTTTCAGTACACAATGTGTAACGTGAACCCGATCATATTCCTGTGCTGGCAGTGTACAAATCTACAGAGGCTAGTTATACATGGTAAGTTATTTTCGTTAAACCCGTGTGAAAATTTTTGAGATGGTAAAAAACTATTAAACTCGCAAGTCGCGACAGTGTTACAACACCCTGTTATCTAACTTGTTACTACACACCCTGTTATATGTACCTAACTTTTTACACACCCTGTTATATGTAGCTGGTTACCACACACCCTGTTATATGCAACTTGTTACTACACACCCTGTTATATGTAACTTGTTACTACACACCTTGTTATATGTAACTTGTTACTAAACACCCTGTTATATGTAACTTGTTACTACACACCCTTTTATATGTAACTTGTTACTACACACCCTTTTATATGTAACTGGTTACTACACACCCTGTTATATGTAACTTGTTACTACACACCCTGTTATATGTAACTTGTTACTACACACCCTGTTATATGTAACTTGTTACTACACACCCTGTTATATGTAACTTGTTACTACTCACCCTGTTATATGTAACTGGTAACTACACACCCTGTTATGTAACAAGTGAACACTTCTATCGCGTTAGGCATTTTGGAGATTGATATAAAGTAGAAATCATTGAAGTCGTTTCCGTAACATAGTTACCGTAACCGACACTTCTGTATACAAGTTTTTTGAAGTGAAAACTTGTTAAGGCGCGTTTAGGGTCTTTTGTGGCACACGTCTTTTTATTAAGATGAAGAATGATGTTAATGATAATAAAGAATTAAAAAAATTACCATGTTTATTCTACTAGGCTACTGGGTGTGGCAGTATGACCTGCTAGGATTCGTTCGGCTGCGCAAAAATCTCAAAGAGTTGGAGATATCCGCCATCTACAACAAACAGGACCGCTTCAGCTCCGCGATATGCAGCGACAACGTGGTGCGAGTGCTGGCCAGAGACACGCAGAGGCCCGTGGACACCGACTACGTGCGGGTGAGACGGAGCTGTAATTATTTGACGTCTACAATAAGAAGGGTCGCCTTCGACTCCGCGATAAATTCAAACTGATTCTCCTTTTTCTTTGCAACGTCATTTTGTGGTCATATCATGTTCGACTGAAGAATGATTTAGTTTTTTTTTTGGTAAAAATCAACATGGATACGTCCGGTTGTCTATTGCTCAACCATAGCGGCTAATGTGCCCTTAACCCGTGTTCGCAGCAAGTGAACTCGGCCCGTAGACGCTGTCTATGTGCAGGCGGGGCTTGTGTGAACAAGAAGGGTCGCTTCGACTCCGCGATAAATTTAAACGCCCAAACTACTCGTAATTCGCCTTTTTCTTTGCAACGTCATTTTCTGGTCAAATAATATCCGATTGAAGAATGATTTCTTTTTTTTTTTGTAATAATCAACGTGGATACGTCCGGTTGTCTATTGCTTAAACATGGCGGCTAACGAGCCCTCCACCCGTGTTGGCAGCAAGTGAACTCGTTCACCGGGTTCCGCTGGGCGCCCGTGCCGTGGGAGCGGCTGCACCCCGCGCTGCGGCCGCGCGCGCTCGCCGCGCACCGCGCCGACTACGTGCTCGGCGAGGCCAACCGCATGTGAGTTATACTTGACTTGTGTTATACTGAATATCTGGGTGACCAAGCTTTGCTCGGTATTTTCTCTATTTGCCAATAGATGGCAGCAGGAGTCTTTTTTTTTTTGTAAATTCGACATTTTCCAAAAATAAATTCTAGCCCCCCAAAACCTCCCTGTATGCTAAATTTCATGAAAATTGTTCCAGCCATTTCCGAGATTCAGATTATTTAGAAATATATATACATACAAGAATTGCTCGTTTAAAGGTATAGGATACTTACAGCTGGTGGCATTCTTATGAATAGTGGAAATGTGGAAGTGAGGCAATAAGGCAATTTTGAGACGGGAAAAGCCATCAAACTCACGACATTGTTACCTTTGCCGACACTTCTGTATACAGGGCTAAATGAAGAATACCAAATCGCTGTAGGCCTGTAGTTTTATTGACACTAACAACTTTTGTTCTACGACTTTTCAAAATTCAGTATTAATTTATTTCATACAAAAAATGATTATTTCTGTATCAAAGTGACATTACACTGTTGCGGTTTTGCGCCGCGAGTTCACGCGCCGCCGTGCCTTGGTCCTCGCCATTGCTACTTGCTGATAGTAGGAACAAGTAGAGTATCTCTGTAAATATTGAATATTTGATATTTCTAAAACTATCGAGTAAAAAAAAGTCGTAGAAAAAAAGTTGTTAGTTTTAATCATTGATTTATAAACTAAGGATTTGGGGTCAGCGCTAAAAAGTGTCCGTACCGAATGACATACAAAACGCGAAAAGACGTACAATCGGACTTCAGTCTCGTGTTTGAAAATTAGGCTGTATAGTAATGGTTTAATACATAAATTACAATGTTTTAGTTTGTTTATAAAAATACTCATGTACCCTCGTTTATATAGGTTTTCTCGGGACACTTTTTTTGTGAATTTTGAATTACACCCGTTGTCCATAGATTTATAAGACTTTGGTTTAATGTAAACAAATACAGGCCGACAGAAATTTGGTATTTTTTTTTTATATAACCCTGTATAAGACCAATCTCTTTGTGCAGGTTCTAAGCAATACTAAGGAGTCGCCAATGTGAAGAATTCCACCACACGAAGTTACCTGCAAGCTGAAACTTACATTGTATGATTAGTTAAGACCTCTGAACGTTGCTCCAAACGTATATTTATACAACGTTACTACGAAATATCTCAAAATTATATCATTTAAACGTTGTTAAGGATTATTGAAATTCATTTTGAGGTTTTTCGCTTACAACCAGTGGAAATTTTTGTTTATTTTCTCACAAAAATCCTAATCGAGAAAATTAAGTTTTCTGGCCCACTTCTGAACTTTTTGTATGACTAGCTGAAAACAGTAATTTAGCAATGATAATAACTTAAATATTGTATTTGATAGTATTATGACAAATGTGTCAATCATGAGTATTGAACAGAGAGGGACAGACAATACTTAATTTCAGAGGGTCTACTATCGCTGGTTGTGTCATAAATGGGAAAAATAAATTAAATTCCCACACAAATTATTTTTAACTATATTACGTCAATTAAGCGACACCTAGCGGATTAAGTTGGCAATGTATCTGCTTGTATTTCCACTGGCGAAATAAGCTTTAAAGATTGCGAAGTGATGACAGTTAATCGTATGCACAGCTTTTAGATCATATTGCCATATGAACTACGTTATATGAAGATGACATACTATACGGCTGTTACTAGTAGTAGTTCGGTTTAAACAAAATACATATTTACTTACTACCCTCAATTTTGGGAAATTACCAACTTTTAAAGATTTATTCTACAATCCATCAATTCAAAAATCTAAATTTGATTAAAAAATATAATTAAAAAAAAATCTGACTAACTAATAAGGTGATTTTTCAAATTCGAGTCCTTTTCTAGTTATTAAATATCTTAATTAGAAGTTATATAATCGTTGAAAATGAATCAATATTTACATTCGAATTGAGGCGTACGAAAAAATCTACAAATATTAGGTATTTGATTAGGCCTAAATCATTTTCTCGAATAATTAAACGGGAGTAAATAGCACATACGAAAATCTCATATATTCACTGACGATAAAAAAATATAACACTATATTGCGAAAGTTCCTTTACATAGAGTTACAAAAAAGTATTAAATGTTTACAGAACATTTACAAGAAATCTACTTAAAATATATAATGCACCTTATATATAATGATGATGATGTATCTCAATATAATATTATAATCGATAGATGTATTAATACACAAGCTTTGTAAATACGTAGCTTTAACGTGACTGTAGCAAATGAAAACGAGCTGTTTAAACAAAAATAAATATCAAGTACCTTATTACTACAAATGTATAAAAAGTAAAAACCAACTACATTATAGTTAAGTCATAGAAAAAAGTCAATTTTCACCAAATTACTAACAGAGTGTTTATATGTATAGAAAATTACATTTCGTCTGTGGTCAAAAACTCGTGGTTCGTACTCGACTGCCCAAAAAAGAGTGTAATGTTTTATTGTAGTGAAAAAATAACTATGACTATTTTTTATGTTCTTAAAAAGTATTTTAGCCAAAATAAGAATACAACGTGGACAGAAACGAACAACGAAAATCTATATGAGCGCTTTATTGACATGGGAACCATTAAAATATAAATATGGCTATGAACCTCTTACATACTACAATAAGTCTAAGGAATCCACGAGTTTATGGCAACAAATGAAAATAAACTAAAAATTTGAAAAAATAGAGTTTCCTAGTAATTTCTAATATGTATAGTGAATTGAGAATCGCCGAATGATATGTTTACTGGCAACATCTCTCAAAAAAATATACGAATTTATCGCGTAGTTGAAACCAACCTAAAAATACTGAAGCGCGTCAAACTTTGCCACGAATCGCCGACAAATATTTTTAAAAATAACTGAGCGATTCATTATTGTAACTTTATAGACGCATAACGTGTCATACTGTTTGATTTTCCACGAATTTAATGTAGTGTTGTTTTATAAAGGTAATGTGGTAAATTCTAATGCGACAGAATAGTTTGAGGCGTTAAAAAAATACAAAAATGTAACCTATATATTGACAGTGGGCGCAAAACTCTTCTCTCTTACACCGATATTGAATAAAGTGTCAGACACAAGACCCGGCGAACCGCGTGAAACAATGTCGCCAGTGTACTGGTGTCAAAAATGTTTGTAAGGTCCCCATGTAGTTCGCTCTAGTAGTTCGTAGGAATTTTGACAGATTGCGCTACTATTTGCTTGTATAAAAAGGTTTACAGAAAATTAGGTTATATTTGTATTTGTTGACGCGATTCTCACGATGAAGTGACACGTCTATGCCTCTGTAAAGTTATATAAAACAACAAAACGAATAACTAGAGAAAATATTCATTTTTTTACACCAATTTTTTATATAAGACCAAATATTGAATACGCAATTTTTGACGCGCAAAGACTACAATATAGGGTGTTAGATTTTCATTAAATGAATCTGGTCACATGATTTTCATTTTATCTGTATTGAACTAGGGTCCCGAGCATCGAATATGGCGATGACAATCATTGCGTTCGCATTAAGGTCGGAACTGTAATGAAAAGTACCATTAAAGAGGATTTGATCACTACTAAATGAGATCCGTTGATCTATGTTTGCTAAACTGTGTGAAAAACGTAAAACCTTGGGAACCTACAACTGATAAAAAATACAGAATAAGTCAAATTTGAAATTTTTTGACACCCTTTTTTCTGGTCAATCACCATTATTCGATACTGGGGGAGTAAGAACATTAAAATGGTATTTTAAGGCCATTTTTGTAGACCTAGGGTCAATTTGCACCGAGGTGGGATGGAATAGAAGCGACTTTTTTTACATAACTTAACGTCAATTGTCTACAAAATAAATAATTCTTGAGAATGCGCAAGGATTTTTTGGCAACTATTTAGTTAATATCTTACACAATTGACATAAAGTCGCTTCCATTCCATTCCACCGCGGTGTAAATCGCCCATTATATTCCAACGCCACCACATGCGACCGAGTTTCATTTTAATGGAAATACATTCAATACCCTAAGTAAACATCTAGTCAACGCCGTGGGCCAATTGTAAATACTAAAACTACACACTCAACACCCGCGGTAAAGAAAATCTGCACAAAACCTAACCAAGTATTACAAAATACATATTATAATTTATATATCAACTCTATAGATTTAAGAGAACTGATAATCTCGACACTGTATCAAATACAGTTATTTTTTATCACACTCTGATGTTGCAAAATAATTTTCTGAGCAACGTAAAAACTTTAGACATAGGTGTTACAATCTAAGACACGATTTTAGTCAAACAAATTATACCATTTAGTCACACAAACACCCATTTACGCATTATGACCAAAAGTATTGTGGCTATATTATGTTACTAGACTATATCCTACGAGGACTGATATTGACCATAGATAAGTTTATGAACGACAGAACAACCGATACAATATTATCTGTTGTTGCTTTTATAAGCAACTAGCAAACCCGGCGAACTCTGTTTCGCCACCAGGGCCCGTATTCTGTATCTCGGTGCCTAACAAAAAATGATAGCCACTGCCATAGGTTTTTCATCCATTGAGGGTTTGCTTCGAAAACGTTATTTTTATTTCATAGCAAACCTTCAATGGTTAAAAAATATATGCCAGTGGCTATAATTTTTTGATAGGCACCGAGATACAGAATACGGGTGCAGATGGCTTTCCCGCTAAAAAGATTTTCCCGCTTTTCTGTTGAATTTTTGTCCTGAATTTTCTTTGCGCTGAACCTCACGGAGCCCGAGACCTTTCCAACGAATGCAAAACCGTGGAAATCGGTTCTTGCGTTCTGGAGTTATAGCGTTAGGAAGGAAAACCCGATTTATTTTTATATAGTAGAAGAAGATAGTAGCGATTGTTTTGTAGTTTCTAAAATAGTAACTATAAATTCTATCTACTATCCCTTTACAGCGGTATGTTTGGAAAGGGATATCACTAGTCTTTAGAAATAGTTCTATCCCTTTTCTATATCGTAGTGAAAGCAATTAAATATTTTTAAACTTGACCAAAGGGCCTAGACAAAGTGGCATGCTATTAGCGATATCGATATATTTACCGATATTGAATGCCAAAAATGTACGGGATTGACGTTATCTCACGCTATGCCATAGCGTTAGCTAATGTCAATCCCATACATTTTGGAATTTTCTATTCGCAACATCGTTAATAGAATGCCACTTTGTCTACAGGCTCAAAACAGAATCGGCAAATAAAAGTTTTAAAATAATTATGACTATAATTATATTCCAATATCTTAAAGTATGATGTGATTATCAGTCCTCGTTGAATGTACGAACTACGAACACTATAAAAATAAACGTGTTACTAAATAAATCGAAAATAGTTCTAAAAACACGTGACGGATTGCGATACTGTTATAGCGAACGATCGAAACGACCAGCCACTAGCGACACCTTGCGGATTTTAAATCGAAACAAAAGCCGGATATACAGTTGTTGTATTTCAGTAAAAAATAATAGTCCGTCCCCATAATTGCTTTTTAAATACACTGATTAAAACATGTTGAGGCTTACGTTTTATGCATAGCAATGTCCTATGACTCCTGGGAACTATAATGCGTAGATATATCTGTTTGGTGCTATTGCAAGGTTATTGTGTGCAATGGGGATAAGCAATATGATGCGGTGATTCGAGAAATCATCACAATTATCTTACGACACGTCCCACTTCACTTCTCATTTTTTAATCCAGTTCTGAATATTTATATATTCTGAATATATATAGCTTATAAAACTTGATGAGTAGAGTAAATGTCAAAACGCAGAGCTACGTTACTAGATCTTGCCACGGTCTAGCACAAAGTTTCCATTACTTACACAGATTGTTGTAAAAGGGATAGTAATATATGAAGACGCGCTGACTACCTATTAAACAGAATAAGTGCCATTATAGCCTGTCCATTTTATTAATAGTTTTTTGACACACGTGACAAATATAGCAATAGTGAGGGACCCGGGAGAGACAAACGTACAGTTGTCTTCCTCTGATCCCTCACTATTGCTATATCTGTCTCATGTGTCAAATAACTATTAATAAAATGGTCAAGCTATAATGACACTTATTCTGTTTAATAGCTAGTCTAAAGCTTGTCTGCATATTATATTACTATCCCTTTCACAACAGTCTGTACGAAAAGGGATAGTCTTGCAGGTAACGCTGTCCTTATCCACGGGTACCGTTGTAAAAGGGATAGCAGTTAGATGCTCTTAATTTAATCTCTAAAACAGCAAAAGCAACAGTCTCACCCCATCACATATAATAAAAAGAGTCATATGATAATACTATGTATTAGACGAGAACTTTAATTTACTCAAAACGCAAGGTGTGCTAGTATAAATACTTAATTTACTAGAAAAAATCTCAAAATCATAGTCACGCACAAAAAATGTGATCTTAAGAGTAACCCGATACTTATTCAAAATATGCCTTTAACTATAGTGTACAAAACAAATATTTTAAAGATGTAACATTATAAGAATACATTTTATCTTCGATTTCTGTAATATCGAGTTGTGCTAATCAATATTATTATTATTATCGTCATATTTAATCGAGTAATCACTTCACTAGGCCAATTGTAATATTATGTATTAAAAAAATATTGCTTCAAATAGGTTATAGTACTAAGTACTCGTAGATAACAAATTACTCACTGTGTGTGTTATAAAAAAAAGTTATAAAAGAAAAATGGTTTCCTTCAAATATTTTTTAAGATGTTTATAAAAAGTTCGATGCGAAGAACAATATATTGTAAGGCAACGAAGAGACTTACCAACATACATTCCCTGAGACTGAGAAAAAAATAGAAGAGGCTTAGATCAAATAAGAACATAAATGTATTACAAAAATAATTTTAAGAACAACCAAGGCGGTCACGGCAAAAGTTGCAATAGATAATAATACACATTCATTTATATCTGATAGTGAATAATTGATTAATTTTACTTAAATTAATTTCTTGAAGTAATATAAAGATGCCATAGCTACTACTTAAGACGTTTTAACTTTAGTGGACATTTGAACCTGATTAGCTTAATATCATAAATTCATAAGTAACCCATAATATTAACTATAGTGCAGTTATTATCTCGCTGCAGACTCGCCGTGTATAAACGTGCTTTTATTTCTATCACCCATTAATAAAGATACAAAAAAACTAAATAAATAGTTACGATGAGTGATATCGATAGTGTTTTTTTTGTATCTTTATAAATAGGTGATAGAAATAAAAACATGTTTATGCAAGGTGAGTCTGCAGCGAGATAACTGCACTATAAACAATAAACTAACAATTGATTTATGTTTATTCAATACAACATTATTATTCATCACTCCTTATTCATTAAAACACTTGTTGTAATGAATAAGGTGGATGGATGATGATATAGACCTTAATTTCGTACACATTTCTGTTTCGTATGTTCCGGTGTGAATTGTTATCCTACAACTTAGAACTTTCCACCAACTTTCCACTGTGATCTAATCTACTTAAAACTTTCATATAAATTATTTCTGATAAGGGTTATTTCTTTCCTAAAACATTTATATTTGTCTTCTAAAATCTGTAAATAAATAAATACCAATAACATTGCCAATTTGTGACTTTTGCCGTGACCGCTTATTATTAACATCTGACATTATATTGAATAATTGTGATATATTAAATACAAATGACAACCGTATTTTAAGAGCATTAACAAAGGAGAACATCATTCCCGCCTCTTGTTTTAATTTTATTTGTTTAGCTCTGACCTCCTTTTGGTGTGAAGCATACGTATAGATTTAAATAAGTTTTAATTGTAAATATGTATATTTTATTGGTCTTGTTATCAGATAATATAGAGTCGTCTGCTTTTATTTGCTACGACATACCCTGGGTATATAATACAGCCATACCCTAGGTAGTAGCCATTGCTAAAATGATCAAAATGTCAGGTAATAAAATATTTTCTACAGTCAGACATCAATATATCTCGTTCAAAGATTCTTGTTTGGCAAAAAAAAAACAATTCATCATAATACACACGCGTGCATATTAAAGATCTCAAAGAATTTTTCACCAGACGTGATCAGAACCAGACTGAATGCAACGTGAACCTAATGGCGCGATTGCCGCGGTTATTTTAGATTTGTTTATGTATTAATGCTGGTTGTAATATCAAAAAACCAAAGAGATTTTCATACGTATGCTTTTTCCTTGATACAATCGAATGAAAAGGAGGCAGAGATATTTTTACCACCAAGACTTCAGAATGGCTGTGAAACAACTGAATTCGGTTACGCTTTTTAAATTGACGAACAAAAGTAGAGTTGGACAAATCAGTTACTTTGTGAGAGTTAATTTAAGTTTTTGTTTGAAATACATATGTTTTTAAATATCAATACTTATTATTGGTTTAATTGAGCATTCATAGATACATGTTCAAGTTATTTCTTTAGCATACCATCAAACGAAATTATCCAGCGATAAAATGCTGATTGAAATAATGCGGACATTGTTGTAGTACGAACATAGAGTAACTGATTTATACTAGCCGACATAGGGCATGACTGATTTTCCAATACAACCATAAGTACGTATGGGGACACATCTGCTAAATTTTCTTCCATGAATTTTTGCACTGTTTTATAAGTGTATCAACAATTATTGAAATAACATCCCTTTCAAGCGGTCACGCTTCGCGTTTGTAACCGAAATTCATCCACCGAAGTGAGCAGTGACTAACCTAACCCAACACTAAGACATTAACAACTGCCCTTTAGAGTGGTTTGTTAAATCTATTTAATCGCAATGTTAAGACGTATTATCGGGCAGTTAGCACAGGAACTGCATTTTATAATATAACAGTTTTGTTTCTTATTTTCTATGACCAACTTAGCATCTGATAGGATTTAATGATAATAATCCTAATCCTAATAATAATATTATAAAGGCGAAAGTTTGTGTGTGTGTTTGTTACTCCTTCACGCCGCAACTACTGAACCGATTTAGCTGAAATTTGGAACATAGGTAGCTTATAACCCGGATTAAAACATAGGCTACTTTTTATCCCAGAAAAATCCGTAGTTCCCGTGGGATACTCAAAATACCAATTTTTCTAGAGCAATCTATAGCTACATCTATAGATAGATTGTTCAAGCGAACTTGCTTGAAAACATGTTTAAAGGTTGGAATAGGGAACGATAACGGAAAAATGACGTTTCCCTTAGGATTCATGAAAAAGCGAATTAGACGCGGGTGGGGCCAAAAACTGAATCTACATATTAATACTGAATCTATAAATGTGAAAATGGCCACTATGTAGGTTCTGAACTTAGCACTGTACGCATTTAACAAGTGTGTTTTAGTTGAACAAGGGGATATGGGATAATAATGCTATAAATAATAATGCTATAATGCTATAAATAATGCATAATGCTATAAATGTGAAAATGGGTAGGTACCTATATTATAGGTTCCGACATTACAACTGTTTCGCTATTAGCTAACCTAACCTAAATTGCACATAACTCGAAAAAGTCAGAGGTGCGTACCCAGGATTCGAACCCGCGACCTACTTATGAGAGGCAGAGGTCAGAACCACTGAGCTATCACTGCTTAGCAATGGGATACAGGTTAATAATGCTAAAAAGGTCTTCCTGTATAGTTTCTGATATTAGAACTGTTTCGCTATTAAAAGTAGGTGTTTTAGTTGAGCAATAGAATATGTAAAAATGGATGCTATAAATGCGAAAATGGATACCTATAAGGTAAAGGTTCTGAAATTATTTTACTCTTAAGCGAATACGTTGATTTTATTTTCGTCTTTCTCACTCTTATGAATACGTTGGTGGGTTAGGTTAGGTTAGGTTAGTAGCCCCCCCGATGGATTCCAATCTTGTCGCGATGGGAGGGCTCAGTAGCCGTGGTTGGGCCCCACGGTGAAGCCAAATGGATACCTATAAGGTAAAGGTTCTGAAATTATTTCACTCTTAAGCGGATACGTTGATTTTATTTTCGTCCTTCTCACTCTTATGAATACGTTGGTGGGTTAGGTTAGGTTAGGTTAGTATGCAGCGTTGCGGAAGAATATAACAGAAAAACGTTGTTTTACCTAATTACTTCAAAAACTAAGCCAGTTATTTAAATGTCATTCTGAGCGTTTTTGGGAATTATTTTTTACCGATACATTTAAACAAAAATTACAATTATGTCCATCGTAGATCGATGGAATTTAGAATAAAAATGGGAAATGCTTTCCAAAAAACCAACTTCAAATGCCACTACAAGGAGTGAAATAATTTTTATTTAAATTTTAGGTACCTACACCAATTCGAAGTCGGGCAATGTTTCATACAATCCCTAACTTACTTGATGTGCGAAGAAATGACGAAGTCATCGGCAATCGCCCGACTTCGAATTGGTGTAGGTACCTAAAATTTAAATAAAAATTATTTCACTCCTTGTAGTGGCATTTGAAGTTGGTTTTTTGGAAAGCATTTCCCATTTTTATTTTATACTTTTTAGTGGAAAACAATAAAATGCAGAAGGCGTTGTAAAAATACCCAAATCGCTTGAGGTGTGTTCATAAAATCTGAAGAGATACCTCAAATTCACCAAGATCCCATCATCAGACCCTGACTTGATGACTTTAGTCATCAAATCAGTATCTGATAGCAAATGCACCAGTAACTATAAAAAAAATACCCAACTCGCTTCAAGTATACTAGCAAAATTTGAAGAGTTCCCTCGATTTCACCAAGATCCCATCATCAGAACCTGACATGATGACTTTAGTCATCAACTCAGTATCTGGTAGCATATGCACCAGTAACTATAAAAAATACCCAACTCGCTTTAAGTATACTAGCAAAATTTGAAGAGTTCCCTCGATTTCACCAAGATCCCATGATCAAATCCTGACCTGATGACCATAGGACAACTTGGAAAATATTACTCTTTCTAATAATACTCAAATAGTTTCATGTGTCCATACAAAATTTGAAGAGTTTCCTCGATTTCTCCAGGATCCCATCATCAAATCCTGACCTGATTAAAATGGGACCATCTGGAAACAAAACCCTCTTAAACAAAAAAAGAATTTTTCAAATCGGTCCACGCGTCTTCGAGTAATCGGTGAACATACATAGATAAAAAAAAAAAAAAATAATAAAAAAAAAAAAGATTCCGACGAATTGAGAACCTCCTCCTTTTTTTGAAGTCGGTTAAAAATAGAGATTTTGGAGCAATTTTTGGGAGAACTTTTTGGCGAGAATTTTTTATCCAATCGTGTTTCTGAAGTTAGGTTAACACATATTATGCTGTTTTTTTCCCAGAAAATCCAGGACTCCCACGGGATTTGTAAAACCCCGAAATTCACGCGGGCGAAGCCGCGGGCAAAAGCTAGTAAATAATTAAAAACGACTACTATAATGGCAACCGTAAAAATTTAATAACATCTGATTATAATAATGTATGGAAGATTAAAAAATGTTGACGAAAAAATTAAGGCATGCCCTATGTTTTTTTATTTTATTGGAACTTGTTCAAAATGTTATGCTTTGAGATAAAATCTATTATGTTCAAAATGATAACCAAAGTTTCAATTACTCGCGATGTAGAAGTATTTACGGACAAAAAAGAAATTATTTTATCTTATCTTATTACATATAAAGATAAAAGTAAATGGAAAATTTCCTACAATAGCCAAAATAAAAAATTGCCATAGATTAAGGATCATAATAATTATAGAGTCTATTTTTTTTGTGTAAAAACTTCTACAAAATTATATTCTTGTTATTTGAGCAAGTTCTATAAATACGACATTGAGCTAACCGAATTGCCTAGATTTAGATCAAAATTGTTGTACTTAACCATCTGTTTCTGTAGAGTAATAAAAGGGAATGTGGAGACGTATTAGGTGATAAACAACTGTTATCGAGCGAGTGTTGGACCCACTTTCTATTATATGTTATACGTAATATCATGTCAGTTATCATTATGTTGTTTTAATGTCCGGATGTTCCCAAAATTATTTTGATGCCATGTAGATAATATAATATAAGTGACATATTCCTAGTCATTTAACTACTTATTACCAATGATATTTGTAAAAGAACTGGCTAAGTAGGAGTGTTGTTAAAGCTGTGACACCTGTCCCCATGATAATACTATGCATGAAGTACAGTTTGGTGACAGACAAACTGATAAGCATATCATAAGGTTCAGTTTGCGATCTTTGCCTACAGAACCAACCAAAAAATTCCACGGAACTAGAAGAGCAAAATGAGTCTTTTATATCTTGTATGTTCCATGGAACAAAACGAATGTGATAATGACGTCACGATCCATAGATCACACGGGAACTATCCAAAGGACAGTCGAGGTACATCTGAAAAGTTCGTCCTATGTTTAACTGAATATAACATTGATAACAATTACGAAACTGACATTTTAAGAAGGTGGGTCGAGTTTTTATGATATTAATATATATTTTTATAAGTTTATTTGTATTTTTTATGATTATCACTTATGTACCCATGTCTGTTTTTATTTTTATTAACATGGAAATATTTTTATGTGAATCTTTTTAAGTTTTGACGAATATTGGTGTTTGTTATTTTCGTTAGTATTAAAATTATTAATATTATTACTATTATAATTATGTAATTAGGTATAGGGCGCGGTATAAATGCTGAAAAACATATCTTAAAACGGAAATATTTTTGAGTATTGTTACGATTATCAATAGACAGCAGTGGAATTATAAAATATGGATCAATCAAATCGTGTCCAAAATTGGTTGATTTTGTTTATTAAATGTGCACTTTACAATCAAAATCTAACAATGTTGCGGTTATAGAGCAGAGTATAAGTAGAGAGGAAGATTTTAGAAGATTTCTCTCAAATCAAATGTGGTATTTTTAGTGCCATGCAGGTTCCTATTAGCTAATCTTGTGTTTCATGGATCACGTGACGTATGTAACGTATTTTATTATTGGTCACTGAAGTGAAAACTTTTTTAGACTCTGACATTTTTGAGATGCGGAAAACCCCACTGAACTCCGTTCAATGACAACAATCCCGTAATCAACTGTTGAAGTTTTCACTACCGTCGGCGCTCCAGGAGTGCCACGGTTTTTAATACCAAACCATTAGGTACTTATTGACATTGGAGAAATTGCAACTTAACATTAGTTCAAGTTTTGACCATGATGCCTTTTAGTTTGAACAGACTATATTATGTGCACATACAATATTATATTATATTATTATTCCGCGTCCATATACATTGTAGTTAATGCGTTTTATCTATAAGTGACAATCAAACGTAACCTTTAATGTTCACATACAACCTTTTTGCCTTGGAGCGCTTGTTGTAACGATAGATATAATATATGTATATGTAATCAAATATTTTTATCTATTTGCAAATTTTATTAATTATTAAATGTTATCAGATTTTTATGATTATCCCATACTTATGCGGGTGCGCGTTTAACAGTTTGGTAATCTTTTAAGCAGAAAAAAGTGATGCTTTAAATATTAAATATCCATTTTTCTATATAATTTGTAATGGGTAAACTCTAAATGTAACACAACCTTACAAAGCAATTCCCTCTAATTTGTCCGCGTTTATTACCTACTATTAAATATAACCCTATAAACCTAAAAACCTAATAAAACTTGGAATTACCAGATAATAATACCTTTTTTGAAGCTGATGGAAAACGCTTTTAGATGAAAGACAAAAATTTAATTTCTTACGGACGAGTCGAAGATTTTATTTAAGAGTTGAACTCAGTGACAGACAATTCAGTGGTCAGTCGATTCAAATCTTATAATTTTATTAAAAAAAGGATTGTGTGGTTTTATGAAACCACGGTAAATGTGAAACTTTTGTGGCCTTGGCTGCTCTGACGAGCGCCTTACACTTTATCCATACTCCGCGGCCTACCGTCACGCGACATGCAACACACAGACAAAAAAGTTTGAGACGATGAAACAAAAGTTTCATTTTAATAATAAAATATTATTATCAACATATTTTTACTATTTTTTACTGAAGGTGAAGGTGAAAATGAATGTAACAATTTCAATAACTATGTTAAAAATATTGTACGTCAATACGTCAATATTTTATATATCGTATATCGTATTAAATATATATTAATTTGCGTCCTAATTTCGTCATATTTACCTAGGTACAACGCTCAAACTCTCTCCTTTTTTTGTCTTTGCAATAAATTAAGATTGAAAATAATTAATTGTAGCTATTCATTATATTAAAAGTAAAACTTCCAATATTTACTTAACCGTGTACGTTTTATGAGTAACTTTACTAAAATCTTCTACCTATAACTTCATAAGATACAGTTTTGTAATCATTTGCCAACGCCTTTAATTACCTAACTAAAGTCCGACAAGGCTCTCTTGGCTTGAAGGCTGTTGCAAAACAAAGGCAGCCATAAAATAAAATCTCCTCAATTTTACTTCTATTTTAGTTTAAAATAGATAATAGTAAGCAAAAACAACAAAACATACAATAGTGATATACTGACAGAGCGAACTATCAAACAGTAGCACAAGATAGCGGCGTTAGTTCAGACTTTGGCCACGCCCCAAAATAGCCTTGTCGCACTGTACAGATAAAATGCATATCAATCGAAAATTTAATTTTTAAAGTTTTTTTTGCTGTTTCCTATTTTTAAGTATGACTATGTATAAAGATAATAGGTATAATGTTTTGTTTACCATCAAGATCTGATCAAGTTTCCGAATACTTTCTCGAACTTTTCTTTGATCGGAACTTTTGGCCGAATACTAAAATGTTACTTAAATTAAGCTAGCCTAAAATTTTTGTTATTTTTGAAGAATGAATACTTTAAAAAATCCATACGTCAATATTTTTTAAGGCTACCTCAAAACATCACTACAATATATTTATTTAAAACTGTTAAAAGCCGCATCTCCATGTATTATTGAAACATTCACTGTTGTAATGCCTGTACTTACTTATTATGTTTCCAATTTGATGATACATAATTTACAAACTCAATAACAGTGTATTTTTTCTAAATTATGATATTACAGTTACTTATATACAATTCATATTATATTATGTCACTAATAAATATGTTCGTACGTGTAGCACACTTTGGTTTCATTTGATCTCCACAAAACAGGGAATCCTTAGTCCTTACTGCTAAGTGCTACCGGTTTCGGTTCTAAATGAATGAGGGGGGCGCAAAATTGAGCTTAATTTTGGTCTAAATCGTGAAATATTTACTTTCTAGATTCAATTTAAATTACACTTTAATATTATACCTCCAATGGTCTAGGATCCCGCTATACAACGACCTTCACCGAGCTGCTTATTGGATGAAAACTATTATATATCCAATTAAATATGTCAATAAATATATTGCAAGTGGAACTACGATGTCAACTAAACTGTAACAAATAGGAGTCCATGTTACAATGGTTTTTTTTTAATTCTTAATGAATCATACCCTGGACTGAAATTTTTTAAGGCAACCCACTTGCGATATATTTATTGACATATTTAATTGGATATAAAATAGTTTTCATCCAATAAGCAGCTCGGTGAAGGTCGTTGTATAGCGGGATCCTAGGCTACAAGGTATCGCTCCGCTCCCTACCCCGCTAAGTACCCGTACCCCTCGCTGCGCTCACGGTTCAACCCTAGAATCCTTCGCCGCTCAACATTCAAATTTGACACTCAGCCCAAAAATCTATTTTGCGGCTTTGCTTAACAAATAACTATTTTATAAGTAGGTACTTAGGCAATCACTAATGTAAAAGTATTGTTTAACAACAAAAGGAACCTATGAGTAAGAATGATTGACAGGAGACTCAGGTATATCTAATTAATATACGTCGTGCCCATTACGGGGGCGTCCGATATGGCGACCTTTATAGCCCACATGTTTCTCACTTCCTTTTGACCAAACTCAAAACTATTTGAGTTCGAGACCAAAGAACTTAAAAATCCGGGACGCGTTTAAGGTTAGGTATTTACGAGTAGATTTTTGTTACCTAGGTACGAACGAGATCTCTCCTTAGATCCTACCCCGTGTCCGTTGGAGAACACAAGTTCTATATACCTAAATAAAGAAAGTTATTTTATTTGGTTGTTCCTGTTGCTCAATCACACATAGGTATAGGTAGACAATTAATTAGGCATACCTACGAAAGAAACGATGGCAATCATAAAATGGTCCCTCTCAGTTTAGCCTCCCAACAGTACTATCGAAGTATCTCTGCGCATATTGGAAGATTCCGGAAACTGACGAACACACCCGGGGTGCATCTCGTGCACAACCCTTTGTCCCTTTGTGTTCGTTTCGAGCGGAGATACGGTGTCATTGTCAAAGATTGTCCACAGTCTAAGATTCGGAAGCCTGCCTGTGGATGGTGTGGTGGATGCGGATGGCCGCGGCTGGTTTCCACCATATTCGAAGGCCAAAGATGTCACGGCACTAAGTCGGCTAATTGCTAAATATTGGCTAAGGCCCGGTTTCCACAGAAGTGGAGCGGAGCGGAGCTGTGTTTGAGTAACCAATCAGATTTAGTCATTTTGACATTCCCGAAAGTGAGGGAGAAGAGATGTCGAAATGACAAAGTCTGATCGGTTACTCAAACACAGCTCCGCTTTGGTGGAAACCGGGCCTTATCTAACATTGTATGCAGATACTTATAAATACCGTACCTACTTACCTACCTATTGTAAATATTGTACCCTACCTAACTACCTATTCGTATAGTACTGACTATTGAGTCATACCAATCATGAGTCAAAGCTCGTAGGAGACACTAGACAGGTGTACCTAACTATAGTGTATTGTAGCATCACAGTAGAACCAATCACCCAGCGCGTAGATACTTAGGCTTCGCCCACAAACAGCCCACAGCCCACCATCCGCAGCGCATCGCTGGGACTGGGTTAAGGTTGAGACGATCACTGTTGAGGTAATTTGTGCCAATTCAACTGTCGACGCAGCGTAGGTTTACTTCTTCTATCTGTAGGCATCTATCTATTTTCATGGTCGTTCTGGGATAAAATTAACAAGAAATCAATCATATTTTATCATGCCTAAGCATATAAAAATATTTACCAGGGATTTTCAAAAACGCACGTGTCGCGAACTTGATTTTTGAAGTGGCACTGGGAAAAATCTAATCTGTAGGACCGAAAGAAAGTTGCAGGGAACTCGATGTGTTGGAATGGCGGTTACGCACCAGAAAGCGCAATGTTGCATTGGTAGGAACTAGGAACCAACCACCAGCTACCATGTGAAATTATCTATTTCATTTCAATATCGTTCCATAACATAAGTGTTTAGACCTAAAAGCAATCTTTGAAAGCGAAGAGACAATGTCATGGCTCCGGCTTTTAGATGGACAACATCAAGGGAGTTGCGGCGAGTCATTGGTTACCTAAGCCTTCAGGCGGCACAAATCGTGGTGTTTTCCGAAAATTTTAGGAGGCCCATATCCAGCTGTATACGCTCATCGGCTGAAACGCACTGCAGTACTTAGGAGTTAGGTATAACCAGGAGTAAGTTTACACCTAAGTGTCAACCAGTTTTCCCGTAATTACCTCCGGTATCTAACCGGAAGTTAGTTACATAGTGGCCATTTGCATGCTAGTACCTACATACAAGGTGCGTATAGTGTTTGTCATTAAAGTTACAATACAACTGAACAGAAATCCTTGGAGTTAAAAGATTCCCACATTGTCACGCGAAAAGCAGGTCACAGCCGAGCGAGGCCACCACTGCGACGGTAAATCTATTTTCTTTAAGGGTAGTTCTTCAAAATTTCATTCTTCGACTGATTCATATGGACAAAATTTAAATTCACTTTCTGCTCTATAATATATGTTCATATGAAAGAAGGTATACTAAATAACATAATTTGGAATTGGGACTCGTTTTTGTAAAGTAATTTTCAAGATACAGTCATTCAAATATTTTGTGGCCAGATGAATCAGAATTTGTTACAGATGAATCAGAAATAGATATAAAAACTGAACAAAAATTCTTGTAAATCTGATTTTACTTCAATCAAATCATTTTCCGAAGGGCTGTAACGACGAGCTCCATATTTTCTTGATCTTTACACATACATATAACATGTTTCGCGAATATTGACAGTTGGTACTCGTACCCAAAATGGACGAAGCTTGCAAAATGCACTGTAACTTATTTTGTGTAGAGGATTGATTTTAAGATACTTTTTATGAAGATTCTGCAAGCGGTAAGATATCGCTTCTGTTTTCTTACTCGTACTTTTCTTTTGATAACAAACTCTTTTTTTCCTGCGCACATTCTACTGTTTTCATATTCTTCAAAATACATTTTAACATTTTCTTTAATTCCAGTAACACAGGGTTCAACAGCCAGCTGTATTTTTTCATTTCCAGATCTTTCTTTTGTCTTTTATTTACGTCTGTTACTCGTCTAACTGTTTGTAAGCGTTTTATTTTTTCTTGTAATTTTCTTTGACTCTTTCTAGAATTTTTTGATCTTTCAATCGTAGTTCCTTATTTTATCTTCTTTATTAACTTCTGGGCTGTTGATACATCGAGAAGACGATGCAATGCTACTTTGTGGTCTGGGAGTCCTCAGTGAATCTGATATCGAAGTATTTGATGAAGGTGATCTTATTACTGTCGAAGATACTTCAGAGTTGGATGAGACATCTGTTTCATTTTCTGTTAGATTTAAATTAATTTCAAGTGTCCCTTTTTGTCTTATTGTGGATCTTATCAGACGTGCAGAAAGTTGTGAAGACTAAGTTAGTACCAGTGATGAGCTGGGAATTTTTGGAGATCTTGGTGCAATCGAAACTTCTGAACATGGTGGTAATTCGAAATGTAAAGGATCATTTATGTCGATAGTGTCTCCTATCTAGGAGACACTATCGAAATAAATATATAGAAATAATTTACGAATGTGATCTCACATTCGTAAATTATTTCTATTTCTTAATGTCGTGCTCTTTCAATTCCTTTTTAGCATACCATCTTCGAGTACTTTCTCTGCTTTTCTTCCTAGCTAGTATTTTCTGTTTAGGCATCAAATTCTGAACTGAAACGATTTTGCCTTATATAATTTAGAGAATTATAGAGATTAGATACAGGCTTTATTATATTTTATTTTATTTCATTTTATTTATTAGGGTTTACAAACAACGACACAGTACAGGTACAAGAGTTTTACATATAACTAATATTCCTACTGTGGCGTCAACCACGTAAACCTCATTATAAACTAGATAACCTCATTATAGGCTTTGACTTATGTAGAATAGATTACACATAAGAGCACTTTTTCCATGCTGGTGATTTATTTTATGATTCATATGGGGTTTTGGACATATGAATCAGGCACAGATGGATCAGGATTTTGCATACAATCATGCATAACTCATTATACATACAGACTTCAGTATTGTCATTTTTATACACGAATGTATAACTCGAAAGCATGACATCAAACTAAGATTGAAGTTTTAAAACAATAAAATATTTTTTATAAGGTAGGCATTGTAATCAGAATATCACCAGAACCAAGCACAGATGAATCAGATATTTACCTTCGTAACACCGGGATCCAACTCAACCATCCGCACGAGCACCTTCTAGCACACCCGTTGCACGATTGGTTTTCCGCCCCACCGGGAGCCACTCTCCCATTATTATAACCCGACCAAGTACAGCCAAGTACAGCTTACGCCACATTAATCAGTATTATACGCCGGACACTTATTTTTTAATTATTTATGTAAACACTAATGTAGTTATAACGTACACACATATTTTATGTAAGAAATCAACTCATTTTCTTTCGATATAATTATAATTGATATTGATATATCAAAGAGAAAATATAATATTGGCCATTTTGTTCCGGAAAATGGCAAACGGACGCGCTATATGAATCAGAAGAACGAACTTCAAATATTTATATTTTGGATCTAGAAAGCAATTATTATAAAAATATAATTTGTGCCAGTTAGGGATAAAACTAAACTGCACAAGAAAAAAATTACATACCGTTTTGTTTGTTGGTTACAGGAATATAACCATAGAAATCAAAAATTTTGTCTCTGAAGAACTACCCTTAAACATTTATCTAGGTAAGTACCTACTCCAGCATCGAAATCTTCCAATTTCGATTTTGACAGCTGAATCTTTATGAATCCTCTTGAGGTGCATCGTTATGAGAAGCGAATCTCATAACGATGCAGCTCAATGTATCGGAGCTGCATTGTTATGGTATTTTCATAAAATAGGATACTAATAAGAGGGTCAGAGTTCTGGCACTTTTGTCATTCATTGAAAGTTGTATCAAAAACCCTGCACTCGAGTTAAATTGACCTGGGAGGGTCAATTTAACTCGAGTGCAGGGTTTTTGATACAATTTTCTCCTCCTAAATGATTAGGATGCAGTTGCCTATATATAGCTATTACTTGCTCAGGTAAATAAGACAATATTTTTAGGGTTCCATACCAACTTGGTAAAAATGGAACCCTTATGGTGAGACTTTCTCCGTCCGTCCGTCCGTCCGTCTGTCACACTCGATTATTTCAATAACTATCGAAGCTATCGACTTGAAATTTAGAATAGTTTTAGGTAATAGTGACCCAACGCCATTGCAATCATAAAACATTGAAAATTGTTTTTATTTTTATTTAAAAAGGGGGAAAACCGGGGCTTTGAATTTTCAAAATGTAATAACAATATTGACTGGGGTATCATATGAAAGGGCGTTACTTGTGTATTCTAAAACCAATTTTTATTTATTTTTATGCCTGATAGTTTTGGATTTATTGAGCAAACTGTCGAAAAAAATACCGTTCCCCCCCCTTATCTCCGAAGTTTATCGAAAAATCTGAAATAATTATGATCAATAGACATTTATGTATATTTTACAGGAAAAATAAAATCAACATTCTACTATTAATTTTTTTTGATAATAACAATAAACCACCCGAAACAAAGTTACGTTTGCGGTTCGCCAACAAAGGTACCTACCTACATGTAAATTATACTCGTAAATTCATGAACAAAAGTGATTCTTTTAATGTTTTACTTCTTTGACGGTATGGAACCCTCGGTGCGCGAGTCCGACTCGCACTTGGCCGGTTTTTTTTATTGATAGGTATACCTATGTAGGTACCTTCCTGTTGTTCTGATGTGCGTTTCGGAAGACATAGAGCGGTGCCGGAGGAGAAGGTTTTTAGTCCGTAAGGTAACTGCGCCACAAAGAAGTCGGGCACGCTAGTATAGTAGGTAGTATTCTGTATTCATGAGGATTTTTTTCTTCTGGAAGAAAAAATAATCGGCCAAGTGCGAGTCGGACTCGCGCACGAAGGGTTCCGCCATTCCGTGGCGTATAGGTATAGCGTAGCGAGATGATGATGCAAAAGCCAGAAGGCTCAATTAAGTATACCAACGAATATATAATATTACTAACGTAATTATACCCTACAGGATACACTAAACAATTAGATAATTTGAGTATAATATGGGGTGTTCTGGATCATCGACCAAAAACGAGCAAAAAATCTCGTTTGTTGTATGGACTATGGAGCCCCTTTTAATCTTTTTTTATTCTGTTTTTTAGTATTTGTTACTAGGTAGGTAGGTATATCGGCAACGGAAATACATCATCTGTGAAAATTTCAAGAGTGTAACTATCACGGTTCTGCCTGGTGACAGACGGACGGATGGTGAAGTCTAGGTAATAGGGTCCCGTTTTTTATAGATTCAGGCGAAGAATTTAAATATTCCACGAAGACTATCGCCCCACTCTCTCAAAATCGCTTATGTTTCATTCGATCGATCGATGGAGTTTGACAGAGTAGGGTGCGTTTTCGTGGATTGAAATATTTTAAATACCCTTTGAGTAAAGAACCCTAAAATACAGGAAGGCAGTAAGGACACATTACCCAACATGCAGGCCTCTCACAAAGGGAGGAAACATTACCGCACTCCGTGAGAAAACCTCCGTGATTCATTAGGTAAGTACTATCAGTCATGGTGAGTGGTGACGAAGGCAAATGGTGGCATCAGCCTTCGCGCCAAACATGGGAGCATAATATTGACAATGATAAATAAATAATGGAAGAAGCTACGAGGAATAAACTATTGGAAGTAACAAGCGTGACGTGGTAGAATATATATATATTTTTTTGGAATTAAGTAGGTGTAGGTACCTACTAGCAAGGATTTTAATTCGTTTTAAGTTTCGTCTCTTCAAACGTAGGTACCGTTTTCAGTATTCCGTACCATTAGTGACATGCAATTTGCAAAGGTTTGTATCTCTAGAAATGTCCAAGAAATGATAAGGTATACTGGCAACCCTAGTGGTTTCGCTGATCGTGTGCAAAACCGACTGGAAGGTACATTTTGGTTTTTGCACGAAATACCTACGAAATAGTACGAAAGATAATAGCTACTGAGATAGCTATGTACGAGCAAAGCCTTGGTACGAGTCGAGTATAGTATGGAGAGTGAACCTAGATTTTCGTGCTCTCCACATAATATTATTAAGTACTTAATATATCCTTTAAAAAAAGTTCTGTGTGTCGTCATGACTGATGCACCTTTGCGCCTTTGTATTACTCGTAGGCCCTTTTATATATTACTAGTAGGGCGCGTGGGAGCGCGGGCCACATGTGGCCCGCGGGCTGTCTTCTCTCCTATAAAAGAATCGCCGTCATCTCCATCGCCAATTGGAATCCGATTGGCAGTGGGCTAAAAGAATTACCTCGGAGCACGGTCATGGATTTAAAGATAGTTAAGGGCTGTTTCAATAAAAAATACACTGAACCTCATCGGATGAGGTTCAGTGTATTTTTTTATTCAAACAGCCCTTAACTATCTTTAAATCCATGACCGTGCTCCTCAATCATCATCCAAATCGTAGACCATCATCTCTTCCCATACTTTTCATAGTTTTTCATAGGCCTTGTTTATTGTAGCATTCACATTTTCCATGGAAAAATAAATTCAACCACTTTGAATTTTTTTCATTCATCCCGTAGACCTTGAGTTTCTAATCACGTCTTGCAAAGAAACCACTCTCTTATCTTTTATACTTTCCGAGATAGGCAAACAGGAAATTTGTATGGCGGCCATCTTGAATCCGCCATTTTGAATTTTTTTTCAGCTAACTGCCAATTGGATGACGTTTCGAGTTACATTTGGTCGAGCACCCCCCACCTATCTTCGATACCCTGGCTGTGCTCTTCACCCGTCTCCGAAATCTTCAATCGTCAGCTCTCTCCATATTTTTCTCTAGTAAATCTCCGAAAAACCGCATCACAACCTTGCATAATTACCAACTGTTAGTCTCTTCAACATTCCCCATACATTTTCTATGGAAAAATATATTCCGCCATTTTGAATTTTTTTTTCTATCCATCAAATAGACCTTCGGGTCCTGGTCACTTCTTGTCAAGAAACCATTCTTCCATCTTTTATACTTTCCGAGATATCGGCGAAATTCGTATGGCGGCCATTTTGAATCCGCCATTTTGAATTTTTTTTCAGCTCACTGGCAGTTGGATGACATTTCAAATGACATTTGGTCGAACACCCCCCACCTATCTGCAATACCCTTGGCTGTGCTCTTCACCCGTCTTCGAAATCCTCAATCATCAGCTCTCTCCGTATTTTTCCTCCGAATGAATTTTTTTCTTCCATATGACCCTATCCATGAAAAAAAAATTTTTCATACAAAATTGTTCAGGAGAGGTGATCAATGAGTGAATGAATGAATCAGCACAAGCAGCTATATATATAGTAATATTATTAATATATATATTAATATATATTAATATATATAGAGGACAACATCACATACATTGCTCCGATCCCATAGTAAGTAGCTTATGCACTTGTGTTATGGAAATCAGAAACAACGAAGGTACCACAACACCCAGACCCGAGACAATATAGAAAAGTTATTTTTCTACATTGCCCCGACCGGGGATCGAACCCGGAACCTCAGAGATGGCGGCGCCTTGAAAACCGGCACGCTAACCACTCAACCACGGAGGTCGTCAATTTTAGATGTTAGATGGGTAGGTATAGAAAATAAAATAGGTATCCGGCAGCTGTGCAAGTATAAATTATTCTATTATCCGGCTTTTTTTTTTTTTTTTTTTTTTTTTTTTTTTATCGTGGGGAATCCTCATGGATACCCAGTCGCCCGGGGGAGCGGCTGGGTTATGCCGGACTCTTACCGGCTAAACCCCACGGTGTTTCCTCCTCGCACCGTATGACGGGAACACGGGAACGCTTGCGCACACCTCCGCGAACCCGCCGGTGCCCGGCCGCTTGCGCAGCCCCTCCGCGAGGTGGAGCATGGAGCTCCCCTCCAATAGCAAGGCCCGCCAGAAACACCTAAGCCGGCCTTACCTCCTCGGCGCCCATCCGTAAGGCGACGGACCCCCCCGGGACCGCCACCCAGGGGCCGTGGGCACGGGTAAGCCGATAGCTGCGAAGCTTGCTCCTGCACTTCGCAGGCATCGACCTCCCATACCCCGCGGCGGATCTGATCTTTGGCTCCGCCGCAAACCACCAAACGGCCGCAGAGGACAGGGAGAACGGCAACGACACACCGACACTCCTCTTCCCCTGCGGCCCCGCCGCCGACGCATCTAACGGTGCGCCACCGTTTGGTCGCGGGAGATAGGGCGAGCGGCAACGACACACCGACACGCCTCTCCTCCCGCGACCCCTCCTGGCTGCAGGAGACAGAAAACTCTGTCCCCCGCACCCCTCTTGGACGCATCCAGAGCGGGCCCATCTCCAGGCCCACTCCGAGCGTCCCCTCCTGGATTCCTTTTGGCTTCACCGTGGGGCCCAACCACGGCTACTGAGCCCCCCCATCGCGACAAGATTGGAATCCATCGGGGGGGGGGGGGATTATCCGGCTAACAAAACTAGGTACCTATAATAAAGAGCGACAAAGCTATTTTGGCGCGTGGCCAAAATCGGAACTAACGCCGCTATCTTGTGATACTGTTTGATAGTTCGCTCTGTCGGTAGGTATATACCTATCGCTATTGTATTGCTAAAGTAAAATTGAGATGATTTTATTTTCTGGTTATTTGTTCTAAAACAGCGCCCCCTAACAATGTCATTCAAGTGCTAAGAGAGCCTTGTCGGACTATGGCTGTATTTGATCAAGTGTTGCCTTACATTATTTTTACAACTACTTAGGTATATTTGTAATAGGTAGATTCCATCTCCGATCTCAAGCTTGAATCGATTTGGCTAAAATAGATACCCCGGATCACAGACTTTAATGTGGTTTGAGCCCCGGATCTCCCCCGGATGAACAAACTTTTTAAGAAGCTAGTTATGCCTGCAAGTACCTACGGTAGGTAGTATCAAGGTAAGTACTATGCAAGTAAAGTAAATGGATAGGTTACCTATACCTATCAGGCAGGCAGGTTGGATCTAAGATAGCTATTCCATGTTTTTCGAGTTACTATTGTACCAACTACGATATTGAAAGCTTAGGTAGTTAGTAGGTACCTTATTTACTTACCTGCTTAGTGCTTACGTAAGTTCTTCAAGATTTTAAATTCGCTTCTAAGTACTGTACTTACGCGCACGGTGCTTTGCTAATCAAAGGCACGGTGCAACTGGAAACTCAAAAAAGTTTTTAATTGATCATGACTTATTATGTATGATCATGACTTTTATGTACCTATCCACAATTCCACACTGTAAGGAGTGATGCTCGATTTCACCAACAAGAAACGCCTAAGCCGATAGGTGAATGTTTTCTCTTACAACAACAGTCACCTAAGGGCTAAAGGTGTCTCTTTTAAATGTTGGTGAAAACGAGCATAAGACTACCAGACGTGAGAGAGTTATTAAAAATGCATTCATATAATTTATTGTAAAAGTACCAAAATCATCGCAGGATTCGAACCCGCGTCTCCCACTTATCATGACTGGGCTTTTGCCATTGAGCTAGGTACGGGAGAGTCCATCACGCCGCGGCAATTCGATACGTCCTTATTTAGTCCTTAGTCCAATTCTACCCTTTCATACGGTATTTCCGGTTCGTGAATAAGTACAATTCTTCACTTTCGTTTCAACCCACGTCACATCTTTCCCGTCCTCTAAGCGTAGCGTAGGTACCTACTTATTTCGTCGTCGTAATTTCACATTTTGTGATTACTATTCTTACACGACTGCCCAAAAAAGGAGTGTAATGTTTGTATTTATATATGTTTGTAATGTGAGTTTCTTTATTCCACCATAATTTCTGAACGGCTGAAAAGATTTGGACATATGGGGTTTCGTTAGGATCCTTACATCATCCCGAGTAACATCTAACAGATTTTACATCTAGGCTATATTTTCTTTTTTGAAAAAGTCGTAACACAGGGCAATCGTGTTTTTTAATTTTTTAATTACTTATTTACTTAATATACTTGCATTTAGCATACTGGCCGCAGCAAAACCCGTTCCGCAAACCAGTGTTGCCAACACGGAGTTTTTAGAGCTAGATTTAGCTCTAAATCCGCTTGGTTAGCTCTAAAAAAGTGGGTTTAGCTCTTTAGCTTTGTTTCTTCTACAATTTTAGCTTTTTTCCGTGTACAGGTACACTATGAATTACCACCATTTATTATTACCTTTTGTATCATTTTTAGCCCAAGCAACATACTTGTTTCCATAACCAAAATGTACATACATTATCTATGGTCGGTGTATTCGGTCTATGGTTGATCTATGACGGCGCCACGCCGTTGTTTATGGTTGGATATTTCCTGGTTATTTTTTTAACGTTTTGGCTGCTGAGAAAGCAGTATTATTATTATTTATTATCTACACATAGTGGGGTGAGTTATTACATACAAACAAAATAGTGACGATGGAGCTGGTTCCAGTAGTGGCTTACAAGCTCAAGAGCCGCCGGAGTCGAATACTATTGATTTTGACGAAGAAGACAATATTTTTGTATTATAATTACTTCTTTCTCCGTGCTATAAGTTACTGAATATTGTTCATATTGATTTTCAATAAAAAGTACATAAAATAATTTAGCTCTTTTTTCTAAAAAAATCTAGCTCTCTTTTAGCTTTTTTTCAAATATGATCTAGCTCCTTTTAAAAATCCGAGTTGGCAACACTGCCGCAAACATTGACATGTGCAATGTAAATTGCCGCGCTTTGATCGCCAATCAGAATGCAGAAACTAGACTCTACGAGAGGCCAGTGTTGCGTGAAGGCTCTGCGTAAGCGCGCGCGCACCTTCGGTTTTTGAACGTTACGGATTTTTCGTTTTTTTTTTAAGTGTAGTTTTTCGTTTTAAAACATTATTAAGGAAGTTAAGTGACTCGTGTGTGGATGTTAATGTGTTTGGCGAAGGTTTGTTCTTCTGGCGTCTTGAAATAATGTATTTTTAAACGTAAATCAAGAAAAAATAAAATACATAAGCACTTGCGAAATAATCCTTCGAATCGGGACCATATTGTTAAGAATTTGTATGTGTTTTTTAGTTAGTTGCGCTTTTAGAGTTCCGTACCAAAATAGTTCCATGGTACCCTTATTGAGCGACTTCATCCTTCTGTTCTGTCTGTCAGTTCAAGTTATTTTTCGGGATAAAAAGTAGCATAGGTACCTACTTATGTATTAATTCGGGTTATAAGCTATATAAAATGTTTCAAATTTCAGCCGAATCTGTTTATTAGTTGCGGCGTGAAAAAGTAACAAAGATCCATCCATCCATACTTATAAGATACAAACTTTCGCGTTCATAATATTAGTAGGAAGGATAGGATAGGATATAGGATAGGAAGGATAGGATAACCAAACATCGATAATAATAATCAGACGTAAGTGTAATAAAACATTACCAAAAACATGGTGTTAAATAGCAAAAACCTCACCCAAATCAGATCAGTAGGTGATAATTAATTAATGCCTTTTTTCGTGCATCTATTTATTCTTCAAGAGTTTAGTGCCCTAGAAGCCTTAACTCAACTAGTTGAGCTTCACACTTAAGGAGTTTAGTGCCCTAGAAGCCTTAACTCAACTAGTTGAGCTTCACACTTGCGAAATAATCCTTCGAATCGGGACCATATTGTTAAGAATTTGTATGTGTTTGTTAGTTAGTTGCGCTTTTAGAGTTCCGTACCAAAATAGTTCCATGGTACCCTTATTGAGCGACTTCATCCTTCTGTTCTGTCAGTTCAAGTTATTTTTCGGGATAAAAAGTAGCATAGGTACCTACTTATGTATTAATTCGGGTTATAAGCTATATAAAATGTTTCAAATTTCAGCCGAATCTGTTTATTAGTTGCGGCGTGAAAAAGTAACAAAGATCCATCCATCCATACTTATAAGATACAAACTTTCGCGTTCATAATATTAGTAGGAAGGATAGGATAGGATATAGGATAGGAAGGATAGGATAACCAAACATCGATAATAATAATCAGACGTAAGTGTAATAAAACATTACCAAAAACATGGTGTTAAATAGCAAAAACCTCACCCAAATCAGATCAGTAGGTGATAATTAATTAATGCCTTTTTTCGTGCATCTATTTATTCTTCAAGAGTTTAGTGCCCTAGAAGCCTTAACTCAACTAGTTGAGCTTCACACTTAAGGGCGATGGGTACCATCCTGGCGCGAAAATTCAAATTTTATTTAGTTTTTCGCTCATAGTTGGCTAATTATACAATATCGAAGGAATAAAAACTGCTCAACTATACTCATTTACTTCATATTGGTTCCCGCGATAGCTCGAAATCTGGGAAACTGCAAAAAATTATCTTTCGGGAACCAATATTATGAGTGGGAACTTTCGAGCAAAGTTTTTATTAAAAACATGTAGATGCATAAAAAGTAGGCCCGCAAAATGCATTACCATAAATCTTCAATGTGTAGTTAGTCTAATATTTGCGAAAAACTACATAAAATTAGAATTTCGCGGGATAATATAATTCATTGGTAAGTATAGTTAGGTGTTATCACAAATCTAATCGTCTCCATCGAATCTAACATTATGATGGATGAAGTTGTGAGTCAAGTAAGGCAATAACTCGTGTTATGTCATCTGATGGAAAACTGTTAGCTCTACTACGTGAGACCCCGAACAGTTAGCACTTAGCAGCTGACCACCTGTTGACTGTTGTGCCTAGCTTGTGGCACTGGAATGTAACGCACCTAACTACTAGTAAACGACATATATCTGCCCCTTGATTGTGTAAAAAAACGGTTTCATCGTTATCATAATCGTTTACAAACTCTGCCCACTGATTGGTTCTCTGATTTACATCAGCCAATAGGGGGGCAGAATTTGCAAACGATTACGATAACGATGAATACGTTTTTCTTAGGCAATCAGACCCCAGAATGCTAAAGTTCCTGGGCCATGGAGTCGTGCAATTACTGGTTAGGACATTTGGTGCTCTTCCCTCGCAATCTTTCGTCTACATAATCAACATTGAGGTATTAAATGCTAGGTTCTTCTAGCGACCATAATATCATCATACCCACTAGCTAGACCAACTGGCATAAAATTATATAGATAGATAGGTCCATCTAATACCTACCTATATAAAATTCTCGGCCCATTTTTCCAAAACCAAACTCCTCCAAAAAGGCTGGATCGATTGTTATGAAATTTTCTGTGTATGTTCGGTTGTCTGTGAGTAGGTCGTAATCTATTTTTATATCCGTAATGGCAAAACATCGTTTGCCAGGTCAGTTAGTTGTATAAAGTTACGTCTTTGCGTGTGCGCTAGAGTGAAATCTGCATTAGGTAGGTATTAGGTACCTATAGGTAATCGCAACAATTGTAATTATTTAATTGATCATTAGATAATTCAATCGTCAGCTCTATCAACTACATTTACCTACGAATATCGAATTGCACATGATTTTCGGTTTATTAATTTGTGAACTTATTCAATTAGTTAATGCTCCATTTTTGACCAAACCTACTTGCATATTTCCAATATAATATGTGAACTAAGTAGGTACTTAGAGTTATCACGGTTACCTACCTAAAAAGACTCGCAAAAGGCAAAGAAAAGCAAAATGATTCTTCCTGAAATCCTGAGTATTCTGACGTAGCTATCACCATAGAGTAGTAGTTTGTCTTATGACGGGGAAAATAAGTAGTTACACAGTGGAAGTGGAATTAAACTGTTTGGTTTACTTCAGTGATATTAGAGCTAATACATATAATAATATTATTTTAAATTAATGCTGAAGCCTGAAGGGCACACATCAGTCGCAGAGCGGTGGAACCAGATAGTGTAAAGCTATGTCTCAAATTAACGCAATGACTAAGTATGGATGGTCTAAATGGACATACCACAGAATACAAAACATTATACAATTAGAGTTACCAATTTCTTACATGAAATTGAAACCTAGATAATCTACATTCCTAACAGAACAGTTTCTGTAACTACAGTACCTATAGCACTGCGTAGCTGTCAATGTGAATACAGGTCAATGTATCATGAGGACGAGTTCAAGAAAATAAATACAGCCTGCGTAAAGACAGACAGCGGAAGGTTGGTATAATGAGGTCCCGGTTGCACCCTTTAGGACATACTCGTAGCGAGAGCCGTACAATAAGCAAGGATTTACGTCACCAAACCCAGATTGATTAAGCAAAACCATAGTTACCGTAGCTTATTATGTCATTTACAATGTGACGTGTGTTAGCGTGCTGAAGATTTATGTTTAGTTTTCATTAATATTTTGCGTCACCGTGAAGTATTTAATATGTATAATTTTTGGAAAACAAACCTCTTTACGATTAATATTATTTTTTATGGAATTTGAAAATAGAAATGTAGTTAGTTCTGTCTGTGATTGAAAAAGATATGTCGAAAAAAATGTTACTAATTGAATTATTGATTTATGAAAAAATACAAAAAGATAAATAAGTGGAAAGAATCTTTTATTCACAATCCTGGAACTGTAAACGAAAAGGAATTTCAATAATTTGGAGAAGACTGGGAAGAATTGCTTACAGATCTGAAGAGGGACGACATCAGGGACTATAACGTACTACCGTTACCCTGGTGCAATTCTACGCCCACGAGAAGGTACATGTTAATGTATTTGTGTTTTAGAATGTACAAGACATTCACAATTCCGCATTCTTTTATAAGGGTGTTGCGTGATGGCTGTTAAAATATCAAAGATTTAAATCTTTGTAAAATATACAATAAATTGCCAAAAGAGATAAGATATTGTACAACTTCTCTATAATCTTTATACCTGACACATGTATGCAAATAAATTGTTTGATTGATTGATTGATTTACAAATCTTTACCAGTTACCACAGTGTGTGTACTAAATGTAAAGTAATTTTGGATTCTAAGAGATTCATGTTTCATAAGTTTATGGTAGGAGATTGAATGTACTACATATTATTGTGTGTAGGTACATAATGTGTAAAGGAGAGAGATACTCGTTGTTTAAATGGTTTCAGGTAAGTGACTCAAGATGCCATGTGATCGTTCCCGGCGTGAATGGATGTCCCGCGGTGCAGCCTGGCGGTAGCAGCAGTTGGTGTCTCACGGTGCAGTCTGGTGGTAGCAGCAGTCGGTGTCTCACGGTGCAGCCTGGTGGTAGCAGCAGTTGGTGTCTCACGGTGCAGTCTGGTGGTAGCAGCAGTCGGTGTCTCACGGTGCAGCCTGGTGGTAGCAGCAGTTGGTGTCTCACGGTGCGGCCTGGTGGTTGCAGCAGTTGGTGTCTCACGATGCAGCCTGGTGGTAGCAGCAGTTGGTGTCTTACGGTGCAGCCTGGTGTCCCATGGTGCAGCCTGGTGGTGGCAGCAGTTGGAGTCTACGGTGCAGCTTGGTGGTGGAGCAGTTGCTGTTTCAAGGTGCAGCTTGGTGGTGGAGCAGTTGGTGTTTCAAGGTGCAGGCGAAATCGTCGCTGGCGGCAACGTGCTACGAGAGTCGAGTACGTCGGTGGATGTCGCTCTTAGCAGTGCTGGCAGCTGGATGGCAGGCAAGACGGCCTGCGGTACAGCGACGCACACCCCGTACATCACTGAACCGATAAGCGGCAAATAGATTTAGAGATAGTCATAGATTGCACAGGCGTCATACATTGCAGATGTTATCGAGACTTGAGCTTAATGGGTCGCGTATTCTCGTTTGTACTTGCGCTATTATACCTGCATCGCTGCAAACTATGTTGTTTGGTGATAACTGATAATGGTTTATGATTATTGATTATTAATAATTAATATATATCAAAGAGGTTTTATAATCAAACAACTATAAATAAGTAGAGAAAAATTAATGTTTTCATAAACATTCAATACAATTTAATTTTGTAAAAAAAGTCAGTTTGAATTGAATCGAATTTTGAATTTAAATTGATCCAACTCGTACTAATCTCACAGTATAATTGTAATTTGCTATCTAAATATCGAATAATTATAATCATTTATAACTTGAAATAAAGTAAGAGAAAGCGCTGAAATTTATTGTTGGGTCAGCAAACAAACTGCTCATTGATATTATTGTGACTAGATGACTGAATTGTTTTAGATGAAGACATATTAACTACACATATTATAATTCAAGTCAGTTCTGCTTAAACAGTTTCTTTGGACGTTTATGTTATTTGGCAGTTATTAGTAAATACTTGTTATTGTTTACTCAAAAAGTAATCGGCAACGTTTCTTGTAATTGGCAAGTTGTAACAAATTTTAAATGTCGATAATGTGATAGAGAAACACATCACAATCACATAGGTGGGTAAATTTTGGTACTAAAATAAAAAGTTATTAAAGAAGCATTACAATAAAGTTACAATCAACTTAGATAAAGAGTAAGCACTTGTAGGAAACGTTAGTGCAGTATGTGCACTTGATGTTATTTTTATTGAATTATTTTGTTATATAGTTATCAACATAACTATTCGGTTATTGATTCAGACAAAACTATTTCTAACGTTCATTTCTAATATTCTGTTTTGGTAGTTCTGCATTTTCGAATTATTCATATTTACATTATCTGATATTATTTTATCAACTCAATAGGGTTTTCTTTAATTGACTACGGATTTATTTACAATTGTGTACCTCGCAACATTGCTCAAGACTCACAACTATAGTTATAAAGGATAAAACACAACTAATGATAGTAACAAATCCTAAGACAAGTGACTTATGTTAACCATAGCGTATATTGAATACCTATTATCTTTGGATATTTCTTGGATAGAGTCGCTTTTTTCTTGATAGATATATATCTACTTAGATAAACTAAATAGAAAATTTAAAAATAATAAGTTAAGGAATATAGGCAGAATGAAATTAAAAGATATTTGTTATATATATATTAATAGAAAATATTCTCAACTAAAATTATGAATGGGAAGTCGTCATTGTTCTATTGGCAGTCAATGTAATAAAATAAATAATTTTTTGAGAAGGAAATAGTGTCATACGTAAAATGGCTAACTGAATAATTTGGCTTTACTAAAAAAATTGTGATTTTGTTAACTGAAATAAATATTTTATTAACTTCACCTAAATACGATTTATAAACGCGGTTGAAAAATACTTCGTATGCTCGTATAGAGAGAGTTGCAAGTCCAGAACCTAAATTTTATTCTTGAAATATTGCTTGAGTTTTTACCCATCCACCCAGTAAATGTTACCTACTGAATTGGACAATTTTGGTTTTATTAGATTCAGTACATTTTAATCTAGGCTCGTACGTTTTATTTCAAAAAATACTCGAGTAAGTTTTAAGGTCAAAAATATGGATATTTAGACTCTAATAACTTTTAACATAAGCAATACTTCTTAAAAAGTTAAACATTTCTAAAAGTTATGAAAACCGGAATACATATTTACGAGTAGGAAAACGTTATTGGTTTTTGTATGAAAGCTTACAGCTAGACGATAGTAAAAGTTTTACCAGTCGAAATTGTTTTCGTAACGATCTATGATTAAACGATATTATAGTAATGGGCACATCAAAAACGGTAATCATTGTATAACTTATTTTAATTGTGATATGAAGTAGTGTTGATAGTATAAGTTAAAATCTGTGGTATAAGTTTACAAATAGTTTAAAATTATGGCGATAAGCATTAATTTTTTCGAATTAACTTCATAATTACGCAAGTTTGGACAAAAGACAAAGTTGTCTATTATTATGAATTGGTACTGTGATTGTTTACTTACTAAGAATTTCGTTGAGCTAGGTCACGGAGTACATAATAGTACTAAAGGTACAGAAGGCTCACTCGGCAAGATGATTTAAAAATCGAAAATGATTACAGAAATAACTAGTCAAGTTGCAACTATAGGAGCAATCGCTTAAAGACTGTATGGGTTAAATTATTTTAGAACGGGTGATAGATTTTTTTGATTTGCTTTGACAGAAAGGAAATAAGTATAGTAAGATTTTCCGTTGCTACGTATTGAGGAATAGAGTGATCGTTCGGTTGGAAATTTTGTATAAAACCTGTTTAATTATATTATAACCATATAAATGAATATTGTTCAAGACACTAAGAGTAAAAAGAAAAGATCCTAACACCTGATGGGCAGTATGAATTATATATACCTAATACCTATAGTAGTTCGGTCAACCTAACTATTGAGATTTGACAATAGGATTCAGTTTTTTTTAACGAACTATTAATTTCGTCTTGAGAAAGCTATAAGTACCTACTTATACCATTTTATAACGAGTAAAAGTCCAGCAGTAGAAATTACTAAGAAAATTCTGATTAATGTCTATATTTAATTGAAACGGTAGACACATGATTGTTCACCAGAAACTTGAAAACACAAGAATATGTAAAAAATCTTCCAGTTTAGAAGCAGATGATTGATGGATTTATGTACCTAAGAATTTTGTGTTTAAGCGCATCTGGGAGTATAAGGTGACTAAGGATGGATTAAGATACGGTAGTGCCAATGTGTTGCAGACGGCAAAACCTTAGCAATATTTAAAAAAAAAACAAATAGTCTTTTTAACTGTCTCAAATTAACGCAATGACTAAGTATGGATGGTCTAAATGGACATACCACAGAATACAAAACATTATACAATTAGAGTTACCAATTTCTTACATGAAATTGAAACCTAGATAATCTACATTCCTAACAGAACAGTTTCTGTAACTACAGTACCTATAGCACTGCGTAGCTGTCAATGTGAATACAGGTCAATGTATCATGAGGACGAGTTCAAGAAAATAAATACAGCCTGCGTAAAGACAGACAGCGGAAGGTTGGTATAATGAGGTCCCGGTTGCACCCTTTAGGACATACTCGTAGCGAGAGCCGTACAATAAGCAAGGATTTACGTCACCAAACCCAGATTGATTAAGCAAAACCATAGTTACCGTAGCTTATTATGTCATTTACAATGTGACGTGGGAACCCATGCTTTTGTCTAAGTAGGTATAGGTACATTATACACCTGAGGTATGAGACTCGAATAACTTGACCTCAGGCTGAGAATTTGTCGATTGAGCAATTGGCAAAGCAAAAAGGAGGGTAATGTGTGGTGCGTAGGAAATTGCGGCCGCCGAAACTGTGTTAAAATTTTCAAACACGACATTAATATTATGTACCTACTTACTTACGCGTTACGAGTAATGCGTAAGGTAACTAAATAGATACAATTTTGGTAACTCATAAGTAACTACTGTAAGTAAATGCCAATAGGTAGGTACTTAAGTGAATCTAGATGATAAAGTAGTGATGGTAGTGACTGATAATATTAAGTAATTTATGGCTATTCTCTTTGTAATTTGGTGTTTGGGACCCGGTAGTCCATTATCTGTCAATTAAGGTAGATATATGCTATGTGTATTTATTTATGTCTAATGTTTTTACCGATGCAAGAGTCACAGAGTCACGTAAGTTGCCAATGAAGCACTGTCTGGAGCTCCATTGCCTATTGTTATTTGTTAGTCTGATGATTCACGAATCAATTATAATTTTTATAATGACTCGACATTCAAGCCACCTTAACGTTTATTGATTACATATTGTTTTTATAAAAGCCAAGCCGGTTTTAAAAGTATTTACAATCCGTCCGTCTGTCATTCTCGATTATTTCAAGAACTATTAAAGTTATCGACCAGACATTTTAATAGTGAGTAGTGACCCAACATCATTGCAATAATAAAATATTGATGATTGAAAATCGTTTTTATTTATATTTTAAAAGGGGGAGAACCCGGGTGTAGAAATTGCTAAATGACATAACTATAATGAGTGGCACAGGTCGTGGTCACGATGTGGCCACGACTTGTACCTACCAATGTATCGAAATATCGACAGTTAAAATCGTCCTTTTGATTGTATTTGAAAAGTAGCCGTGGAATGTTATATACATTATTTTGATTCTGAAACCACGAAATATGTCAAAAATCATTAAATCATGTGAAAAGTTGTACTGGTGATAAAACTCTACTTTTAAGGTTCGGCCAGGTAGGTACCACTGGGATAAATTATTCTACTAACAATATTCCCCAGCCGAACATAAGAGTCTTTTAAAAATCTTTGTTTCATATCAATACAATCCAAAATTTCAGAATGGGCAATGGCTATAACATGTTTCTTTACGTATGAGATGGCGCTTTATGGTATTACGTGGCGATAACGCCAATTTCATAATTTATGTTCACCCTAAAAGTAAAAATAAAACCATACAAAATCGCCTGCTAAGCCTATTTAAGTATTTACGGCTGTAAGGGTACTCCAGTCTAACTTGAGCCGTACGTCCTAGCCCTAGATTCTTTATCCATTCCGAGTTTCAAGTCACCTACTTGAACTTATCGCTAAAGGTTCTGATGTCTGTAATTTGAAATTTCTGAACTACAAAAGTGATGGTGATAAAATTTGTATGGAATAATCTTTAAAGAATCTCCATCCTAACAAAAAAAGAATAAATGAAATCAGACAACGCGTTAATGAATTATAACTAAATATCACTAAATATACAATTTGACTTTGATGCCGTCTTCCACAGAAACCATGATGAAGCGGATTAGCCGTGATGCGCGGCCTTGAAACAGACAGACAGTCAGACAAAAATTAAACAAATTACAGTTTTGGTTTCAGTATCGACTAAATAGTGTCCTCCAACAAAAATTTTCAAAATTTCTTCAAAAGGACAGAATTCGACCCTTTACAGTTTTATTATAGGTATAGATATATAGATAGGGGGAGAATGAACCCGCGCCATGTCTGAGGCCCAACAAAATGTGAAATCCTTTAAGTAAATTGTATGTTTGTATAGGGAAGTTGTGGCCCAGTATTACTATTTTGAGTATTCTAGTTAATGAATCTATGTATTCAGCACAGAAATAATATGTGCTTGCTTACCTACTTGTTCCACTGCCGGACAACCTTGAAAGTGGCATAGTTTCGAAGAAAACCACATTGTAAGCACGAGGTAAGTGTAAGCTCGTAAAATGAGTAAATCGAAACGAATGTCATGAGGATATAAGGTATATATGGACATAACACGTTATTTTAATGTATTTCATCATCATCATAATATTATCTTAAAAGGGCGCCGTATTTTTTCCTTTTGAGGTACGGAAGCCTGAAAAGGACCCTAATGATTTCTACATTCGTCTTTTCATTCAGTCATTTACACGCTATTTTGGTTAGGTACATACCTAAGTAATGAAGAAAATAACGTGAAGTGTGAAAAAACTTGGTCTTTAAAAACTGCAATGCACTCTGCATACCTACTTACGTCCTATACTAATCTTACTTGTAGATTTGTAGAAGAGAAATAACAACCTTGGATAACTGATATGTGAGCAACAAAAAACACAACCGGCCAGAGGTGAACACGTATTCAATACAAAAGAAAAAAAATAATTCCGCGGCCTCTTAGTCCGACAAGGGTCTCTTGGCACTTGAATGAGGGCGCTTTTATAAGGCATCCAGAAAATAAAATCTCAATTTTCTTCAATTTTAGCTTAATACTTAATAGTAAGCAAAAACAACACAACATACAATAGCGATATATAGTGACAGAGCAGACTATCAAACAGTATCACAAGGTAGCGGTGTTAGTACCGATTTTGGCCACGCGCCAAGACAGCCTTGTCGCACTGTACATATATAATAGTGTACCTACTCATACTACCATGTATGAAGACCGGGGGTATTCACATAAATACAAATTCGATATCGAAATTTGCAGATGAAAACACACAATGACAAGCTGAGTTTAATTCAAATGCTTTAGCTACAAAATAGGCTCATATATTCACTGAAGAAACAATTCGATAAGTATGGAATACCGTAAATTATAAGTGTATCAAAAATATCGCTGCCAACGGGATTCGAACCCGCTAGGTACCACTACCTGTCGCGAGTGGCCGCTCTACCGATTGAGCTATGGGAGCGACTACCATATTCAATATACTCTATGCGACTACCGCTGACACGATAATTTCGATACACATTGTTTTCCAGTCATAGGCACATTAAATTATAATACCTACCCTCAAATAAAAAGTTCGGAATAACCTTCAAAACGCGTCATCTCAACCCCTATTTGTCTTTTTCCTCGAGTCTCAGAATGAAAGAAAAGCGTGCCTACTTACAAACCAATCTGGCTATTTGCTAACATACAGTAGGTATATTGAATATAGGGGTAGGTATTTGCTAAGTTCGGGTTGAGTTTCCTCAGGATGATTGTGTATCAGAATACGTCTGTCAAAGTAAGTCTTTCTGTACTTACTGATGTAACAACTCGCGATATCTGAAAACTTAGATGAAACTTTTGTTCATCAATGGACGAGACAGACTTACGCTCGTTTTAATATCCTCCAGTTCAGGTAAATTGCTCAGTAGGTATGTCTGCCTTTAATCTCTACTCTCTATAGTCTATACAATCTTAGTCTATTATCTGTCTGGAGAATCGGTTATAGAAAAAAAATAGCTAAGTATTCACCGCGAGGCGCGAGTAAATCTGTCAAGGAACAGATAGCTCTTAAAAAGGCTTTAGGTATACTTGTACCTGACTGTATGAGTAAACTCACAGACCAAGGAATAAGTTTTTACTTCTACATACGTCGAGTATACGTGTAAAGTATTGTTTCTTAAAAATACCCATTCACAAGTTATGTTGTCACTCTTGAGCATTGAACGGTGTCTCAGAATGGTTCTCTAATGCAAATTAAGTTGACTCAGACCTTAAGAATGTTTAAGGCGCAGATATTAATTTATTTACGAATGTATGTACTTATGGACTACAGACTTTTCATGGAAAGAAGCCTCATTTCCATGAAAAGTTCGCTCCGACTGAGCGTGAGACAGTTATGCCCGATAGTTTTTGATTTATTGAGCAAACTGTTAAAAAAATTCCCCCTCCCCTTATCTCCGAAGTTTATCGAACGAAAAATGTGAAATAATTATAATCAATAGACATGAATGTATATTTTACAGGAAAAATAAAATCAACTCCCTAACTTTTATATACTGTTTTGATAACAACAATAAACCACCAAAAACAAAGTTAGGTTTGCGGTTCGCCAACAAAAGTACCTACCTAAGTACATGCAAATTATACTTGTAAATTCATGAACAAAAGTGATTCGTTTAATGTTTTACTTCTTTAATAGGTAGTATGGAACCCTCGGTGCGCGAGTCCGACTCGCACTTGGCCGGTTTTTTTCTTGTAGTGTGAGTGTCTCAATTTGAAATTTGTATGGTGCCTGCGCGGATTCTGTGCGTGAAAAATTGTGAGCGATGGCTCACAATTTTTAAAAAGTACCTGTTTTTTGCCGCACTTTTGAAGTCGAGGGCGGCCTCTTGGACCTCTATGTTCAGTTGTTAGTTTCACTTAAGCATCCCAAAAAACTCTCATTCAAAGTTCCGTATCTGATTAATGCTCCGTATTTTTGAAGGAACCGATTACTTATTTTGTGGCTGGATAGCAACAAAAACCAAAAAAAAAACGTAATATATTATGCACACTAATATTAAACACGTATCCACGCAATAAGTACCGTTACAAAGCGAAACCTACACTTTTTAACGTACAAATCTACATACAATATGAGCAAAAAGCATATCAGTTTTAAAATGGAAACATGCCCGTATCAAGCGAATGTTTATTTTTGTTTTCCTAGGTACGTACATAGACGCCGATTTTACTTTTTAGTTCCCCCAGTTTCATCCACCCCGGAAATAGGGGTAGGCACCGAAGGCACGGGGGTAGATGGGACTATTGCGGCTGATGATTGTTTAGGTACTTGGTAAAAACTTGTGTTATGGTTTCCTAAAATTGACATAATCAAAACCAAAGCATAATCATATTCTGAGCGGGTAAAATACCGATTAAAACCGAAAAATTTAAACTCTCTCGGCCATATTTGTTATAGTCTTAAAATTATAAGGCGAGGTTTAGAATTGTAGGTAACCGAACTTTCAGCAGCTGTTGAGTTCTGCAAGCTCCTTTGTTCTTGCTCCTTTGTTTAGTAGCTTGTCTGATTGTTTACTTTGCTTTCAGAAGTCAACTTCTGCAAGTTTCCTTAAACATTATTCCTAGTAAGTAGTAAGCACTTTTGAATAAGGTAAGTTACTTCATCATAGTCTCGATAACCGTAAAGAGCACCGTTCTCTATTCTAATCACGATTAGGACAGACACAATTCCAATGAACCCGAAGCCGTCAGTCGAAGAGGATTCCACTCACGTCCCTTCAACCATATTACGAAAGAAAGGAAGTAGTTCTAACTGTATAAACGATGTTTTTGTTAAATGGACTCAATTGTTTTCGTATTTAGGTTGATATTATTCAGGTTAGTAGGAAATAGACTACAGACAGAGCTAGGCTGCAGAGTAGGGCTAGAAAATAATAACCAAATAATATTCCTACTTAGGAAAGACATCAGTCACACATACCTACCAAAAAGTGGTGTGGCAATAGGTTTGTGATTTCTTAGAGGCGTGATGAAAATTATTCAAATATTTTATGCGTATAAGTAGCTCGTGTAAACCTATGTTATTTTTAAGGTAATTTTAGAGTTCCTAAAAAATTCCAATTAAATGAGATAGGTAAGCTTTGTTTGAAAAATCGAATGTCATCAATCGTCACTCATCTGCTAAAAAGGGACAGCATTTAGTGAACCCCGTCAAACTGTAAACCATCTGTAAACAGGCCCTTCGGCGTCCAAGGGTTTGTCATGGGCAGTAGGCAATTGGCCATGACGTGAAATTGAATTTTTTATCTCTATGTCGAGTGGCGTAAATGTACCTAGCTACAAAATTAACTCTGCAACAGCAACATCAAAGTGTATCCCCAGTTTTGTTAATTGCGTTTGCCTCCCACTGTGAGCAAACGTTAACATAACAGCAATTAATACAAATGCATTCTACTCTTCTATTGAAGTTATGTAAAATGCTAATAAAGCGTTATATTGCAATAAATCTACATTTCAAAACAGATTTCGTAACCGATGTTTACCTGCTGTAATTTCTGCTAATATCTTGCGATAGCTCCTAAAAATAACTAATTAATAGAAAAGGATTAAGTATTATGTGGTATATGATTTTATGAAACATTTACTAAGAACCTAGGTACTTTTTTACGAGTATAACATAACGTTAGCCAGACATATTTTAAAAATATCAATAGCGGTACTACCTATCCTAAAATCTATGAAAAATACAGATAGGTACCTAAGTCTAAAATAGGATAGCTGCAATAAGTAATAACATTAATTATACGACATTTTCTTATTGATTCTAAGATTTGTAATAGCAATGGATAGTCTGTTTTTGCGTGTAAATCCAGTGAGTTGAATTAAATGATTTTAGAAAATAGCACAGACGTTTTCTATTCAATGTTAACTACTAAAAAACTATTTCCAACTTTCTTATTTTCTATGCTACTTCACTTATTAAGTACTAATTGTCTTATGTTATTGATTGTTAACAGCTGTACCTATTTACGCCAACGAGTAAGTACCTAAGTATTGATACAAATGACTTTTTACTAGTATTCATTTAATTTACTGAATAGGAAAGCTGCTCCCACTGCTCTTATATAAATTCTTTATTCATCTTTTGATGAGTAAAGACATCTTTTGATGAGAAACTAAGACTTTAAAAGTTTTACTCCGTCCCCGCCCAGTTTAGATGGAGAATAATGGGATACGGTACCTAAGTATTAGATACCTACGGTAGACATTAGATTACCGAACTGAGAAATCCAAGGTATTTTCGGGTATCAAACAATAGGAAATCAATGCGATGTTATCAGTACTGAAAACAATGTTCATATCCAACATTGACCTACTTTATGGCAAAAATCAGCGGTAAATGGATATTAATATTCCGAATATTCTTGAACAAACCAGCGTAACGATATTACGACGTGAGGTCATTGTCCCGTTACAACTAACCGATAATACGATTTTAAGGCTAAACATAGTGAAAATCGGTAGACGTACATTGTTGATGTGCTAAGTAGGTACTAGGCACTAACCTTATCTAACTGATGCAATTTTTCAAGCAAACCGGGTTTTGCTATAAATTGCACATAGTTACTTATACTTACGTATTTTTTGCGCTCGCTTACGAATTGCGAAAACTCTGGGCTGGGAAAATCTTTGGCATTTTTCTGTTAAATTTTCACACATTCCACACAGTTATGAGTAGGAATAATTACCGGCACAAACTTTTGTAAATAAATAAAAATATCTCTCTTCGCAAGAATTATATAGATAGAGTCGGTGTCGGAAAAAAATTATCCAATTAATTTTTTTAAACCGCAAGCAATTTGCCCGTAATTTTCTCAATACAACTGATTTACATTGATTAATTATTAAGTGTTAGTTCAGACTTTCCCATACATTGAAAGAGAATTCTCACAGTTAATATTCAGACCCGACTCCCATGAAGTCAATACCACGAAATGCGGAAGGGAGCGAGGAATGAAGAAGTAACAAAACAACGGTTGCTTTGAATGAACAAACGATATTATCATGTAAATTTAGTTGTTGCTAAAGCGAAAAAAGCGAAAATTCTAGAGATTTGAAATGATAAAAAATTGCTTTTTTTAACCAAAGATTTATATCGTTGTTTTTAACAGGTTTCACAAAACTTCACCATTCTTCTTTGTTACAGAAAAATGAAGTATCGACGTTGGCAACTGACTCTTCGATGATACTTGAAAAGATACAGTTCCACTTATCCTTACCGCCTTTTGATCATACTGTGATCAATGACTGAAAACGTTGGGTCTAACTTTCGTAGACCAAATGAAAAAATTTTGGATGAAAATTTATTCGGCAAAGAAAACTAAAATTATCTATAATTTGTAAGGGATGTATTGGGAACCATCAGAGAATTATGCCTGTTTAGAAATACAGAAAATATATAATACAGAAATACAAATGACTATAGAGTCATGATAGAGCATGAGAAATAAAAGGAAGACCATCCTGCGGAACAGCTAAGCGTTGAAGAGGATAAACCAGCTGAGATACATGAAGGGCGACGATATAATGGCGATGTCAGTCAACAATGACTTGAGCGACTCTTCGGACTCGTCACCCAAGCTGCGGATGAAGCCGGCGGTCAACAAGATATTCTGTTGTAGTGTCACGGCCGCGTCGGGTTTCGTGGCTGCGTATGCTTTGGTATGCCAATCATAAACTACTTTCTTTTCCTTTTATAAGGACGAGTTGGACTCAATTCGTTGCGCTTTTTGGCTGTCACTTTTTCTTTGGCGAGTTCAACTTTACATATTCGTCCTCAAAAAAAAACTTTTTTTTTCTTTTGCACCCAAGAAGTGTTTTTTAGTTTCTTTAGTGCTATTTAAATCTGATGAAAATTATTGGTATGGAAAAATTTATATAAAATCAATCATAGTTTATTTGTAGAGATAGACGCCAACAAATTTATTCTGTTCAAATGTATCGAATTTTTTGTACCTACCCTACAATATAAAAATACCGTTGATATGTTGGATACGTTTATGATAGACATGCCTTGCCTAGAAAATACCACTTTTACACTATACAACTTATAGTACCTAAATGGTAAGGATAAACTATCGAGGTTAGAGGCTTAATACAAGCTGGATCTTGGTACTCAGGTAGTGACATTATTTTTAAGAATCGGGAGGGAGAATTTAGGCTATTATACTGCAGTATTCAAACATTGTTGTTTCATATAAAATAGAAGGGGCCTACCGCCTGAGTAAGGCCAAGAGCCAAGTTATCTCACGCGATGTCGAAACTGCTGGCGGCGATTCGGAATGCATAATAACTGAGATAACAGATTTGCATTGTGATTGTTAACTGGATCGTAATGTTATGAATATATTAAGTTTAACAAAATGTGTGTATAGAATAATTATTGTAGATATAATAAAGTTATGTCATTCCACAATTACCTACTTAGTGCGTTTACCAACCCATGATTCTTCAAAATCAAATATGATATCTACCTAACTAACGAAGTTTTAGACAAACGCAGAGGAATTTTTTCGTCTATCTCCTGGATCATTACATCGTCGACCAAAGGGACCAATCAACATAAACCCTTCTAAAAACACACACACAAAGACCGACAGCTTTTGGAAGTCCGTTAAAAAATAAAGGTCATCTAGTTCTAGATGGTAAACAATCATCATGCTCTGCGATAGAAGTAAGACTAAGAATAGACATCGGGCGGCGCGAAAAAAATGTCACCAGTTTATCGGTGCCAAAAATGCTTGTTTTGCCAACAGTTAGGACACGCTGTTGTTCGCTCAGCAGCCACCTATAGAACTTTGACAGATGGCGCTACTGTTTGCTTGTACGAAAAAGTTTTACATTACCTACGTAAATTCGGATACCCATATCCTGCGTTTTCTTAACAGTGGTATAGACCTCTTTTTATATAGTATAGAGTTAATTTTTTACTACGGTTTCAGGTAGCGTACGCCATAGCGCTAATCTACGAGATAGTGTGGGTGGTGGAGTCCCAGAGCGGGCTGCCGGTGCCCTCGGTGCTGCTCATGATTTGCTATTGCATCGTCATATCCGCAACTGTAACCTTGGTGCACGGGCTCATTACGGTGAGATTTCATATTATTATAATTTAAAAAAAAATATTAATTTAATGTAACATGTAATAACACATGTACTAACCGTTCGCAGAAACTTTGCCGGTGATTTCCCCTCCTACTTCATACCACCCGCGCGAATCTGTAAATAATCAGACGAGCGCGAATTGCGGTTGTAAGAAGTGGGAGGGGAAGTCACCGGCAAAGCTTCCACGAACGGGTATAGTTATAAAAAAATCGAAACACTTCCAGGATTGAAGTATCTAAACAAATGTTTTATCAGGCATCGTAAAATTTGCGTGCACCATTGCAAAGCACATATTAACTGCATTCAGGTATCTACTAAATGGATGTTATTTTTCAAAGAACATTCTTCTCTTGAAAATAGAATAACTTTCTTTTGATGAGAATAATAAATACCTAACGAAATGCTGAATCAGGCCGATCTCGCAATCATTATTTTTTACATTTCTACATTTCTGATTTCGGATAGTTCGTCGATTTGAACAGCTTTATAATAATGTTAGCTTTCTCACCCATTGTTCTTTCAAAATTGGAATGATGTTGCAAGTCAGAATTCGGTAGGATACTTTGAGCGTTTGGTATTCGTTTCCTAGTGAACTCGTCATAGAATTCTTGAATTTTAGCATTGTATGCAGTTACTTCATACTCTGCCCATTCCCCATGGGGCGTTTTCTCTCACGTAATCACATTACGAGGCCTCGTAATGTTTTCCTAATTACGCTCATAAAAAATAATATTTACTTATTTGTAAAAATAGCTATTTTGAGTTTAAATAGAGATTTGGAGTAACAGTTTTGAGTTTAAGAACTTACGAATTTTTAATGCTGTTTATATTATTGTACCTACTTACCTAATAAATCGTTTTTTTTTTTCAGAAAAACAACACATTCCTATTAGCGTGGCTGATTGCGGTCATCCTAGTCTTAATACCAGAATGTGCTCTAGTCTTTTACATGTCTATAAGTCATTGGGTAAGCTAATTCAATATCTTTATTTATATCTTTTGTACTCGTAAAGGCCTAAGCATCCAAGACTTTTAGGTAGGTATAGCACCCTGAGGCCTGAGCTGTACCTAGCTATGACCTCTGAAACTTGAAAGAGAAAGCCTACTGCTTGAAATAACCTAGGTATATTTTACCTCGGTTTTATAATAAAGTATGTTATAAAATGTAATAGATAAAGTGGTTATCACCATACGCAACAAATGTCATAATGACGTTTTACAGGCGCCTGTATATTAGGCCTATGTGAAATAAAGATATTTTGAATTTAATGGGGGTTCAGTGCCTATGATCCCCCTAATACGTTGGTAGGTATAACTACAATTTACAAGTTGGTTCTCCCAATTAGTAGAAATTACCTTTCTGTAATGGTGGCACTTCACATGGCTATTTAAATTTGTGATTTGATGTTCCGCGTATTTGCCAAAATTTTCGACCTATGGGCAAATAGGCGATACAACCGTCTACACATGGAGCCAAATACAAAAAAAAAATAAGATATTTGCCACCAGAAAGTCCGCCCGGTTGACAATTCGCGCGCTTATGCCGACCATGTGTGGCCAGTACATTTGCGTGTTTGCCTATTTGTCTCCTTTGATGTGTCTCAAAAAACCGACCGCCGTTCGGTAAACCGTATTTGTTATTGGCTGTATTTGCCAAATAGGCAAATATGGCAATAATTTTGGCAAATATACTCTCCACACATGGAAGTTATTTGACAAATATAACAAATACGCAAATACAAATAGCCATGTGAAGTGCCACCATAAAAGATAAAACCACATAATTAGTACCTAATTGGAGTAATTGGTTACATATCTTAGAAGGTCGTACTGAATTAATTGCTGTCTTTATGAGTCTCATCCTCGTATTTATGCGCTAAAGTAGTTAAATGCATGGAGGTTAAATGTCAGAATCATCAAATTTTGCTCAATCAAAGTTTACATCAACACCTACTCAATATTATGTACGCATAAGTATTGGTCCAATATTTAAATTTCTAAAAATCCCAAGCGTATTTTAAAAAAATACTACAATCAGTTTTAGAAGTGCGACACGAATTAAGAATTAAGACCTGCTCAAAACTAAAATAGAATCCCTGCCCAAAGCAAAGAAAGACCACACGCTTTGGAACCCTTGGTCAGTCAGAAAGGTCTCCTATTGACACGTCATGTGAAAATCCAAAATGACACATCTATGAGGTAAAAACATTAAAAATTGATTTAGCGTGACAGGAAAATGCAATAAAGCGAAATATTAAAATCGTTAATAGGCTAATGGGTTTAGATTATTCAATTAGTTCGTGGCAAATTGTCTACTCTACATACATATTAGGTGGAATAAATGCCTGTTAATGAAACAGATTTTATTTTATTACTAATAATTATTAACATAATTTATGATTAAGACTCACTTGATAAAATTATGTGATACCTACTTACCTAACTTGATTTTGTTTAGGGGCTACAAGGAGTGTACGGCGGCGCTGAGCTGGCGTGCTATGTGGCGCGCTTGCCGGCTATCGTGTGTGGAGTGGTGCTCGTGCAGTCGGCGTACGCGTTACGGGAAGCGAGGTGATTTGATTCAACTGTTGAGCAGTTTGTTCAGGGTCTACAAGGAGTGTACGGCGGCGCTGAGCTGGCGTGCTATGTGGTGCGCTTGCCGGCTATCGTGTGTGGAGTGGTGCTCGTGCAGTCGGCGTACGCGTAACGGGAAGCGAGGTGATTTGATTCAACTGTTGAGCAGTTTGTTCAGGGTCTACAAGGAGTGTACGGCGGCGCTGAGCTGGCGTGCTATGTGGCGCGCTTGCCGGCTATCGTGTGTGGAGTGGTGCTCGTGCAGTCGGCGTACGCGTTACGGGAAGCGAGGTGATTTGATTCAACTGTTGAGCAGTTTGTTCAGGGTCTACAAGGAGTGTACGGCGGCGCTGAGCTGGCGTGCTATGTGGTGCGCTTGCCGGCTATCGTGTGTGGAGTGGTGCTCGTGCAGTCGGCGTACGCGTTACGGGAAGCGAGGTGATTTGATTCAACTGTTGAGCAGTTTGTTCAGGGTCTACATAGAGTGTACGGCGGCGCTGAGCTGGCGTGCTATGTGGCGCGCTTGCCGGCTATCGTGTGTGGAGTGGTGCTCGTGCAGTCGGCGTACGCGTTACGAGAAGCGAGGTGATTTGATTCAACTGTTGAGCAGTTTGTTCAGGGTCTGCAAAGAGTGTACGGCGGCGCTGAGCTGGCATGCTGTGGCGCGCTTGCCGGCTATCGTGTGTGGAGTGGTGCTCGTGCAGTCGGCGTACGCGTTACGGGAAGCGAGGTGATTTGATTCAACTGTTGAGCAGTTTGTTCAGGGTCTACAAAGAGTGTACGGCGGCGCTGAGCTGGCGTGCTATGTGGCGCGCTTGCCGGCTATCGTGTGTGGAGTGGTGCTCGTGCAGTCGGCGTACGCGTTACGGGAAGCGAGGTGATTTGATTCAACTGTTGAGCAGTTTTTTCAGGGGCTACAAGGAGTGTATGGCGGCGCTGAGCTGGCGTGCTATGTGGCGCCTTGCAACAGGCTAATGTCTAGATAGGCTTGCCGGCTATGGTGTGTGGAGTGGTGCTCGTGCAGTCGGCGTACGCGTTACGGGAAGCGAGGTGATTTGATTTAACTGTTGAGCAGATTGTTTAGGGGCTACAAGGAGTGTACGGCGGCGCTGAGCTGGCGTGCTATGTGGGCTGTGGCGCGCTTGCAGTCAGCTATTGATATTTTTGTTTGATTAAGTATGTATGGGGTGTGATTTGGGTCGTTATAATTATAAGCGTTTTCGTGGCTTGTTCTTTCAGGAAAGGTGAATACGGCAACGCAGCAGCGGTGAGTGGCAGTGAGTTTGACGCGAGCCATTTCGTCCCGGACACGCCTAGCGCCTTCACCAACGATGGCTTCTTGGCTGACAATGGTAACTATCATTTTTCCCATTATTATTTTATTGTCATAATGTCTGTTACTTATTTTCAATATGTTTCTCTTTATGATATGAAAAAGAATAGTACCAAAAATTTCTATGAGTAGACGATTCAGAAGGACGGAATAATTTAATAGACCATTGAGACCATTACTATAAAATGATTAACAATCTCGTTAAATGCATTTGAAATATTTATGGCACGTTAATTCTACTTATTTCTATTCTTCAAAACTAATCCGTTTTAATGTTTTGCTTCTGACATAATTTACCAAACTCATTATTTGATTTCCAGGAAAATCTGGTTCAATGCCGGACCTCCGACGGCACCTAGCGACTCGTCAGTCGATGAGCATGGGCTACCCGCCGATGATGCTGCCGCAGCCTCCGCCCGCGTACTGGCAGCACCTCGCCGACCGGCAGTACGCCGCGAGTCTGCGCGGGTACCCGAAGTCCTTCGCGCCGCCACAGAGCTTCGGCACGTGGGTCGGACCCAGAACCGGACCGCTCGACAACCCTTACAAACGGAGACACTCCGTCGTAGGAGCGTTCCACACGGACGAATACCCATCGAAGAGCTACGACTTTGAAGACCGCATGGACTGCAAAAGCGAAATGGCGTACCCGTATAGACCCTACATGTACGATCCGAGGATGTTTCCCCCAGACTACGATCCCAGGTTCTTCCAGGGCGATCCGTACGGCAGCCTGAGACACGACCCGTACCATTTTAGCAGCTCCAGGGAAAGAGTTTTCTACGGGATAAGGAACAGCCACAATTCCGTTGGCAATGAGTCTGATGACTTGACTAAGTATAAGGATGTTGCTCTCTAAAGATGATTTACGGAGCTTTCAAATTTTAATATAAAATAAAAATATAAACGAATAGTAACTGGTAAAATATAATGAAATGTAAAATTTTATAGTAATATTTGAGTCCCAGTGTTTCTATACAAAGTCAAATGATTTATGGTGCTCATAACAGTTATGGTATACTTAATTATTATAAGTTATACTTAAGTTAGGTAATTATATCTGATAACTATGTAAATTTTTTATTTACCACCCATGATTTTTTGGTAATAAATAAGACAATTAGTGGTTAAATATTATTATTAAATTTTATCCATATAGATGAATTAAAGGATTCAGAATTTATGTTTTTAAGAGTGTCCAATGTTTGTATATTACTAAGTTAGTATTAAATGGATTGTCGAAAAATTAAGTATTAATAGTTATAGTGTGTTACCTTCATAACCAAAGGAATGTAATTATTGCTCTAATGTAATGTAAAAGAAAACTTTCAGTCACTATTTTGTTTAAAGATATAATTATAATTTTTTTTTACAAATGATGCTTTTAAATTTTATAGTCTACCTGTTCCTAACACTTTCCTTCAGTATTTTTGTACAGATATAAAGGCATAGATGCCTAAACGCTTAGACCTGTCTCAGACTTAGAAAGGATCTGTTGTATCAACACTGCCACCTAGACTCTAGGTCCTAGAGCATCAAAGAAAAATACAGTCAACAATATATTGTCACATAAAAAAAAAATAAGTATTAAAATCATTCGGACACTAATCAGGAAATAATTTAGTAAGCAAACTCCATGGTAGAGACAATCACTGACAAGCACAGACTCTTTCAGACTAGATTCAGACTCATTGATCTATAGCACAGACTTGTAAATACAAGATAAGAAAGAATGTTATAAGAGTTTCATTTACTACCAATAGTTAGTTCATTTCTGTTTATTTTAAACCTGTCTTAATGTTCTCATTTGAAATGTTTCTTTAAATGATTCACTAAATGCCATCTCCGCGCTGTTTTATAGTCACAATGGTCACACAAGAGAGGTTTCTCTCCAGTGTGAGTCTTTAGATGATAACATAGATTACTGGGTGCTGAACATCTAAAATCACAATGCTTACAACTAAATGGTTTCTCTCCAGTATGAATCCTCATATGGGTTCTGAGGGTATTGGATACTGAACATTTATAGTCACAAAACTCACAATAAAAAGGTTTTTCTCCGGTGTGAGTCCTCATGTGGATTTTAAGACTGCCAGCATATGAACTTGTATAGTCACAGTGCATACAACAAAAAGGTTTTTTCCCTGTGTGAACGACCATGTGGGTTTGTAAGCTGTCCGCTCGTGAAGATCTATAGTCACAATGTTTACAACTGAAAGGTTTCTCTCCAGTGTGAGTCTTCATATGATTTTTTAAATGATGTGATCGAGAAAATTTACAGCCACATAGCTCACAATGATACTTTTTCTCTTCCGTGTGTGTCTTCATGTGGGTTCTTAGATTAGAGGCTTGCGAACATTTATAGTCACAGAGTTTACAAAAAAAAGGTTTCTCGCCAGTGTGTGTCCTTGTGTGAATTTTTAGACTATGGGCTGTTGCACATTTAAAGTCACATTGCTTACAACAAAATGGTTTCTCTCCAGTGTGACTCCTCAGGTGGATATTTAGCCTGTGTATTGATGAACATTTATAGTCACAATGCTTACAATGGAAAGGTTTTTCTCCAGTGTGTATCTTTATGTGGGCTTTCAAATGACTGGCTTGTGAACATTTATAGTCACACTGAGTACAACTGTACGGTCTCTCTCCTGTGTGAACCCTCATGTGAATAGTAAGACGACTGGCGTAAGTACATTTATAGTCACAATGTGTACAAAAATAAGGTTTTTCTCCGTGTTTCTCCATGTGGGTTTTAAGATTACTAGCTTGTGAAGATTTATAATCACAATATTTACAAGAAAGCTGTTTGTCTTCAGTGTGAGCCCTCATATGCCTGTTCAAAGTACTTCTGTATGCACACTGGAAGTTACATTTATTGCAAGAAATATTGTTAGCGTTCTCATGTTCTACTTTTAACTGTTTTACAATGGGAACCTCATAAGTTGTTATCAAACACTTGCTGCTGGTGCCCGGCTGGCTGTTATCTGTGTTACACATTTCTGTTAGTAAGCTAGCCTTGGATTGAGCAGGTTCCACCTGAAAAAACAAATGCATATAATATTATATTGCCCCCACATCCAGGGCATGTGGAAGATATCCTCATTTGTAGTGATAAGATGTCCTTGTGCATGGTCACAATTGGTGGTTTCTGTTTGTCACTATGTATCTTTAGATCAATACATGTAATAAATCTGTAGAGGTCGAATTTCTGTACAATGAAAAAAAATGCTAAAAACCGAGTCAGGGGGATGTAAGAAGTGAAATAGAACCAATTTGGATTTTAAACTTTGGAACGGCTGGACCGATTCAAATGAAACTGTGTGGTGGTGGCTTATGTCCCTGGTCAACATATAGGATACTTTTGATCCCGGTAAATTAAAGAGTTCCCGTAGGATAGTCAAAAAACCGTAATTAATTTAACAGCTTTGTATACAACAACTAAAGAACTTAATTTAGTAAAATGTGTTATGCCGATACCTTATGTTGCCGTTAAAATAAAATATAATAAACTAAAACTTAATAATCCCATTGAGTGTTTAGCCGGCGTCTTTCAACGTATTTAAATGAAATTTTATGGTTGTACTTTATAATATGCCCGACCAACACTTAAGATACCTTTCACCCTGAAAAATTAAAGAGTTCCCGTGGGATGGTTAAAAAAAACCTACGGCTTCTTATCTACATAGCACAATCAGAAGGACGATTTAAACTGTCGATATTGCGATCCATTGGTACAAGTCGTGGTCACGTAGTGATGTGGGTAAAGCAAACTCATTTTTTTATACTAAACAAGTTAGTACTTGACTGCGATCACACCTGATCGCATGTGATGATGCAGCCGAAGATGTTATCGTACTAACTTGACTGGGGTAAGTAAACTCACTCCAACGATTTCTACACAGCATCGCACCGGAACGTTAAATCGCGAAGCCTCCCACAAGAGCAGGTATATAAGATGGACTCACTTTAATATGTGAGGGACTAAAGTCTGTGCCCACAGCCATATCATTGTTGTCCCACAAATGTTCTAATTTTGAGCTGTCGCCGCGAACCTCGTGTTTCTCCACGTCAAAGAGCGAGTCGTACACATTAGCACAGGTGTCCGGCCACTCCTGCTCCTCCTGTTTGAACTGTGTGGCAGGCACGAGCATGGACTCGGCTGCCATTGCAAAGCCAACAACGTTTTGGCGTACGTTATCCGATTCTGTTATTTTATCCATATCGCGCAAACAATAGTCATTAGTCAATAATATTTAAAACAAAAAATTGATATATTTTATTTTGGCCACCGCTGTCTTGCTGTCCAGTCTCGAGAAACTCCGGAACAAGGTTCCTTGTATGAAATTCCTAACCTTTTTTAGCCAACATTCAGAAATTATGCCAGAATTGACAATTGACCAACATTGACCACCACAAGCATGAATTTGAATTCAATATGTCGGCCGCCATTTGTCAGCTGCCATTTGTGATGAGAATTTTGAGTAGATTGCTGTTTGTATTTTGTAGTTTTTAGTTTTTACGTTCGAAATTTCATCATAATTAAATGTGTGTGACTCGCTGTTTATCGTCATTCGTCGTGTTGAGCCATTGTTCCTCCGATTCCTCACGCATAGTGCACGAGGGTTGACTCTTTAGTGATTTAGATAAAACGAGATATTGGACTCTATTAGTTAGTGTTTGTTATGTATGAACGAGATATTGGACTCAATTAGTTAGTTTAATTAATAATTAGTGTAAATAGATAGTTAGGTACTTTATTATGATGAAACCAGTAAAGGTCACAGAACCTGTGAGATTTGCGGGATCAAAGAGTGACATGATGAAAGCCGCTTGCTTTTTTCATCATTTTCACTAGAACGAAACCGGTGAGTGATACTGTCATTACAGTAATTATGATCTATCCTTTGTTTTTAGTATTTAAGTCAATGTGAAGCGAATAATCTGCACTGTACTGTATGTCCTAGCTGTTCCAGATGAATATTGAAATATCGTCACAGGATATTTACAGAGGATTTCCCATTGCTCTCATTATTAATAATGATAAAAACTTTATATTAGAACAATCATTTTTTGTGACTCTTCTTAATAATAATAAACAGCGGTCATGACAATGTGCACCAAGAGGTTATTGTGCAGCCTGGTCCTTAATCTTCCACTCTCTTTCAATTGTTTGCATCTCATAATTTTTACATTCCAGGTGTCGGGAATGGGTAAAAGTAGTTGGTAAAGAGGATCAATAGAAAAACTTAACAAGAAGCGAAATGTGTGTGCTAAACCACTTTGAAACCAAATACCAACTTTAAATTTAGCTGCCTCGCCTCTAACTGACAGACAATTGAAGGAATTACCCTTACAACTGTATCTGCCTACAGAGCCTAAAGGTAAGAAAAGGAAAGGTCAAATAATATAAAATTTGAGCCAACAAATTTTTTCATCACTATCACTATACATATATTTATATATGTATAGTTCAATCCACGAAGACTTGCCCCATTCCTACCTTTTACCATACCATTTTTACCATTACAATCGCATGAAATACAAACGATTTTGAAGGAGTGGGGTGCGTCCTCATGAATTATATATAGATTAAGATATAAGATACCGGGTTTTTCCCCTTTGCTCTGTGCAATTGTATTTCAGTCTTTACAATAGTGTTGTTTGAAGAATTAGTGCCTTTTATGATGTTATTCTATTGTAACAATATTATTCTCTCAGATATTTCAAAGTAATATACATTAAATAATATTATTAATATATGTATGTGTTGATTATTTCAGAACACCGCCCAGAAGCAGTGCCATCTACAAGCCAACAAAAAAGTAGCCCTGGGGAGCTGCCTCAAATTGGTGTGTATTTTATACATTTGTTTAAAGGTTTAGAAAGTTGATTTCGCAGAAATTGTCCTGCTCTGTGGTCCCAACCCCACCTAACAGGTCCAAATTTATCATATTATCTTTTAAATTGCACCAATTTTTAAGTATTTGAATGGATGATGATTAATACTGCACCAGTCTATCCTCTTCCAAAGCACATGTCAGGATTGCACTTTGATTCCCACTACTTGAAAATATTTGTGTGGTGAGCATGAATGTTTTCTAGTGTCTGGTGTTTTTCAATATATTGTAATATCTGGGTGACCGAGCTTCGCTCGGTGGCCAATAGATGGCAGCAGTAGTCGTATTTTTTTTTGGTAAATTCGACATTTTCTAAAAATGAATCCTAGCTAGATTGATTTATCGCCCCCAAAACCCCCTGTATACTAAATTTCATGAAAATCGTTCGAGCCGTTTCCGAGATCCAGATTATATAGAAATATATAATATACAAGAATTGCTCGTTTAAGGGTATAGGATTTATGTGTATCAAATATCTTATACCTTTTAAAGAGCAATATAAATGTATAATATACAAGAATTGCTTGTATGTATATAATCTGAATCTCGGAAATGGCTTGAACGATTTTCATGAAATTTAATATACAGAGGTTTTCGGGGGTGATAATCGATCTCGCTAAGATTCATTTTTAGAAAATGAAACAAAAAAAATACCGAGCATAGTCCAACTAGTTAGGTATATTTATCAGTTATTTAGTACCCCATGTGTGTCCTGATATATATTTTAAATATTTATGTACATTTCAAGCAAATTTACCAATAATAATTATCAATTGCAAATGTTATTTATAATTTACATTTTATTCTTTCAGAAAGGACACCTGCGAGACCTGTAAAGAGATCTGGTGAAGTTCTTTCAAATAAAGAAAAAGCAATAAAATTATCACAAGACAACATCAGTATTTTTTTGTAATAATATGAACTTGGCAGGTATGGGCGTAAATTTAAGGAGCACACCACGGGTGTGCCCGCGAAATTCAAATTTTTCGTGGTTTTTCGCGATTTTTAAGCTAATAAGACATAATAGGCTTGGCCGTCAAATTGCGATAATCCCAATATCTTCTTCACGTGTTTATATAAAAACCTCTGCTCGAGTGTCGAGTTAAAGAAATTAGTCTGAGATTTGCGAGTTACTTACATAAAACTCGATACTCGGACTAATTTCCTAGGATACACATTTTTATGCAAAGATTTTGATATAACCATGTAAAGATGATACTGACATTCTCGCAAATTGATTGCCATAAGCCTATCATGTCTAATTAGCGTACAAATTGCAAAAAAACCACGAAAATTTTGAATTTCGCGGGCAGACCCGTTGGTTTCACGTTAATAAAGATTAATCAACTGATAATTTTGTTTAATTTTCCTATTTCATGTTCGTGCAATTCTGAAGGTAATATGTAGATAAGTAGGTATGAATAATTTATCGATATCGACAAAACCCTAAATATCGATAAGTGTCACATCCCTTGATACGTTGCACATCCCTATTGGACAGAGACTACTAAGTTAGTCTTTAGTCTATGCTACTCAGGGAAGATCATCGGTTGGTAGCAATGTTACCTATTTTAAAAGGTTGGCTAAAGAAGGTTAGGAATTGGTGAAAAAACTTATTGTTCTAAGTTCCGTCTCTTAAAACGTAGTGATTATATACTCTTTGTTGCTGTCCAAAGAGTATATAATCACTACGTTTTAAGAGACGGAACTTAGAACAATAAGTTTTTTCACCAATTCCTAACCTTCTTTAGCCAACCTTTTAAAATAGGTAACATTGCTACCAACCGATGATCTTCCCTGAGTAGCATAGACTAAAGACTAACTTAGTAGTCTCTGTCCAATAGGGATGTGCAACGTATCAAGGGATGTGACACTTATCGATATTTAGGGTTTTGTCGATATCGATAAATTATTCATACCTACTTATCTACATATTACCTTCAGAATTGCACGAACATGAAATAGGAAAATTAAACAAAATTATCAGTTGATTAATCTTTATTAACGTGAAACCAACGGGTCTGCCCGCGAAATTCAAAATTTTCGTGGTTTTTTTGCAATTTGTACGCTAATTAGACATGATAGGCTTATGGCAATCAATTTGCGAGAATGTCAGTATCATCTTTACATGGTTATATCAAAATCTTTGCATAAAAATGTGTATCCTAGGAAATTAGTCCGAGTATCGAGTTTTATGTAAGTAACTCGCAAATCTCAGACTAATTTCTTTAACTCGACACTCGAGCAGAGGTTTTTATATAAACACGTGAAGAAGATATTGGGATTATCGCAATTTGACGGCCAAGCCTATTATGTCTTATTAGCTTAAAAATCGCGAAAAACCACGAAAAATTTGAATTTCGCGGGCACACCCGTGGTGTGCTCCTTAAATTTACGCCCATACCTGCCAAGTTCATATTATTACAAAAAAATACTGATGTTGTCTTGTGATAATTTTATTGCTTTTTCTTTATTTGAAAGAACTTCACCAGATCTCTTTACAGGTCTCGCAGGTGTCCTTTCTGAAAGAATAAAATGTAAATTATAAATAACATTTGCAATTGATAATTATTATTGGTAAATTTGCTTGAAATGTACATAAATATTTAAAATATATATCAGGACACACATGGGGTACTAAATAACTGATAAATATACCTAACTAGTTGGACTATGCTCGGTATTTTTTTGTTTCATTTTCTAAAAATGAATCTTAGCGAGATCGATTATCACCCCCGAAAACCTCTGTATATTAAATTTCATGAAAATCGTTCAAGCCATTTCCGAGATTCAGATTATATACATACAAGCAATTCTTGTATATTATACATTTATATTGCTCTTTAAAAGGTATAAGATATTTGATACACATAAATCCTATACCCTTAAACGAGCAATTCTTGTATATTATATATTTCTATATAATCTGGATCTCGGAAACGGCTCGAACGATTTTCATGAAATTTAGTATACAGGGGGTTTTGGGGGCGATAAATCAATCTAGCTAGGATTCATTTTTAGAAAATGTCGAATTTACCAAAAAAAAATACGACTACTGCTGCCATCTATTGGCCACCGAGCGAAGCTCGGTCACCCAGATATTACAATATATTGAAAAACACCAGACACTAGAAAACATTCATGCTCACCACACAAATATTTTCAAGTAGTGGGAATCAAAGTGCAATCCTGACATGTGCTTTGGAAGAGGATAGACTGGTGCAGTATTAATCATCATCCATTCAAATACTTAAAACTTGGTGCAATTTAAAAGATAATATGATAAATTTGGACCTGTTAGGTGGGGTTGGGACCACAGAGCAGGACAATTTCTGCGAAATCAACTTTCTAAACCTTTAAACAAATGTATAAAATACACACCAATTTGAGGCAGCTCCCCAGGGCTACTTTTTTGTTGGCTTGTAGATGGCACTGCTTCTGGGCGGTGTTCTGAAATAATCAACACATACATATATTAATAATATTATTTAATGTATATTACTTTGAAATATCTGAGAGAATAATATTGTTACAATAGAATAACATCATAAAAGGCACTAATTCTTCAAACAACACTATTGTAAAGACTGAAATACAATTGCACAGAGCAAAGGGGAAAAACCCGGTATCTTATATCTTAATCTATATATAATTCATGAGGACGCACCCCACTCCTTCAAAATCGTTTGTATTTCATGCGATTGTAATGGTAAAAATGGTATGGTAAAAGGTAGGAATGGGGCAAGTCTTCGTGGATTGAACTATACATATATAAATATATGTATAGTGATAGTGATGAAAAAATTTGTTGGCTCAAATTTTATATTATTTGACCTTTCCTTTTCTTACCTTTAGGCTCTGTAGGCAGATACAGTTGTAAGGGTAATTCCTTCAATTGTCTGTCAGTTAGAGGCGAGGCAGCTAAATTTAAAGTTGGTATTTGGTTTCAAAGTGGTTTAGCACACACATTTCGCTTCTTGTTAAGTTTTTCTATTGATCCTCTTTACCAACTACTTTTACCCATTCCCGACACCTGGAATGTAAAAATTATGAGATGCAAACAATTGAAAGAGAGTGGAAGATTAAGGACCAGGCTGCACAATAACCTCTTGGTGCACATTGTCATGACCGCTGTTTATTATTATTAAGAAGAGTCACAAAAAATGATTGTTCTAATATAAAGTTTTTATCATTATTAATAATGAGAGCAATGGGAAATCCTCTGTAAATATCCTGTGACGATATTTCAATATTCATCTGGAACAGCTAGGACATACAGTACAGTGCAGATTATTCGCTTCACATTGACTTAAATACTAAAAACAAAGGATAGATCATAATTACTGTAATGACAGTATCACTCACCGGTTTCGTTCTAGTGAAAATGATGAAAAAAGCAAGCGGCTTTCATCATGTCACTCTTTGATCCCGCAAATCTCACAGGTTCTGTGACCTTTACTGGTTTCATCATAATAAAGTACCTAACTATCTATTTACACTAATTATTAATTAAACTAACTAATTGAGTCCAATATCTCGTTCATACATAACAAACACTAACTAATAGAGTCCAATATCTCGTTTTATCTAAATCACTAAAGAGTCAACCCTCGTGCACTATGCGTGAGGAATCGGAGGAACAATGGCTCAACACGACGAATGACGATAAACAGCGAGTCACACACATTTAATTATGATGAAATTTCGAACGTAAAAACTAAAAACTACAAAATACAAACAGCAATCTACTCAAAATTCTCATCACAAATGGCAGCTGACAAATGGCGGCCGACATATTGAATTCAAATTCATGCTTGTGGTGGTCAATGTTGGTCAATTGTCAATTCTGGCATAATTTCTGAATGTTGGCTAAAAAAGGTTAGGAATTTCATACAAGGAACCTTGTTCCGGAGTTTCTCGAGACTGTTGCTGTCTATCACAGACCACTGTCTATAAACATAGTGATTATATACTCTTTGCATTTAATTTAGTGTACTCTGTGATTTTCTATGATAATAAACGTAGGTAGTGATTATATACTCTTTGATCGGTTCCTGGCTCTTTGATGATAATTTTATTTGGGCCACAGAACACATATAGGTAACTACTTTAAGCCTACGAGGAACGAAACTAATGGAGCAGCTGTAGTTTTCTACACACATATATGCGTTTATATGTTGCGTGAAATCGACATAGCTCTAACAAACATCACATTGTCTCTGCTAACTAATTCAGAATTGTTTACGTTAAACGAGATAGCAAAATATTTGTTTTTCTGATTTCGGCAACACTGAAATTGTGACGTCACGAAAAATTAGCCAGGTGGCCAATTTCTCCATAATTTGTAGAATTTTGTAGATTCGAACATGTCGAAACATGTATACAAAGTTTACCTATGCGTATCATGTTCTTTAAAATATTAGACAATCATATTATTATTCTAATTTGTGTGCGGATTACAATTAGTATTCAGGTGTGAAAATGCTTACTCAGTGTTGTGTTGTGCAGTGCAGATCGCGGAAATACAAAAATAGGCCACATTTAACATTTCATAGGTCAGTATTTGATTTCATTAATTATATCGTTAAGTCGTTATAAATTATGTGTTATTATGTGTTATGATCATATTACATGCACTTATATAATGTGTAAAAGAAGAAATATTTCTTCAGGATTGATATTAATTCCATTTAATTTTTGTTGTTATGTTAACAAAACAAAAACAAAGTACTAATGATGCGACCGCTGTTATACCGATATCGATAAAATTCATATATGTAAAGTTAAATGTTGGTAGATGAGTAGGGCTCCTAATATCACTACCTTCTATTTGGACCTCGACCTCTGACTTCTCGTAGTTATTTCCGCTTTAAGAAAACGCGCCTCGGATACGAACCTTTTATTATAGGTACAATCACTCGTATCAAATGTAGTTTGGTCTCGCGGGATAAGTTAAAAAGCCCAATCCGGAAACATAATACGAACCGCTGGCAAAACCTAGTTTTACTATAAATTGATTTTTTCTAGTAATAATTCATTCATTTTTGCTCTTAAATATTAAATTACTAACCACAAACTACATCGATAATATTTCCATATCGATTGATAGAGATATAGCAGCCCTTCTGATCAGCTGACTGGCGCCTATCTGTGATTGGCTGATAGCTGTGATTGGCTATTTTGATGCGACACAAGATGGCGGAAATGCCCAGCTAAAAAGACTCACTACTTTGGGTCCATTACTTCTTTAGTCATTGCTTAGCCGAGCCCAGCAATGGAGCCCAGGAGCCCAAGGAAGGAATCACAGAACATTATTACTCCCAAGGAATATAACCGAGCCCATAGACTACTAACACTATAGAGTCCATAGAGCCCATCAGCCATAGACAACTAACACTATAGCCAGCGTGCAATTTTCAGCCAGTCAAAAGCCGTAAAAGCAGGCGACTGCTTTTACTAGCTACCGCTGGTCAGAAGATCGCTATCCTAAATTAAAAGCCATAAGTCTTATTTTAGCTTAAGGAGCACACCACGGGTGTGCGCCCGCGAAATTCAAATTTTTCGTGGTTTTTCGCGATTTCTAAGCTAATAAGACATAATAGGCTTATGGCCATCAAATTGCGATAATCCCAATATCTTCTTCACGTGTTTATATAAAAATCTCTGCTCGAAAGTGTCGAGTTAAAGAAATTAGTCCAAGATTTGCGAGTTACTCACATAAAACTCGATACTCGGATTAATTTCTTAGGATACACATTTTTATGCAAAGATTTTGACATATTGCAATTTGTACGCTAATTAGACATGATAGGCTTATGGCAATCAATTTGCGATAGTGGCAGTATCATCTTTACATGATTATATAAAAATCTTTGCATAAAAATGTGTATCCTAGGAAATTAGTCCGAGTATCGAGTTTTGTGTGAGTAACTCGCAAATCTCGGACTAATTTCTTTAACTCGACACTTTCGAGCAGAGATTTTTATATAAACACGTGAAGAAGATATTGAGATTATCGCAATTTTACGGCCATAAGCCTATTATGTCTTATTAGCTTAAAAATCGCGAAAAACCACGAAAATTTTGAATTTCGCGGGCACACCCGTGGTGTGCTCCTTAACAAAAATGTTTGGATCTCTTTCTTGATAGGTATCTATTATCTCTGCCGTTGACTTTGTTGCCACTTGCCTGTGCCGTCAAGTGTTATTGTCTATGGTACCGTCGACATTGGATAAAATTGGAAGTCTGATAAAAGTTTTGTAAAGTTGTAAACTAATTTAAAACGTAGTGTTACGGTGTCTCAAGCGTAGGATTAAGATTAATCATGGTAGGAATTACATCTTTGGCATTAAGATCCTACAAAGCAGCATAAAATGTGGTCAAATAATATTTGTAATGTTTCATCTTGAATTATAACTGTTTATTGTTTTGTGTAGGTGGCTGCACTATGTGTATCGGTTTGCCCTAATGTGAAAGTATTTATTAACTTGTCCTATTGTTAAAACTCTTCGGTTAGCTGCATTAAAAAAAATAACAATTAGGTAGGTACTTATTATCAAGCGTAAGTTTAGTGATATCAATAATTATCATGAGTTTTAAGTAAATGTGATGTGTTGAATCGGTGACTTATGGTTTACCATTCATTTAGAACAAGTAAGTTTTGAATACCTTCCTATTTTTATTTTACACATTGTTTCGAACTTTCTCATTTCCATAGTAAGATGTTGAGAAAGACACTATGTCCCCAAAAGCCTCCCACAAGTAGAAACTTTTTGTAAGAAAATTTAGGGGTGAGGCTTTGAATCTAGTCGCCTTCATTCGAAGCCCAGCTTTTAAGAGGGTTAAAGAAAAAGAGTGAACACTAAAGAGTCAACCTAAAGCTATCACAAGGCAAAGGGCCTTATACCCGTTTGCTAAAGTCTATTGTCACAAATAACTTAGAATACAAGAGCAAACGAAGCGAGTTCGGGACTTGAGGGCAACCTGACTCGGATAACAGAAAGGTGACCAAGAGGATCTTTCTGAGTGGTTATTTTCTTTTATGACCACCCAATTGTTGACATGACTTTTAAGAGGATTAAATATATAAGAAATATGCAACGTGACCGATTTCAAAACTCGTACCAAATTTCGAAATGTTTTGAATTAAAAATGCACCGCTAAAAGTTTTGTATGTTTTTAAAAGGTTATAACAGAAGTAGGTATATTGCATTTATGTTAATTTAATGCCCTACATTCATATAATTTATGACTGAAGGAGTTTTAAAAAATCTAAGTGTTAATCGGTTTTATGTCTCTACATCATGTGAAATAATTAAAGAGAATTATTGATGGAATGAATTGGAAATATTAGTATGTAAAAAAAAGGTTTAAGTATAAGCTTTAAATAACTTCTTCTGATGTAAAAAAGTCTGTACACTTCTAATTTTCCAATTTAGAGGATACCTTAAGCAATATCAGGTTAATGTCATCATTTCTTCAGTTTTGGCTTTAAAAAATAGTAGAATTATATAAGAAATAAAATACCTATCAAAATTTTTATGCCCTAAGTAGGGTGCCCATTATGCAGGCAGCATTCCTGCGCTGAATAGCAATTGAAATTCTTTGCGCGAGAAAGCTGCCTGCTCGAGGGTCACCTGTTGTCCTGTTGTTGAATTATTCTTGTAGTGGGTACACTACCTACTCCCTACCCTACATCTATACTGGCTGAGGCCTGAACCACTATACAAAGATTGTTTATTATTAAGTAACATTAATTTATATTTTTTGTTATATTTAATCATTGTTTATTATGAGCAACTTTTTTTATTTCAGCTTCAGAGAGACCATGAATGCTAAAGAAAATGTGGGTGTCATATCGTCAGGTAAGCAATTGTTTTATTCAAAGTCAAAGTCAAAGTCAAATATTTTATTCAATGTAGGTACCATTGCACACTTATTGAAAGTCAGGAATTCCTACCACTACATCTAGATAGATCTGGCAATGATAATGATGATGATGATCATTTCAATTAAAGGGGTTCTACTGTACTTGTCAGTGAAGTGATTACTTATCACCAGACAATTAATATTCAATGCTATTATAATTGTAAACAAATTCAGCCTGCTGATTGGCCAAATCTGCTGTTTACATTTTTTCATCCAATCAAGGAACAGGACAGAACTTCTTTGGGATTAGCAATTAATATGATAGTCTCACACAATCACCTAGCAGGAGTGCTTCAATCAAACAGCCCATCGCAAAATGAGTCTTGCAACTGTCATATTTGGCTTTTGATTTCCTAGAGATCTTCTGATTTTTAGGGTTCCGTTATCAAAGAAAAAAAAACGGAACCCTTATTAGATCACTTTGCTGTCCGTCTGTCTGTCTGTGTGTCACAACCTTTTATTGTTTGATTGTTTCTGAGTTGAATCCACTAACTATTCAGTGCTGCAACATTATCAACAAAATCTTCCGTAAATGTTAATGAAAATATCTTGTTGTTTTAGTTTTTATTCAAAGTTGAATACTTGGTTTTTGTATTACATCATTATGCAAACAAGGTAGCAAATAATACAATTTTTTCTTCACACAAATCACCAGATGTGTCGCCTAGTGAATAGGTTGGTAGTGTAACAATACAGCACATTCCTGAAATGCCACATTTATCAAGCCACCGACACTCGACCGTGGCTGTTAATGATGTTATATTCTGTCCAAATGCTGCGTCACATGAGTTGTAATCATGCTCCATAGTATATATCTCTTACACCCATTATGAGTATAGTCTATATCTAGATAGAGCTTAATCAATTAAGGTAAATAAGTGTAGGTTTTTTTTTGTTGATGTACAATGTACATGCTACTTTCTCCTTATTGAGAGTTTTGTACCTAAAACGCGTTAAAAAAGACATCAGCTATCTGTATCTTCTGTTATTCTGACAATCTAGACTTTTATCTCATGAACTGCAGTAATAAGTAGACAGTTGAAATTTTCACTGAATAAATTAATGAAATAAAAAAACCGGCCAAGTGCGAGTCGGACTCGCGCACCGAGGGTTCCATACAATAAAAGAAGTAAAACATCAAAAGAATAACTTTTGTTCATGAATTTACGAGTATAATTTATATGTAGATACTTTTGTTGCAGGCGAACCGCAATCATAACTTTGTTTTTGGTGGTTTATTGTTATTATCAAAAAAAAGTAAAAAAGTTAGGGGGTTGATTTTATTTTACCTGTAAAATATACATTAATGTCTATTGATCATAGTTATTTCAGATTTTTCGATCGATAAACATCGGAGATAAGGGGGGGATGGTATTTTTTTCGACAGTTTGCTCAATAAATCAAAAACTATCGGGCATAAAAATAAATAAAAAAAGGTTTTAGAATACACAAGTAACGCCCTTTCATATGATACCCTACTCAATATTGTTATCTCATTTTGAAAATTCGAAGCCCGGGTTTTCCCCTCTTTTTATATAAAAATAAAAACAATTTTCAATGTTTTGTGATTGCAATGGCGTCGGCTCACTATTACCTAAAACTATTCCAAATTTCAAGTCGATAGCTTTGAGTTACTGAAATAATCGAGTGTGACAGACGGACGGACGGACGGAGAAAGTCTCACCATAAGGGTTCCATTTTTACCAAATTGGTATGGAACCCTAAACACTTCTAAGCTCTATCACGTTATCTCTTACGAACATTAAGACTTGCGTTCGACCATACCTATGTATTTCATTTCATTACTGGCCGATGGAATAACAAGGAGCCCAAGCCCATATACGTCACAATATGTCCTTATATCGCGTAATTCGCCTGGTACTCGTAGTTTCACCATAAATCGAGAAAGCATCTATATATAAGTACCTACTCTTATACCTTTGTACTTACTCTTATCCTTAACGGGATGCGGAAGTCAGAAAGCCGTTGCTTTGTGTTAAAACCAGGCTAGATCTTTGGATAGAAAATTTAATACTGACGCGGATAAAGCGTTGTTTGTTAAAGACGCGGTCTCCACTCGGCTCGACTTTTTGCGATCGGTCCTCCTAAAATTCTCGTAAACTATCGCAATGCAATATACCTAATATGACTTACATTAGCTATTTGTAGAGTAATTTAGGGCGAAGCGACATAAAAGTATGTTCTGATTAATGGAAATTCTGTTTACATAATTCTGTTAACATTTCTGACCTTCACGTTCATACTAGATCACTTTGTTAATCTGAAATTTATAGCGTAAAATATGCTTAATTATTCTATTAACGACCCGGAAACAATTTTTTAAGGTCACACGTCTAAAGAAAACTATTTCTAATCATTTAATGATTAGGGATGACATAGCTGATCTTTGGGATGAAGATTACTAAATTAAACTTTAGTTATTATCCACCTAAGCTGGACTAAGTTTTCTTTCAAGTATGTAGCCTGTAGGTCACTTCTTTGATATCGCATCTCCGGATTGAAACGTGTTCTTCAAGATGCGTACTTACTACAGGATCTTTTGAATCCATCGCCCGTCGGTCCTACGCCAGACCGTATCCCATGCCACATCAGTCTGTCACTGTCTTTGAAGAATTTTATTTATTTTTACTGAATGATAGTTTTTAATTTATCGTATAAAGTGTCTAAAATATACCTTCGAAGTTTACAAATCGAAAATTTAATATAATTAACATCAAAGATGTGTAAGGTACGTAGGCATATTTTACCGAAAAATAAATAAAACCCAAACTAATAATTAAAAAAACTATCATAAACATAGTTAGTTTTCTGGATTGAATGTACGGAATCCTCGGTGCGTTAGTGCGACTCGCACTTGGCTGGTTTTATTTTCTAATGCAGATGTATACCGCAGCTGTTACTAACTGGTTCGAAGACGAACCTGAAAATTAACTAGGTATAAAGTAACTCGATTAAATGTCAGACACGTACATTATACGTATAAATAAATGAGATACAGTAGTTATAAATCATAATAATGTAGGTATACTAATATCTATGTTAGTATTATGGGAAAAAGGGAACATAAATTTTATCACAAATCACAATTGATTACTGAAACTGAGTGTGGGAGAATTCGGAATGTATTTCTTCTGGGATTGTTCGTAGCGATGTACGTGCCATTTTATTAAATGTAGGCCGATGCTGATTTATAAGATGTAACAATCGGTGACCTTAATACGTGTCGTTTCTCAATTCATACATAATGCTCGCCGCTTTATATTTTCCTTTTTCGGTCACTTTTCAAACAGCCTGCGACATACGAGTAAGATGGGTGAAGGCTGAGAAAGCGGTATAAGGGTGCGGATAATTATTAATTATTTACTAAGTATATATTATATGATAGTAAGAAAATAATCTTTTAAGGTGTTTTAAAACATCTACAAGTTTAAAAAGTTTTCGATTAATTAAAAAAAATGGACTTTGTTGGAAAACTTGCTCACTTTTGGGCGAATTTTCTATAGTGAAAGTGTCTTCCAATCGTTTCTGCTATTCGTATATCTGTTTTATAGTTTTTAACCAGCAGGTCATTAAAATCGTTCTTGAATGACCGTTAATGCCATTAAAATCGGGACATGATGTCAGAGCGATTCCCATACGATTATAAGTAGTTCGTACCCGCGCCAATAAGTACATTCTTTTGGTTATGTGCCTATGTTAAAACGTAATGATAAAAAGTTATGTGCCTATGTTCCTAACGGCTTGCTAAAAGCTTCCGCAATCTATATCTAAAAGTCTCTTGAAAGCGGTAATGGCTTACGCATTCGACATTCATTGCCCTGAATTTTTGATGAGGCATATAAACTTCCCATTAAGTAACCACCCTGACCGTGCCGCACCGTCTCTCTCGGGTATCTGACTTCTGAGGCTGTTGAATAGTTCAACCTGAACGGTAGTGGCTGGATCGATTCGGCGCATGTGCAAAGAATCAAGCCCTGTTACAAAGGCTAGGCAGCTGGCTCCGTAGCCACTGTCAAAATAATACTTCGAATTTCACACGCGTATTCTTTAAATTAAATACACAAATGAAAATATAATTAAATCTAACGTGCTCGTATATTTTCTTCGTTGTTTCTTTTTTTTTTCGCGATGTGTGTTTTGCTTTGAATCAGCACTCTTTTGTGTGGCATGGGGTAATCGAATTAGTAGCCGACGGTCGCCTGTAAGAATGTAGTACCGCTGCAACTGGTGTAAGGTAACATACAACTTACATACAATCGTTACTTGTGGAGCTCGCTCCGCTTTCGTTTACTTGTTGCGCCTTTGCATTGTACTCGCTGTTACGTAAGATGACATTTTAAAAGTGTAATTCACTGTTTTGGTTGTTGGACACGCATTAAGGTTTGATAGGCGCTCCCGGCCCTTCATTAGAGAGTACATTTTAAGTGAGCATTCAGTTACACAGAGTGTAATGTGGAAGTATCATTGCTTTAGATTTCCATTTTAATTTCTATCAATTCGCTCTATAATATCAGATGCCTTAAATAACTATGTTGTTGCTTGCGGCTTTGTCCGCATGAGTTTCTGTTTTTACACATCCCGTTAAATGTTGATAACATAAAAAAATATCCGGCTGAGTTTGTTGTGGGCGTCTTCTCAGCGGCAGGGCGCGTTTGGAACCCTCGTTAACTTAGTTTTAAGTCGACTTGTAGTTATCACCATTCTTATGCAACAAATATCATACCGACGTTTCGCAAGAGCCTGTATGTTAGGCCTATGTGAAATAAAGATATTTTGAGTTTGAGTTTGAGTTGATTATAATGAGTCAACCTTTTAAAAGATAGACATGTAGTGTTGCGGACTTTTTAGAAGTTTTCTTTTCAAGGATACCTAGCAATTAATTGTATGGCGATTGGCGATACATGATTTTTAAGTAACTTTAACACTTTACGCAGCGCACGCAACGGTAGCTCTCAAAACGAATATTTTTTTAACATTTTTCAATAATGCTCCGCTCCTATTGGTCATAGGGTGATGTTAAATAGCCTATAGCCTTCCTCGATAAATGGATTATCCAACAATTTTTTTTTTCATTTGGACCTGTACTTTCTGAGATTAGCGCGATCATACAAACAAACAAACTCTTGAGCTTTATAATTATTAGTATAGATTGATATGAATGTTAGGTCTCTTATTATTGCCATCTCGCTGCTGCACATCGGAATTATATACGCCGTATGATTAATGAACTCTGCATAATAATAATTATAATATTATAGTAATGCATTAGGAAAATTAATCAGTTACAGATAAAGTACAAACTATGGCAATTTACATATTAACATTACTTATTAATTGATGTAATGTCGTATTTTGATTATCTCGTTAACTACCGTAATTACTCGTACATAATATTGTGTATAATATGACTATGAGACACTTATATAGGTATATTAATCTATTGTAAAATTTTATTGTTACTTAACTTTTGCCGGTGGTGCTACTCGCGTGAAATGTGTGGTATAATCTCTCTCCATTCCAAATTTTAATATACCTGAATGGGTTTAGTAGTAGCGGCGTGAAAGAGTACCTAACGATTTAAACACACAAAGGAAAACTTTCGCCTTTGTAATATTAGTGTGGTATTTAAAAGTAACTACTAATAGGTACCTACATTAAACTAGATTATCCTAAATGTAGGTTTTATACCTACTTTTGCTTAACAACCGTATTTTACTAATGGGGTTAGTAGTTTGATTTCATTATATTATTCATATAATCACACAATATAAATCACCAACAAATTATCATACCTAGGTTTATAGGGTTAAAAATTTTGATTCGTTTATTTTTCTATTGTAATTACCGGCTATCAAAAATACTGGTATTTCAAATGGGTTGCCTAATAAATTTCAGTCCAGAATGATGTCCAGAAAGTAACTGTCTTTATACTGCCAGATCACTAAAAATCTCTTTAATACGCCGTCTACGCCGTTTAAACATGATCCCTCTGAATCAAATAAGACCTTGAAATCGAATAACTAGTTTTTTTCCACAATGAACACTCGTAACTGTATACAAAGCGTGGTGTAAAAAGAAAACAAGTAGGTCACACACCACCCTCCTCGCGTTACCACAGCGCAGAGGTCGGGGGAGGAAATTAAAACAGTGCAGCGGATACCGCACGAGGGTATCTGCTTCCGACCTCCGGGACTACACCCGCTACCGGCTTTGAGTCTCGTCTCTCGGCTCTCGGGGATGTCGAGGTCGACTCTCTTTGTTTATTAATTAATTTTCTCAAACATGCTTGGTTTGAGCATTATTTTGGCAAGCTTCTTCGGGATAAATCGAAATTGCTGTACTAGCCAAGCAGCGGTCGAGAAAAGTTGTATGAAAATCCATTTGTGTCGTGATTTAGCGGTCGAATAAACTACATACCTACTAAACTCATATCTGTCAAATGTTATTTAAACATCTGACGTTCTTTACATCTATCTGACACAATGCAACCAATGAGGGAACTTATCAAAGGTTTTATTTAAATTTGGAACTAGCTTGGATATACAAAAAAAAATTAATTTCCGTGATTGATTTGAAAATTTCGGCCTAAGTAGGTACCTACTACTCAGTGTCCGCACATTTTTTTGGAAAAGTACTCTACAAGCCTTGGCCACAACTAGGCGTGAGTGGACTCATGTACTATGTGTGCCTCGGCTCTGCCTTGGCCAACATTTACACTTTCATCCATCAATACCTCTTTTACACATTTCTTTAGCCGTCTACTAGTATCATAGCTCATTTCCATGCATAACTGAATGCGTTGAAACCTAGACGTAACGCAATAGCCTAGATCGTGTTGCGAGATCCCCATCGCGTTCCCATAAGAAAATAGATTTATCTTGAGAACCATCTGGCGTAATGTCATATTTTTGTAATTTTCTGCACACTTTTACAAGACAAGATTGTATTGTATTTTATCGGTCGTATTTTAGCGTATCGGCACTTATACCTATAAAAGGGAAAGATCTTATTTTTACAGGTAATTTTTATTTTTTATTTTATTTTTTATTTTATTTATTTGAATGTTATCAACAGCGTTACAGAATATAAAAATACAGTTTAAGTTAAAGCTAGAAATAAGGCCAAATATGATTACAATTATATAGTACATAAGTTACAAGGATACAAAATAAACAAAGTTTCAATAATGAAGGAAGAACAAGAATTAAACAACAGATTGTGCGAAAGCTCTTTCAATAGGAGTACTTAGTCAAAAATTTTTCGATCAAAGCAACAAGTGAATGGGTGTAATTGTGTGTGCGGGTGTTTGTATGTACGTGTGTGTGTGTGTGTGTGATATGTGTAAGTGTGTGTGGGGGGTGTGTGCGTGTAATTCCGACAGAAATCTCAATTATTTCAATTATTTCGGTGCAGTGTCACAAGTTCTTTTTTAAGTTGCATTTTAGTTAAATGGAACAAGTCGAGGTTATAATAGAATTTATTGTACGTCCTAGCCAAGCGCAACACTATGGAATTTTGTGCATAGTTCGTGTTCGACTTAGGCACATGTAATAGTTTAATTTTTCGGGGTCTAAAAGAAGAGGCGTTCAGTGAAAATGCCGATAACAAAGTGGGACAGTCTATCTGACCGGTCAGGATAGATTGAAGCAGCAGAATGTCACTCTGATTTCGTCTATGCTCCAAAGTGTCTATTCTGTAGAATTTACAGGCTTCTTCATAGCTGTTAAATTTGTTGAAGCTCTTGAATGCTAGATATCTAATAAATTGTTTTTGTATCGATTCGAGCCTTTGATTATAGATGATGTAGTAAGGTGACCAAATGTTTGACGCATATTCGAGAAGGCTACGAACGTACGCGAAGTATAGTGTTTTTATGCATTCAATATTGTTGAAATTGCGCGTAACACGCTTAATAAAGCCAAGTTGTTTGTAGGCTTTATCTGCCACGACTTCGACATGATCGTTCATAGACAGCTTTGAGTCAATTTTGATTCCCAGGTCTCTGACGTTATTTACTTTGGCTATGCTTGAGTTATTGATTTTGTAATCGAACGATATTACATTTTTTTTACGCGTCATGGTAATGTGATGACACTTTTTTACATTCACAATAATTCTGTTCTTAGCATAGTAATCAGTAAGGGTGTTAAGGTCCTCTTGTAACTTTACGCAGTCCTCATGGGATCGTATTTTAAAGAAAACTTTCATGTCATCAGCGAACATCAGATATTGCGCATTTCGAAAACAGCTACCAATATCGAATAAATACGCGTTATAAAAAAGGGGGCCTAAAATGGATCCTTGGGGTACTCCTGACGGAATTATAATAAAGTTACTCCGAGCACTGCCTGTAACTACAGCTTGCATTAATGTGTTGCCTGTAACTCCAGCTTGCAGTAATAATCATAATCAAGTAGAATTTCATTTATTTCGCAAATCGAAAACATGAGGACATGAGAATGGCTTTGGATTGGTCTGTTTTACGATGAATGTCCTCGTTAACTGTTTTGATAGCTCCATTTTGAAAATTATCTTTATCATTTATTTCTTTGTAATTGCCAGTTTTGATACTCTTTTGTTAAAGAAAGACTCTCCTAAAATAATTAAATAATAATAATTAGAGACGGGACGGGGCTTTACGATTCACCCTTTTATCTTAAAAATACAACAATTAGGAGCTTCAAAGTCCTCTTCTTCTGCTCTTTGATTCCCTTTGAAACATGAAATCCCTTATGCTTCAGTTTGCCTTGACCTCTTTATTTAATCGGCGAGCTAACCAGTTTTAAATTTTGTTAATTGTATTTGCGCGTTTATTGGGAGCTTCACGGGTAATTATGAAAACAAGCGTGTAAAATTGGTTTTTGTTTAAATCCTCTTGAGGTTTTTTTTTCTTGATCTCCCTAGTGCACCCCATTAATTTAGGTACCTGTGTGATTTTAATGCGTTAAGTACTGTAGTCGTCATTATCATTGGATTGTCTCTATTATTCCAAACTTAATCTACTGGGAATACTACTGGGATCTAAATTAGTTTTGCAGTCATTTCACCGAAATACTTACATACTTAATATCGCGTAAAAATATACAGTACCTACATATAAATAAAATATACGAAACACTTCCTATTATGTTAGGTAACTAGCTCGAAGACTATTAAAGTCTACAATAACATTTCGGAAAAGCTAAAATATACGTAGGTGTATCTGAGATGTAACTTTCAATAATATGTTCGGAGCATAAAACAGTTACTCAAACTACATTTAATTGTTTGTAAATGTTTGTATCGTTTATGTTCTGACGCTAGCAGCAAAATAGTATTTTAACTTGATTTTAACTGTTTCAGAGAGTTCTTCACAATCACAAATACAAAATTAAAGTTATCATATAGGTATAGTTACAAACAGGCTGTTAGTCGATAAAACATTTTCAACGGGCCGGACGGTGTCCTGAGCGTATTATACTATGTCAATATATTTTAATAGACCGCACAAAGCTTTTAGTACCCGGTAAAAGCTCTACATAGCGCTAGTTTTAGGAACATTGTATTACCCTAACAGGCGTTTCACAAACGTTCCCGTACGTCGAATTGATCTGGCAGCCTCGTGTTTATGCTATCGCGTCTGACAAGGGTTCAAAGGATCTAGTTTTATTCATGCAGATCAGAATATTCAAATGCAGACGCTCAACTGGGTCATTCCATTCGTTTAGCACTACAGACTAGACTATACTAAGTTGTTAGGTGTTTTTCTGTTTGGGAGATAAGTTTTGGGCTGGAATTTTGCTACGGTACATTCGATGTACTGTTATGTGATTGAATCCATTGATGTACATTTATCGAGTGGACACATAGGCCAACATTTTTTTTTATAAACGCGTAATGTTGTATGTTTGCATGTGTTTACACTGTTTGTTACTCACTCTTTCGCGCAATTAAATTTGAATTTAGATATAATTACCCCCATGACTATTAAGAGTACTTTTTATTCCGAAAATCAAGAGCTCCCGTGGGATTCGTGAAAAACCAAAACTTGCGTGAACAGGATGGCGATAACAGAACAGACTTGTGTTATTTTGCTAAGTTTTTTTACCGGATTGAAATCACCTAAATTAAATAACTTTAAAATTTGTAATTATTTAATTTCTTCTACGAAATGTATGTTTGTAACCAACGCGATTAGGTGCAGTGCGATGGACAAAAGATAGAGTCGTGAATTTATAATTATTTGAGTTTTATTTGAGGCTGGGAAAAGAAACTTTTTAACTTTCATACGACGTCAGCCAGCCAGAATTAAATCCTAGTAAAAGAATATCTTTGTTTTTTCCCAGGTTTGAATATTTAACTAATTCAGTTTAAAGGCGAAAGTTTGTATTTATAAAGCTTGTATATTTGGTACCTACTTCTTCACGCCACACCTATACTGAGTCGATTTGCCTGTTTGGACTGACTGATAGATATCTAATTGCCCTGAATTGACGGAATAAACCTGTTTTAACCGACTTCATTTTAGTTTGTTTAAGCAGTAATAGCTAATAAGTTCTATAAACTCAAAAATTTTTTTGATACCTGGCTTAGTTTTTTTAGTAATAAGTCGTATACAGGGTTACTTGTAATTTATTAACAACCTCCTACATATAACTTCTATACATGATGCTGAACAACGTTTGTTCAACGACTTTTCACATAACTCAATAAATTAAACAAAAAAAAAATTATAAGTTTTTGTTGAAAAGTCTGTCAGTGTTTTAACTCTATGGTCAATTTATGTAATGCTGTTCCACACCTGCGTGATGAAGCGCCGACTACTAACCGCGCAACAATTAACATCCGAAGATATCGCTTCTCTGTCGTATTTAAAAATGCTTTGCGACGTAAATTACTAACATCGGGCTGAGCTATCGTCTGCAGGTCAATAATTTCTTCCTACACTAGCGATTGTCGTGAACAACAAAAAAACTTCTTGCGGCGACAGACGTAAGTGTCGGACAGTCATTAAGTAGGTACCTAAGTACCATACGCACACATGATAAGCATGTTGTTTACTTGGCAATTTCCCGCGCTTTTTACGGATGGGCAAAATTACTACCTATCCTACCCTATTAGTTTGTTCACCTACATAAGTACCTACATTCTTCACACCTAATCTAGGTAGGTACCTACCTACAAAACAGTCAACACGAACAGGCTACCTTATGCTTCAGATACCTACCAATCTAACCAACACTTAAAATACCACAGAACCTGCGTACCTTACATCAAACCTACCTACCTAACGCGTCACCTTTACCACCTTACCTACCTACAAACCTAACACCTAGGTGTAGGTATCTGTTCGAGACTTGAATTTAAGCATCTCTGTTACTTTCCATTGATGTACCAACTAAAGGTCATTGGTAGGTACTTTCCTATACGGCTCAACGAACATACATATTTACCTTTGCGCGCCGCCCATTTCCTTTACACGTGCCGCCGTCGGCCGTAGAGTTATTAAAATTTTAGAACAGAAATTATAAATATTTTTATTTTTGTAAGAAAAAAAAATTTTTTTTTTTAGGAATTTTAAAATGTCCTGGAACAAAAGTTACTCACTTTGGTGCATAGAAGTTGCTTGTAGGAGGTTGTTAGTAAATTACAAGTAACCCTGTATACGTGGTAAAAACGTCGTTTTTTGTGATTTACGAGTATGTTGCCTTTCGCACCCACCAACGTACTCGTATGTCTTAAGAATAGCACAAACATTAAAATCATCTTGAATTCTTGATCCTTTATCACATGATCTATTTTATAACATCTATAGATTATTTATTATCTATTGCCGAAATAAATCGTTTGTACCGGGTAATTCCGCTAAGCTTTCGCAGGATAAGTGGATTAGGGAGGGCTGGAGGGTCTGTTATACGAAGCGAGGTCGAGATTGACGCATTATCAGGTTCACGTTTTAATTAGCGTTAACTACTTACACGTAATTGGAGCTCTGTTGATCCACGTTAACATGTAAATATTATAGTTTGTAACTAATTTGATTATAGAAGGTAGGTACTATTATGGTATTTATGTGGTGATAGCTCAGTGGTTCTGACCTCTGCCTCTCATAAGGAGGTCGCGGGTTCTAATCCTGGGCGCAAGCACCTCTGAGTTTTCCGAGTTATGTGCGTTTTTAGGAAACTAAATATCACTTTGTTAACTGTGAAGGAAAACATCGTGAGGAAACCTGCATGCCTGAGAGTTAACAAAAATGTTCTCGAAGGTGAATGAAGCCCGCCAATCCGCACTTGGCCAGCGTGGTGGGCTATGGCCAAACTCCTCTCAGTCTGAGAGGAGACCCGTGCCCATCAACAGTGGGACATTAAAAGGAAGAACCAAACTTTTGTGGAAATAAAAATGAAATTATGCAACTGCATTTTTAAAGCCTTGTCATTGACGAAGCACGGATACGTCATAAAACTGTGACCTTTACTCCGAATAGGTATCCGTGATTACCGTAAATAATAACCAATCCTATCCCTATCCGAGATAATAATTTGACAAAAGCTCTAATGTGGCGTGATTGAGTAGTAAACATCCGAACTCACAATCTTAGAAACGTGCAATCTTGCACCATTATTCTAGGTACTAGATGTTTTCAGTAGTCAACCCTCCACCATGCGTGGCCCAATCAACTTTGTGTCTGGAGGCCAAATCGCGGGAGGGCGCCGTTTGGCGGTATTCCTGGGATGCCTTCTTGGCTTCCTGCTAGATGTTTTGTAAGAAACAATGAGCGAGACCGTGTTCCTATGTGCTCACCCTCCTCATTTCAATGGTGTTGTTGCAGACGAAGGCGGCGGCAGCTCGGAGTCGCGCTCGGACAGCAGCGAGGACGAAGTGACGGAGCACGTGGCCCACGTGGCCGCCGCCGCGCCCGCCATGGCCGCCGCCAGGGCGCAGGTGAGCTGAGCTACGGCACGGGCCACAGCATCCACGACCATGCACTTTACAAACACCTTAGGTTAGGTTAGCAACCCTCACTGGGTCAACTAAGAAAACGGAGGCAAATATCCTATTTTTGTATTCGTTTTGCACAAGTAAGCACATGGCAACTGGCATGTTATGTTGACATGATACCGACCCCACTTAGGTTGGTAACTTGTGCAAAAATAATGCAAAAGTAGGGTTTTTTCCGCCGGCTGTTAGTTAACAAACCAGTAAGGGTTGCAAACTAACAAACTGAACGATACAGAATCAGCCAACAGAGCGGCTCCGCTTCTCGTACTAAGGTTTTTGTACCACCGAAATAATAAAAGCGAAAGGTTTTAAAAGGAGAAGATGAGCTCATTTGACTCGTGAGAAGGACTCTTCGTCTGGAGGTCGTGAGTTCGATTCCCGTCAAAGGTAACTTTGGAATTTTATACTTTCTATTTGGCTCTGGTCTGATCTGGTCTGGTCTGAAGAGGCTTCGGCCACATCTAGTGGCCAACCTACCGGCGAAGACGCACCGTCAAAAGATTTGAGTCACGGTGGGCTGTTGGGTAGAAACTGTTAGGGGTATATTGCCCTTCCAAGTTATTACGATAACATCTTGAGCTGCGGAAGTTATCTTCCATCAGATGACATTGCATTGAAGTACTGTAGTGTGTAAAAAGGTAACGAACGATTGTGAACCTTATTCTGCTCGTAATAAGGTTGTTTAACTTGTGTGTCGCAGGTGCCCACAATCAGCGTGACGCCGCACAGCCCGGGCGTGCTGGACGACAGTCTGCAGCAGCTGCGACGCCTGCACGCGGCCGTGCAGCGCATGCGGGCCGCGCCGCTGCCGCTCCTGGTGCGTATACCCTCGCGGTACAAACCTAACAGGGCAGTAATTAACTCGGCTAGGTTGCAAGATTCGTCTGCTGCAGGGATCCGTCCATACCCATACCGCGGCAGTGTAATCTCGTATGCCATCTTCGAACCGAAGTGTGGTCAGGCCACGCTCACTTGTCACGTGATCAAGAGCGCTACAGGTAGCCGTTAAGACGGACTGATTTCAGACGGCTGCCGCGCGCCGGCTATATTGCACGTGTTAGTTCACGCGCTTTGTGCACCCTATATAACATAACTTTAGGTGCTTAGTGGAGGCGCTAATGCGAACTCAATTTCACTTTTTTATGTCAGTGCTCGGTCGCTATTTCTTTAAATCATCTTCTGGAGAGAACCTTCCGTACGGTTAGGTACTATTATTGTATTCCGTGGTGTGGTGTTCAGTTTTCGTAGTTAAAGTTATATATAACTCAAGTCACCCACCTTATTATGTCGTTCAGCCATTGACGTCGCTGGCTAGTGGCTACCCGGCGTTATTCCCTATTAATTTTCCCCTCCCAAGATTTATTGATTTATTGAAAGCAATATCGATCCACTCTTAGGTAGCCAAAGAACGTCAATTCCCCTTAGAATGTTGGACGTAAAGTTGAGTAAGTGCTTGACTGTTTTACATGATGATAATTGGTAAGAGATGATGCAGCTGAAGATGTTCTAACTTTTTAAAAACCAGTTAGGTATCTGATCGCCGCCGAACTCTCCAACCAGACAAACCTTTTAATTCCAGGCAACGGGTACCAGCCGACTGAGCACGTCATGTCCCTCGCTGTGCAAGGACGGCGCGGTCGAGCAGGAGTGCTCGTCGCCTACTCACTTGGACTTCTACCCGCAGAGTCGGAAAGGCAGCGGTAAGCTTTTCTTTGGATACTACTTCCTCCTGAGTGTCTGGTGACGCTCAAGCTTGAGATGGTTAAAGGTGGATGAGATATATCCCCCTTCCATTGACCCTATAGATTCTATAGGGTCACTGGTAGGGGTAGGGGTTTGTTACTTTAGTAGTTTGTATCAGAAACGTGGAAGAGATTCGATTTATGCAAAGTGATTGTCAATGACGTAAATATGCTATCGCCACTTCGGATTCTGGAGTGAGTTCGGCTCACTCCAGAGTGAGTTCGGCTCACTCCAGAATCTCGGCTGGCTGGCTGGCTGGCATTAGCTCAGCTACCTGGAGTGATCCGACGAGGATCCCGAATTCGGCCAAACGTGGAAAACTCCCAGGGACTGTAGGAGAAGAAGAAGAAGTATGCTATCGCATCAGTATCCTCAGCATGATCATCGCATCAGCACCTTCACCTTCACCTTTCTACCACAGAACTGCTTACAGTTCTGCCTTCTGTACACAAAAACGGTGATGGTTGTACCAAGTTGATGAGTATTTGGTTCGCAGGGGAGTCTCGGCAATGGGGCATATGGGACCGGCGAGATGAGGGCCGGAGGAGCTCGTGGGCCGCTTTGGAGCCCACCGCGCGCTTGCACGACGCTCAGCGACAACGAAGGTAACTGCTGAAGCTTGTTGAAGCAACTGAATGACTTATCTATCAATGTACCTACAGCTCGAACAACTGCACGTGACTATCTGCTAAGATAAGATAAAAAAAAAAAAAAAAAACAAATTTCAACCCCGTAGAGTTAATGTGAGTGAAACACACACAGTTTAAAGTTTTTTTTTTTTTAATTATATTTTACTTGCTAAACGATTAAACATCATCACGACGAAAGTAATGACTGAAAATGTAGATGTGGCATTTGATCAGCTGGTTGGCAGTGCGGGGAATTCTTTAATCGCTAATCGTTTCGTTTAGCGAACAAATGCAACAGTTATTTTGTTAAGGCGGTGGTCTGTAATAGACGCGTGTACGCGTCCGACATGACGCTGTACGCGGCCTATGATTATTACATTTCCGTAGTAAGCATTTATAGGCCGCGTACAACGTCACGACGGACGCGACCTAACGTGTCTGTTACAGACCACCGCCTTAGTAGTTTTCTAAGTGTAAATCCAGACTATTTCCATTCCAAACAGCCACATTGGCTCAACAGTTGTAGAGTGAACAAAGGACAAAGATACTGTAAACTCTCACAATTTTAATAAAACATCATATTAATATTACTTGCAGCGCACTCAACGGGCACAGCGCGTCACTGTCGTCGATGGAGTCTGAAGGCGAGGTGCCGCGACCGGTCCGACACTCTACGCACTCCTTGAACGACAATGACTTCGCTGTAAGTGTAACCCTCACCAAACAATTGACATGGACAGGGGACTCTTTTCTCCACAGGGAAAGGGTAAAATAATTATCTTCAGCTACAGTTTATACCAATCTCAGCGCAAGGATGCATATTGAAATAAATCCCTCGTGGATAAGTCATTACTTAAATGTACTAGTATGAACTCTCTGAAACGCCTGTTGCGGCGCACTAACAACGAGACCACGCTAGTACATTTCCATAGTTATCATTCGTAGGCCGCGTACGACGAGGCCTAACGCGTCTGTCGCAGACCACCGCCTAAGAGTGTTGTGACGATGTTGCAGAAGGACTTCGAGAAGGTGACGGCGGCGCTGCGCGCGGCGGCCGGCTCGCCCGCCGCGGCCGGCAGCGCGGCGGCGCGCCTGCTGCCGCGCTTGCCGCTGCAGAAGTCCGTGTCCACGCCCAGCATCGTGGCCGCCGTGCACCCCGCGCAGCCGCCGCCTGCCGCCAACGCGTGAGCTACACACTCGTTTTACTCTGGAATACGATTGCCATATTGTTGACTCTCTCACTCCAGTGCAGTGCCCAGAGGCGATCACACATTATTCGTCAATTGTATGCGGTATTGACCGTTTTTATTGAAGATGCGAATGATGGGAGCTTCATTCGATCCATCAATTGGGTATTTGACATTATTGGTCAGATAGAAGATCTTGATGCTTCAATCATGAAAGTCGAAACAATTTGCAATTAATCATGTACGTCTCCAGGGCACTCAAAAATGTCTGGTGCCGCCAATTTATCTGTGACCTGAAGGAGGTCGCTAGCGTCTTTATAATACGGATAGAGCACCCAAACATAAAAATTTTATTGATATTAATAAAATTATGTTCTAAATACACAGCTCTAGTTCCACTTTTCATAAGTTGGTGATGCTGTACAGTGCGAGTAAGAAGCAAACAATGACAGTCCTATTCTTTTTTTAACGCAGTTCTAATGTACAAAGCATACACAGGGTTAGATAAAAAAAAAACCAAAATCCATTTCGATTGAAGTTCCTATCTTTACAATTAAGGAGCTACTTTTTTTGTAGGACTTTTCTAAATTCTGTATTCCTGTCATTCATATGAAAAGATCTATGAAAATATTGAACATTTTTAAGTCGTACAAAATGAATGTAGAAAAGTCCTACAACAAACTTTGTTAGTTTTAGTGATAGCAACTAGCCGTAGTTGCTATCACCTATAGCCTTTTTATGTAACCCTGAGTTTACCGCGACAAAGTCAGGGTAAATTTTGGTTTTTATAATATCCCACAGAAACAACATAATATTGTTTTCATGATGAGAATAATCTGCCGCGACGAGTTGGGGTTTTTTGGGTTGATATCAGAATTCGTACGGATTTTTATGCGATTTTCACCAACAGGAAGAGGGTTTATCTGGGAAGCTTTTAGAGCCTCAATATAGGCTATAATATCCTTCAGAAATTAAATCTGTGCATGGTTTTTTTATGGAATAATATTAATCCAAAATTTGTGCATGTTAATAGTCATTGTGTTCCGTTTTTTTGCACAGTTTTGCTTAGCTTTTACGTGAGAAGCACTTTTTTGGTATAGAGGCAAAGTAAGCAAGTCATGAGTCTACTGTTGTCATTTTCTTTGAAATTAATGAATTCTTTGATGTTATTTAACAGGTTGTTTATTTTTCCAAAGTTTTTACTGTGTTTTACGACTCGCCTACTTTGACTGCATCCAAAAAAAGCACGATAATAATGAATTCAATTCGTAAATGGAGATTTAAAAAACTAATAAAATATTAATTAAAATGACTGCCGCACTCAGAGTTGCCTCACTTATGAATCGGCTATATTTTTAAATTTATCTAGAGTATCGTCAGGGTCAGTTAATAATTAAATTTAGGGAGTCTCTGAGCGCGGCTGTTAAACGTATACATTTCAATGTCAAACCAATCAAAATGTATACGCCCGCACATGTTGTATGTACGTCCCGCTCGGTGTTAGCTTGTCCGCGGGTGGTGCGAGCGAGACGGAAAGCGACGAGGACGCTTCGGCCGCGAGCGCGGGCGCGGGCGCACAGGGTATCAGCAGACGGAACAATGCGCACCAGGAACACCTGGGGTTGCATCGCTTGGCCTTCTTGGAACAGTGAGTCGACCTTATGACGATTGAAATAAAGGGCATTTTGCAGTACGTTATTCGATAAGTCTACATTTTTAAGGCCACCTCGGATTGCTTCGGTTAACGTTCTCGCTATGTAAACAAAGAGCATATTGTCGTAAACTGTTTGGTAAGTATACACTGTCAGGAGTTTGCATCACTTTGTCCTCTTGGAACAGTGAGTCGATCTTATGACGATAGAAATAAAGGGCATTTTGAAATGAAATGAATTGAATTTGCAACACTTGGCCTTCTTGGAACATTGAGTCGACCTTTTGCTGATATAAATATAGGCATTTTGGAGTACGTTATTCGGTAAGTGTACTTTTTTAGGGCCACCTTGGATAGCTTCGTAAAGCGTTCTTGTCGCTATAGAAACAAAGAGCATATTGCAGTGAACTGTTTGATAAGTATTCACCAATAGGAGGAGGAGGAGTTTTGGGTTTGCACCACTTCTTGGAAAGTGAAGAGGGAGTTCTTATAATGATAGAGTGAAGTCTTCTTGGAAGTAAGTAGACTTTATGACTATTGGAATAAAGGGCATTTTGCAGTACTGTATTCGGTAAGTGTACACTTTTAGTGCCACCTTGGATGGCTTTGGTTAGCGTTCTTGTCACCAAAGAAATAAAGACCATATTGCAGTGGACAGATCGGTAAGTAGCAGGAGCCTTGGGGTTGTATCGGTTTGTAGAAAAATCAACTTTATTACGGTGAAAATAAACGAGTTCAGAAAATGAAATTCAAGGTGTTGCGACGAATTCAAATGAACTTTGAAACAGTAAGTGTGGTTTAAAGCGCTTTTTGGTTATCTTGGAATATTACAGAATATAACAATTGAAATACTTAAATTAAATCACGATTTTCTTTTTGCTTCACATATAAATTTAATATTTAAACAACGGTTAAAAAGTTAAATTAAAATCTTATATTTTTGTGCATGTTAAAGCACACTGCTTTGCTTACTGTTTGTTTAGTGTTGATTTTATTACGTCGTTTGCATGTGGTGACTGTTGATAAGAAATTTAAGCGCGAAATAGTCTCTTAGCTTGTAAGTAATAGAGGTTATTTTGGTTGAACAGGGCAGCATACGAACACCACGCAGAGAAACGTCGGAAACGAGGAAGCCTATTCTTTAGGAAGAAAAAGGTAAGTTAACTAATAAATTAAGTATTAAGGAAAATAAATACATCTTGATTTTTTAGTTCACAATTTATTGACGAACTGAATTCTAACCAAATTGAGTGGCAATTGTAATCTTTGAAGTACAAGTCGCGGCAACTATGTCTAGCGCTGAAATAAATGTGGAAAAGTTAGCTGCGTTTGACAGAACTGCAGGAAAGAGACAAAATACGTCTTCAATCAGTGCGTGCGAAATAGAGGCACGACCGCCCCGTAACCCGCTTACCCTCACAATACCTTATAACTTCTGCGCAATAACGGTCATTACATAAGTGGGATGGGCACCATGCGAGCGCGAAAGTTAAAATTTAATTTAGTTTTTCCCTAATAGTGGGGCTAATTATACATCGTAGGCTTCTCGAAAAATTTTTTTTGCAGTTTTCCAGTTTTTAAGCTTTCAGGAACCAATACGGAATGAATGTGAATTTTCGAGCAAAGTTTTTATTAAAAACATTTAGATGCATAAATATTATGCTCGCGAAACTCATTGCCATAATTTATAATGTGTCCTTAGGCTAATATTTGCAAAAAATCTGGATAAAATTTGAATTTCGTGGGCTAGTAAGGCCGAAACATCTAAACATACGGTCTGCCGCGAGCCGCGACCTATAATCGAGTTGTCTGTGAGCAGGACAAGTCGCGCAAGGCGGCGCATGCGTGGCAGGCGGCGGCGTCGGGCGGGCACTGCGACTGGTGCGCGCGGGAGCTGGCCGACAAGCCGGCGCTGTACTGCGAGAGTGAGTTGCTTTTACTCGATACCAGTTTTATTTTTATAATTGACTAGCGGACCCGACAGACTTCGTCCTGTCAAAAAGATTTTTATTGTGTCTGTTTTTTTCTCCTACCTATTTTATAGCCGGTGTTTAATTGATTTGGACTGTAGATTGTTAATATGAGGTTACTATAATTACTGTCTGCGAAACCAGTTCTGACCGCCAGTGTAAGAATACAAAAACATAATTGAATAGAGATAGGTAAGTAGGTAGGGCTGAAGGAATGGACTCACTGTTTTTTGGTGCGAATCGCCAGATCTTCGGTTCATAGCACAGATCACTTAGTATTATAATAGTCCAGGGCCCGTGGAGATGAACAGTCTTAATTTTCTTATAAGAATTAGCAATCCGAATCACACAATTCACAAAGCGCCCTTTTGCGGTCGCGGTTTTTAGCGGAAGTGATTGAACGGGGGTGACAGATAGTGAAGGGACATGTATATAGTGATGGGAAAGGAGCGTTAAAAATGGGCTATAGACAATAAACGTACATATACTTATATCAAATTTGTAACTAAAGGCATGCATAAGTATAATGTAAGAAAAAATAATAAACATACTCCCCCCGAGAAAGGCTAGACAGCCTTTATCATCGTTAATTTAACGGTAATCTGCAAATCTTCACAACTGGCCTTGTGAGAACACCAGTTGCCGTTAGTAGTTTCACCACCCGGATAACATTATCCCTCCCAGGTAGCAATTCTTTAATTCTCCCCAACTTCCATTTTAAAGGAGACAAGTTTTCCTCTTTAATCAGAACCAGATCGCCAACTTTTGGCGGATCCGTGGTGGATGTCCACTTAGTTCGTAGTTGTAGGGTGTGGAGGTACTCGGTGCTCCATCGCTTCCAGAACCTCTGGGACATGGCCTGTATAAGGTGGTAACGGCTGAGTCTGGAATCTGGTATTTGCCAGTACTCAAATTCGGGCATGGCCAAAAGCGATCTGCCAATAATAAAATGTGCCGGTGTTAGCACGTCCAAATTTTCGGGATCATTAGAAATCGGACATAATGGTCGGGAATTTAAAACTGCTTCTATTTTAGCGATTAGGGTGGAAAATTCTTCTTTAGTTAAAACTTGCGCCCCAATAACCCGATTAAGTAAAGTTTTAGCTGATTTAACGGCCGCCTCAAAAAGCCCACCAAAATGTGAGGCTGCCGGAGGATTGAATTTCCAGGTAATTCCATGTTGGCCAACTTGGTGGTTCAACTTATCCTGGACATCTTTATTGCGTAAAAAGTTTTGAACTTCTGTCAGATGTCTACTGCTGCCGATATAATTTGTCCCACAATCGGATCTTATTAACCGTGGTAGTCCGCGCCTCGACGTGAACCTGGACAAGGCGGCTAAAAAAGCTTCCGTGGATAAATCTTCGACTATTTCTAAATGTACGGCTTTCGTTGCCGAACAAATAAACACGCATAAATACTCTTTTAGAGTCTTAGCATTTCTTAAACGCGATGTCTTAATCAGAAAAGGGCCCGCAAAATCTGTTTGTACCGTATGGAACAGACCCATAGCAGTCACCCGATCCGCGGGTAAGTCAGACATGAAAGGCTCATCAGCCTTAGCTTTGGTCTTAAAACACTTAACACACTTAAGCAAATGACTTCGAATGACCTGACGAGCGGACATAATCCAGAACTCTTTTTGTAAAATGGCCTGAAGAGCTGTTGCTCCAACATGACAATATAACTGATGATGATGAATAATTATTAAGGTCGTCAACGCGTGTGACTTGGGTAACACCATGGGGTGTTTCGCATCATAAGGCAAACTTGATCGCTCGAGACGACCTCCAACTCGAAGCAATCCAGAATCATCAATGAAAGGTTTTAATCTTTGCAAGCCGGTGGAACAACTTTGATTATTTAATAACAATTGGATATCCTTTGAAAAGGATTCCGCCTGGACTGCTTTTACAAGGGTCTGTAAAGCTTGTTTCCGTTCTGGAACCGTTAAGGAGCCTGAAATTCGGCTTGTCGGATTTCGACAGTTGAAAGCAAACCGTTTACAATAAGCGACCACAGCAACCAACGTTGATAATGAACTGTATCGCGATACTAATGACGTATCTTGTGTCACCGTCACAGCTGACACGGCGGTGTCAGTGGTTTTACGCAACCCTGGTAATGCGTCTGCCTTATTTGCAATATTAGTTGGCCAGTTAGTGGGATCGGAAAGCAACCATGATGGACCCCACCACAAATTATGAGCGTCAAGCTCATGACCTCTGCAACCACGGCTAGCAACATCAGCCGGGTTTATTTCCGAAGGCACATATCGCCAGTTAATCGACAATCCACTATTATTAATCTTTAACACTCTATTGCCTTCAAAGGTTTGAAGACGATGAGGTGGATAATTGAGCCATGAAAGCACTATCGTGCTATCAGACCAGCCGAATATTTCCTGAATATCAATTTTATTCATAATCGAATCCCGAACATACTTTAATAGTTTGACCATCAATTCCGCAGCAGATAATTCCAATTTTGGTATTGTCAATTTGTTTTTAATAGGAGCGACCTTAGATTTGGCCATCATCAAGCACACTCTAGTTTGGCCACTCTTATCCACTGTTCGTAGGAACACTGAAGCCCCGAATGCCTTCTCGGAAGCATCAGAGAAACCATGCAATGAACAATGGACTACTTCATCCGATAAAACAAACCGATCAATTTTAATATTCTCCAACGCAGGTAAATTTCTTAATATATCATCCCATTCTTTTAGAATCTCTGATGGTGGTGACTCATCCCAAGTTAGTTTCAATTGCCATATCTCTTGCAGCAAAATCTTTCCCTGTAAAATAACCGGAGTTATCCACCCCATTGGATCAAACATGCGGGCTAAAATCGATAATATGGACCTCTTTGTCCATTTTTTGTCATCTTCCAATGTCATATGATAAGTGAAATTATCTGCAACAGGATTCCATTGGATTCCCAAAATCTTTATATATCCTGGACCATCATTAGTGAATATGTGAGGTTTCTCCTGATGATCTGGAGGAATATCTTCCAGTAACCGTTTGTCGTTCGACACCCATTTCCGGAGCTCAAATCCACCTAACAACAATAGTTTGATTATATTTGCTTTTAATTCTTTAGCTTTTTCCAGATTAGAGGCACCACTTAAAATATCGTCCATATATACCGAAGTCCGAAGCACCTGAGCAGCATCAGCTAAATCTGTATTGTAAGGCTCGGCTCCAGGTGAACTTGCCTCATCCTCGACAAGTTGACGTAAAGTCCTGATGGCTAAATATGGACTACACTTCATGCCATAAGTAACTGTTGTTAAAGCGTACAACTGTAAAGGTTGCTCCGGCGAATCTCGCCAATATATCAGTTGGTATCTCTGATCCTCATGATGAATTTCAATCATACGGTACATCATACGAATGTCCGTTGAAAACGCAATTTTGTGAAGTCGAAACTGACAAATTACCTGCATGACATCATGCTGCAATTTGGGACCTGAATGCAGGCAATCATTGAGGGAAACACCTGATGATGCTGATGATGAAGCTGAACAGCTTGTTGAACAGCTTGCATCAAAAACAACACGAATTTTGTCGGATCCTGACTTAAAAATGCCGTGATGAGGGATAATATAATGAGGTTCTTCCAAGTTCCCACTAAATGGAACCATGTGGCCTAAATCTCGGTAATCGCGCATGAATTCCACATATTTTTCCCGTAACTTGTGGTCAGACAGCAGCCGCTTTTCCATTGAGCCAAATCTTTTGAGGGCCTGTTTTTGAGAATCACCCAGCTCGGGACGATCATCCAGAAAGGGTAAACGCAGCACATATCTTCCCATTTCGTTACGTTGGTGAGTTCTCTGATAGTGATTTTCACATTCCTCACTCAGAGGATCCTTCAATTGAACAGGTGCATCTTCAATTTCCCAAAATTTTTCTAATATGGCATCCGTATTAGTAAAATAAACTTGAACATTTAATTTTTGTTCACAATCAGCTTGAACTGGACCTTGCAAAATATAACCAAAAATGGTATTCATAGCCCAGGGTAAATCTTTAGGTTTAATAATTTCACCGCCCAAAAAAATATCTCCAAGAAGATCGGCACCAATAATCAGGTCAATTTTTCCACGTTTATAAAATTGACTATCAGCCAACGGTAACCCTTGATAATAATCAGCTAAGTTGTAAGGCAATGACCAACTCGGAAGATCATCTGTTACCTTGTTTAAAACCAAACCTTTAGTTACCAATATCGGTTGGTTGACATGACGAGGGGTTATCCGCAGTATAACTTGACCCTTACAACTGGTCGAATTATTTCCACCTACCCCTTGAATATTAATTGAGTTTGACCTTTGAACGTGCAAACCCAACCGAGAAGTACACCGTTCGGTGACCAAAGTAGTCATACTGCCTAAATCGAGCAAAGCTCGGGCTTCCTGGTAATTTCCATATTTATCCATAATATTAACCACAGCTGTTGATAATAAGACTGTATGTCTAGTATCCATTGAAGCTGTGTGCAAAACTTTTGCTGATTCCAATTTATTTTCACTTAGTAAAGTTGCTTTAGCATCCACCGGGACGTTGGTTCCCCGTGATGTAGAAGCCACACTTGTCCCTCCTGTCATCTCATCCAAGTGAATTAAAACATTATGCCTTTTAGAATTACATTTTTGACATGCTAAATGTTTAATTTTACAATCACTAATGTTATGCTTATGCAAGCACCGAAAACAAAGCCTATGCTCTATAAGAAATCTCTTTCTCGATGGCACATCCATTCCAATAAATTTGTCACAAAGATTTAAATAATGTGACCCGTTGCAACATACACACTTTGGAGCCTGTTTCTGATTTGAATTTACTGCCACATGTACTTTATGCTGATGGGCTGAGTTTGTGCTCTTTGAACTACCAGTGGTTTCCAAAATTTGTACCTCCTTGGTTAAAAATGTTAATAAATTGTCAAAGGTAGGTAACTCCTGCCCTCCACCAAATTTATCCTCAAACTGTCTCTTCATTGTGTTATCTAATTTATTCAAATTTATGAATAAAAGTAAATAAGACCATTCAGCAATAGGGAATTTTAACTTTTGTAACCCTTTAGTGGTTTCTATAAGAGTGTTTAAGAAGGATTTTAAGGAATTTAAACTTTTGTTAGATGGAGACGCAGACATCAAAGTTTGGATTAATTTATCAGCCTGCAACCGAATGTTACCATATCTTGACTTTAAAATATCAAGAACCACTGGATAGTTTTCTCCTGTTATAGATAAATGTTGCACCAAGCTCCTGGCCTCCCCACTCAAAGCCCCACACAAATAATAAATTTTCTGAGTATCCGACAAGTTTTCATCATTCCCGACCATTGCTAAGAACAAATCCATAAAATATTCATATTGTTCAATCTGACCACTGAACGTTGGAATTTGCACCTTTGGTAATAATAAATTCGGTTTATGATGTGCCTGATTAGACGGGGAATTATTATTGGCATTGGCCTTGGGCAACTCCGAAGAACTATATAGCTCGGCATACTTAGCCTTTGACATATAATAAAAACTGCTTATTTCTTTGAATTTAAACAAGTGTTTTTCGTGGTCAAATTCAGACCCAGACTCAGCCGCCAACTGCACATGTAATTCCTGGAAATCCTGAAACAGTGTCTCCAAATCAGAGCACCGAGTTTTAAATAACAAAGCATCCGAACTAGAATCCAGTACCACCTGGGAGAGAGCATGTATAGTTTCTATATTTGAAACTGCCATTTCATATTTGACCTTTGTTATTAGCTTTTTTCCACCCATTTTTAATCAATAAAGTAATTTGATCTAAGTACAACTAAGAAAAAAGCTAAATTTGGATAACCATGAATCCAAAAAATTAATAACAAAATCTTGTGGTCCTTAAAGCATACCAGTGTGAAACAACCTTAATATAATAATTCCAAACTACCTAATAAGTTAATAAATTTAAAATTATACCCAATACTTATTAGGGAAACTGACTTCCACCAAACCTAAAAGACCCCTTCACCAATTGAATATAAGTACCTACTTATTGTATAGGTACCTACTGTAAAAGCCCTACTGAACTAACACAATATTTCCGATTATTGCGTTACACCCAATAAATACTATTTGAATACATAACATACCACAACATGAGCTTATCCGATGCTCTAAATTGCTAAGCTTTGCTATAAAAATCCTATCTCTAGAGATAGGTAAACCGTACAACCTAAACAAAGCTTCGCGTAACCGGCGCGGCGTGTTATGTACAAATGTTAGTAGGTATACATGTTAAACCATATGAATAAGGAGGGTCCCATAAACTAAATTCAACATAATACACATATACCGTAATATAATATGCCTTGTGAAGTGTTTTAAATTTTAATACTAACTTTTCCCCGAATTTGCCAAAACTTTTGTAATGGCGGCTAAAACTGATTTCAACAGGTTACAACGCACGTGAAATTGCCATGCGTCCGGCCGAAGGAACAAAATGTTTAATTGATTTGGACTGTAGATTGTTAATATGAGGTTACTATAATTACTGTCTGCGAAACCAGTTCTGACCGCCAGTGTAAGAATACAAAAACATAATTGAATAGAGATAGGTAAGTAGGTAGGGCTGAAGGAATGGACTCACTGTTTTTTGGTGCGAATCGCCAGATCTTCGGTTCATAGCACAGATCACTTAGTATTATAATAGTCCAGGGCCCGTGGAGATGAAGTCTTAATTTTCTTATAAGAATTAGCAATCCGAATCACACAATTCACAAAGCGCCCTTTTGCGGTCGCGGTTTTTAGCGGAAGTGATTGAACGGGGGTGACAGATAGTGAAGGGACATGTATATAGTGATGGGAAAGGAGCGTTAAAAATGGGCTATAGACAATAAACGTACATATACTTATATCAAATTTATAACTAAAGGCATGCATAAGTATAATGTAAGAAAAAATAATAAACAGCCGGGGCAAAAAATTATCTTGAAAAGAACCGTCACTCTGCTGATGACATTAAATTCTCCAACGATGTATTTTGTGCTCCAACGCACTCACGCACACTGTTTTGATAGATATGAAATGACTCTTTGACGTTAGGAACTCACCTACATTGCTTAGACAACAGTGAGTCTTTGTAATTTAATATGCTATAGCAATAAAGCTCAAATTGACTCTACGTTTTATTTAAAAAACGTTTGTATGGGAAAAAGAAAAGGGCTAGGGGTTGTTCCGGCAATCATTCGAATTTTTCTCGCCGTAAAAACCATCCTTCAACTTCAACGAACATTAAAAAAAAAGAATTGGCCAAATTGGTCCTGGCATTGTTGAATTATGCGCTTACCAACACATTTTGGGATGCATTTTTATATATATTTAGAATACTCTGTTTATCTTGTCTGATGAACAGAAATGATGAGGTCTAAGATGGAGCTCACTTGCCTAGAAAATGCCTATTCACTCTTCTCTTGAAGGCACCCAGATTATACCCTGATATGAGAAGGAACCCATAACAAACTCAATCGGTTTTTTTGTTGTTATCACTATTTAACCAAAAATAAATAACGAGTACCTAAAGAAATAATAAAAAATTGAGCAATACACTATTACTTCCACGGATTATTTTCATTTAAGTAATTTTAATATTGTATCCTTTTCTCATTGCAGATTGCACCATGACCGTACACCAAAACGTGTGCAAGGACTACATTGTGGAATGCAATAAACCCAAATCATCCAAGGTACGTATCAAAGTAATGCAGTGAAGAAAGCATACCAGCAGCCAAAACCAAGCCACATTTCGATTTGCTGGATGGAAACGATCTGGGTCGTGTTAGGTCGCAATAAAATATTACATAATATTTACTCGGCCAGCTAAAATGGCATTGATGGTCGAACGTGTAAATATGGTCCGGGGCGAAGCCGAGGCACACATGCGTAAGTCTATCAATGTCTAGTTGTGATCAAGATTTGTATATTACTACTTATTAGTAATATTGAACATTGGACAACAAATCTAGGCGCTCATCAAGGCGCCGCATGTCACGCAAGGCTAGAACTAGAATGAATGAATAGGGCGTCTCCCTATTTTTGTTATCTCTGTGTTTCTGTATATGAGTTTAATATGTAATTAATTTGACTGTTAAACTACAAAAATACCACTATATGTTTGAAAAAAAAATCTATTGTCGACAGACTTCTGTGGCGAAGTCCCTAAGCGCCAGCGGAAAGAGCAGCAAACGGAGTTCAGTCTCTGGACAGTCGCAAAACTCAAATAGGTAAGTGGCAATATAGCTTGCTACTCACTATCAAACTAAATTAATTTAACATTACAGATTTTGACCTAGCACATCAAAGAAAAAAAATCATTAAGGCGGAATGCACGGGTTTGCCTGCCAAATTGAAACTTTTTTTTTTGCAAATTGAAAGCGAATAAGATATTGTAGGATTATGCCTGTAATTAGTAGTATTTCGGGAATGACAAGCCATCAATCTTGACACGTTTATACGTACTCGTATTAATCAATTGAAAACTCTGTTTTAGGAAATAAGTCCAAGTATCGATTTAAATGTGAGCTGAAACTGGTACCATTAATTGCCACAGTTTTACTTCCATGCCTGTAATGTCGTATTAGTTTTCAAATTGCAATAACCAAATATAGCTTGATTTTGGCGGACACGGGCCACCATACATGACACACCATACCCATGGGCCTTAAAATCAAAGACTTTTTGAGCGTAATCTGAATGGCATATGTTTTGCTGCTTTATTTTTTCATTGCAACGCTCCCGAGACGGCGCCATCAAAGAAGATATAGAAGACGCCATTTTAAGCTGTATGATGCATTTAGAGTTTATTTGCGTGCGATGATTATGGAATTTGTAACATTCCAGATTTGCCAAAATGTGTCGTTTTTCAGCGCAACGTGTAGTGTGGTTTTTTACCTCGTTATATACTATTCGATCATAAGAAGATACACAAGTATGAGACACTGATTTTTTTGTGACTACCACTTGATATTGTTTTACACTTGTATGCTCTTATAGATTGCCTATTTTAAAAATGAACGTCCCTTCACGTGTTTACGCTTGGACGTTGAATTAATAATGTTGTGGAGGGACGTTTATTTTTAAGTTCTTCTATCTTTACGATATTTGCTTTGTCTTTATTACAAGTTTTGTTCTTTGGTTTCTTTGTTATCGTTTCGAGTGATTCAGTTCATCTTTTATGTTTTTCGTTTGTGCTGTCTATATCGTTTTGTTGGTTTGGGGTTCAAGTATTGTCTTCTAAAATCTTGTTACATAATTTGGCAAATTTGAATAGACTGAGGTGTCGGACGCATTCATCTACATGATTATTTTTTATTGTAACAGTCAACACACTACCATTGATTCGATGATTTGAATATGTAGTATTAAATACTCTTGTTGTGTACTGTTTACTGTACATTTTGATATCTGTCCGCGTTAGAATCGGTTTCTTACTAATCCTGAATAATTTTCTGGAACAGAAAGTAGCTTACGTCACCTATAGAATACCAAAATAATATACTGACTCACTCCGGAGAGTTATTGAAATAAACAGCGACTCTAGCTCTGACACAAGAAAGTGACTGTTATATCTCATAACATGACATAAACGTTGTGCTCTCTTTCTGTCACATTACTTTATATCCTTTTTATCTCTTTCCGGCTGGCTACAGGGGTCCTGATGTAACCCGCTGAGCGGCGCTCACTGATCCCTGTAATACTAGAGGACTCAGTGGCGGCGCTATGCTAGTGGGAGTGAAACCCCGCCATGTGTTAATCCAGGGTTTAAATCGGTTCAATATATCGGGGCAATAAACATACACGCACACAATACACATGCATACAAATGAAAGACAAACCAAGACGAGGCACCTCAGTCGATTCATCAAAAAACAAACCGTCCATGTATGTACACTGTACGTCTTGGTGTTGGTGTAGCAAGAAGCAATCCACCGGGTGCTACTCGCCGTGGCGGCGCGTGGCGACCAAGCTCGGCGTGCAGTAAGTGCGATTACGAACAACCCATGAACATCGCGCGCCTGTTTTAGCGTATTTTTATCGCGAGGGTTTAAGGTCACAAAGGAAGCGTTAAAAGTTTGCTCACCTTTCCACGTAGCAAAGACGTGCGAACGTCAACGGACGTAGACAGCAAACGAGAGCGTAGGCTTTTTGAATAATTTATTTCACTGAGTTAAAGTATCCGGCAATAGATAATGCTGCAAGAAATTGTAGGGTGTGCAGGTTATGTAGGGAATGTATGTAGAGTAGATGTAAAATAAATGTGACAGCTTCAGAAACAAATATAAGAAGACTTTCAGGTAATGCCTTGGTTGTAAATAAAACAGATATTTTCAAATATGTAATACACGTAGAAGGCGATGGTTTATGGTTGAACGCCATCTTGATTTTTTTCACCAAAATCGCTGTCACCTCTTAAAATCTTTGTCAAAGAGGATAGAAAGGGGATCTCTTAATACTATAAGTAATTTTGTTTCATATACACCGGTATATCTTCTATTAATCAATTAAAAGCATTTTTTTTATAATTCTTTGGACTAGTCTTGTCAAATCTCCGTGAAAATACAAGAGTATTCGGCATACTAGCAAAGAATTAGGAACTACTTAGATATATGGTTAATTTGTGATGTGATTAAAAACCGCGATGAAAAACCGCGATGAAAATCCGCTAAAATAGAGCCGTCTCTTTCTGAAACTCCCATCGCACGTACCATCGTCTCGTTCTATCTCTTCGTCATCTCGACTCGTTGTTCAGACAGTTTGCAGTTGTCCTGTTTGTTTCTGTTCTGTTCGGTTTTGTTGAGGAGGCCGTGAGAGGTGCTTGTGTATTTCAGTTCGTTTTTTAGTAACTTTTGTTCAGTTTATATAGAGTTTGTTATTTATAATTTTCTTATTAAAGTTACTTAGGATGGGAGGGACGTTTTTGTGGAGTCCGCCCAGTTGAGTACCAATCATAATAGTCGTACCCGTATTACGTATTTCGCAACATATTTGCGACAGAGGCGGTGTAAATCTTGCATCGTTGCTGTCAAAAATTACTATTTACTTGAGAACGTATTACGAAAGTGACGTTTGACAGCAACGACTACAAGATCTACGCCTGTCACAAACCTGTTGCGAGATATTAAGTACTAAGGGGGCGGGTACGGTTGACGACGGTTGGCATAGTATCAATCGTCGGTTTGATTGTACAAAAAGTAATTATTGTTATTTTTGTGGCGTGATACATGATTTTTGTTTTTAAGCTATTGCATAGCTTCTATCGCGGGCTTTGACGGTGCAGACCGAATCCAGAAATTCCGTAACGAAAATAACCTGGCACTCCTAAAGTAGAGCTTTTGGTACTAGGCTAACATGAAAGCAGGGAGCGCAACTCCACAAGCGACTTTTTGAAATATCACGTGCGTAAACTAAAAATAACTTTAAATTCTATGCAATAGCTTTACCGCGGCAGTCTCGCCTTTTTTTGATAAGAAAGATTCTAGTTTTGTTTGTGCACAGTAGGTACCTCTAACGTCCTCCTCTATTACACAAAATGTTGTTTGTCATCAGGTCACCACGCATACTCGAAAAGACTTCTAGTTTGTAACTTGAGTCATCCACTTGCCTTACTTGTGTATCTTTCTGTCTATTTGAAGGTAGTTTGAAATTTCTCGATGATTCTGTTGTTGTCGTAGACTGTTGTCGTATTATTGATCGTTTTGAAATTATTATTTTTTTATTTGGTTTTACTGGTCATATTTTATTATACAGTGTATCGCGACCCTATTAGATATCTTGCTCAGGTTTGCGATAAGCATAAATCACGCGATTATTGCTGTCAAACGTTTGCTTTTGATTACAAAACATCAAAAGTCACGTCTAACAGCAGCGATTTCGCGATTTACGTCTGTGGCAAATCTCTCGCGAAATATGTTATGAGGGAGCGGAATGTATTCAGTGGTCGAATTGAACTTTTTCACGAACCGGAACGCTATACCTTCAGTGCTTCTATTATTTTTTGGACATTTTTACGAACCGGAACGCTATCCCTTCACAGTACTCCTATTCAATTTTTTTTTAAATATTAGGTCTTTTAAATATGAGGAAAGTATTTTTTATTCATTCGAAGAGCCACAACTTTGCAATAAAAATGTACGATCTCAATTAATTAAAAACCAGTGTTCGGAACGCTCTGAGAATAATTTTCACGAAACGGAATGCTAATTTCACGAACCGGAACGGTGATTTCACGAACCGGAACGCCGTTCCGGTGCGTTCCGGTCCAATTCGAGCACTGAATGTATTAATGTATTTATGTATTATTGGGAGGGTTAAGTATGGTCGCAATTGTATAACTTGTTATTGATTAGGACTATTATGAGTAGTAACCAATTTATTTATTAAGAATGTATCGTCAATACTTTATTAATAAAACATTGAAATATTTATTGTTTCCAGATGATTTAAATCGTGTTGTTGTGGCTTAGGATTACTTCACTGTTTTTAGAAAGTTACTAGTTGACTATTTGTACAATCTGGATATTCAAAGACCAACCGTAATTATTACGCTATATTTCGCAATATTTAATGAGTATTAAACACCACTATTTTTCGAGTTAACATCTTTTGATGATGTTCCGGTATCGCAGCGAAAAGTATGAAGAGATAGAAGATAGTTTTTGAGTGATACTTTAAGGAAGAACACTATACTTTAGATATTACGATACTTTAGATATTGCGATGAATGGTAAAATAATTATATAGTTGAGTTTCAAAAACTTCTTAGTTATAAATTCTGTTTAAATTGTATGTAGTTTGTTTTTATCAGTACTGTATTTCAAAATTTGCATGGTTTATTTTGTTTTTAATAATGTGGCGTCTCTATCAAATGCTTTTTTATTATTATTTAGGCTTTGCTGATAGTTGCAATATATTTTTGAATCATTGAGGCCTAATACTAAAACTTTACTACCAGTCTTAAAAAATGATATTCCTTCTCGATAAGATAAATTAACTATTACGAAAGGTCAGCACTATTTAAAGATTTATAAATTTCCTTTTTATATTGTTTAAAAGTAAATAAAAAATAATTTAATCAAAAAAAAAATATGTTAATAGTGCCGCAACTAATTCAAATGTGTTACAAGTGCGCCCCGTAATCTGTATTATGAATAAATGTTTGTTCGTCGATTGAATATTGACCCTGTCTTGTATTTTAGTTGTTACAGAAACTGGAAAATGCTCAACACAGAATAATACAAAAGAAACTAAATTTAACTCATACTTGCCAAAACTTTAGATTCTAACATGATAACATTATTCTTATTGGCAGTCGAAACACCAAAAATTAAAATCAATCGGCAATCGGCACCATAGTGTGTCCATAGTTTAAAATAAAATATTATATTGTCTAAGTGCGAGTCTAGTTCATTTAGCGATGAAACTTTTATTATTCTGTGTATCTATTATGTTTTTTTTTGGACAGTCCACAGCGTACTTACTAAATGTTGTTTCGTGTTGATTACAGCACGGGCCACATTTATAACGATGAAAAGGACGGATCGGACCACAAGCACGATCAAAGCAAGTAAGTCATATATTTGTAACTATCCGATGGAACAACTCGCCGTCTCCCTCACATTCCTAGAACCATATGGTCAAAATTCGTGTCTTCCATCATAAATCTAAAGGCTTCCTAATACAGCTTTTTTGAGGTACGGAACCCTAAAAATATTGCAATTTACATGTGTAATATAGTAAAGTATTACTAAACTTAACCTAATTCTTATATTTTAGTGCATCAGACGACGCGGGCGCAGCGGAATGGCCTGAAGTGTACATTACTGCAGACCAGCTTGGTGACGAAGCTGTTCTATTGGGTCTGGGTGCTTCCGAACCCGATACTTGGGCAGCCGGCGCGCCTAAAGGACTAGCCAAGTGAGATTCAATTACTGTTATAGTTGAAAGAAAAATACGTCCGGCTCGAAGGACCAAAAAGCAATCGCTTAATTTTTGGTCATTCGAGCCGGATTTTTCCATTGATGTTTCATTTTACCTAAGCGAGGTACGACGAACGACGAAGTTCGTTACGAATATAATAAAATTAAAACTTCATTCATTATTGAGTTTTTAAAATATCTTTACAGGTCCATCGGCGACAGGGAGACTAAGAGGCAAGAACACATATACGAATTGATATTGACGGAAAAACATCATTGTCTCACGATAAGACTGATGCAGAAGGTAATAATTATTTCTCAATAACAATACATTAAGTACTAGTATGTCGACTGTTGTTTTGTACTATATGTTATGTTTGAAGCACTTTACAATTTTCGTTGCTATGATTCGGAATATGAAACTAAATAGTGTAGCGATTGAGTCCAAAATTGTAAGTTACTGAATCATTACAAAATCGTTGGATTTGTCATACAGATGTTCGCGGATGGTATGGCGCGGCTAGCGGTGGTGTCGGAGTCGCAGGTCGCGCGCATGTTCCCGCGGCTGGACGAGCTGTGGGCGCTGCACGCGGCGCTGCTCGCGCGGCTGCGGGCCCGGCAGAGGACGGCGCCGCGCGTCAACACCATAGCGGACATACTCGCCGAGACGTTCGCTCCCCCGGCCCATCATAGACTGAAGGCGGCGTACGGTCAGTTGTTATCGTGAGTCGCATGTTCCCGCGGCTGGACGAGCTGTGGGATACTCACACCTCGTTCATGGGTTTATCGTCACGTGGAATGTGGACTCAATGGTCGCGTTCCGTTAATAGTATCGGATAAGCGAAAAACCCAACATTGAGATGTTGGGTATTGAGACAATAAAAGCTTTCACTGATGCATTGAGGCAGTATATAGAAGGCAGTAAGTCGTGGAGACTGCACGGCGAACATGCCTTACTCTGGAGCGTAGAGCACCACTAGCTTGGACCCTTATGGGCATAATAATATTTTCAAAAGTTTTCTTTATGCTCGTATGTCGTTCAATTGTTATAAAATTAAATGTTGAATGAAACAGGTGAATTCTGCGCGCGGCATCGAGACGCGGTCGAGGTGTTTAAAGATTGTTGCGCGAGGGAGCCCAGACTATCACGTTTTATACGAAAGTGCCAACAAAACCCGCTTCTTCGGAAAAAGGTAAACACTCGAAAAACCACATGAGAAAACTAACAAACGTAATAAAACTTATGAAAATATATTGTTCATTTAATAAAAATATATATTTGCTCTTAGGGCGTACCTGAATGCGTGCTGTTCGTAGCGCAAAGGCTAACGAAGTATCCACTGTTGTTAGAACCGCTTCTCAAAACAGCGGGCGAAGACGTGAGCGAGAGGGAGTTGTTACAGAAAGCACTCTGTGGAGTTAAGGTAAGCCTTTATTTATTTTATTTTTTTATATATTTGTTGGATATTCAAAAATGCGTATTTTTACGTCATTCAGCTACGTGTATACCTAATTTTATAACAACCCAGTGGTTTTAGCTGTGTTGATACATCAGCCATCATCTTTGTATATAGTATAGTGTTAAACACCTAACAAGAAATCCTGGGACATCGAGTCTTGGCGCCAAAAAAAGAAGAATAAAATTTTGTTTGTTTAAAGTTCAGCGCGGAAATGCTGACTTTCTTGTGACCATCCTCACAGGGGCCGGACTCAGGACTCAGTGTGTGACGTGACTAAGGCTCGGTTGCTTGACTTGACTTTAACCAAAACGTTATCCTAATAATATTATAAAGGCGAAAGTTTGTGTGTGTGTATGTTTGTTACTCCTTCACGGCTCAACTACTGAACCGATTTAGCTGAAATTTGGAACATAGGTAGCTTATAACCCGGATTAAAACATAGGCTACTTTTTATCCCGGAAAAATCCGTAGTTCCCGTGGGATACTCAAAATACCAACTTTTCTAGAGCAATCTATAGCTACAACTATAGATAAATTGTTCAAGCGAACTTGCTTGAAAGCATGTTTAAAGGTTGGAATAGGGAACGATAACGGGAAAATGACGTTTCCCTTAGGATTCATGAAAAAGCGAATTTGACGCGGGCGGGGCCGCGGGCAAAGGCTGAATCTTTTATCACTATAAATGTGAAAATGGCCACTATGTAGGTTCTGAAGTTCATAGCACTGTACGCATTTAACAAGTGTGTTTTAGTTGAACAAGGGGATATGGGATAGTAATGCTATAATGCTATAAATAATGCATAATGTTATAAATGTGAAAATGGGTACTCGTATTATAGGTTCCGACATTACAACTGTTTCGCTATTAGCATTGTGTTTTAGTTGAGCAATGAGATACAGGTTAATAATATTATAACTATGAAAACGGGTACCTTTATGATATAGGTTCTGAACTAACATCTGTTTCGTTACTGACAATGTATGTTTTAGTTGAGCTGTGGGATATGGTATAGTAATTAGTAATGCTATAAATGTGGAAATGGGTACCTACCCATAAAGGTTCTGAAAGTACAATTGTTTCGCTATTTATAATGTGTGTTTTGGTTAAGCAATGGGATACAGCCTACAGGTTAATAATGCTAAAAAGGTGTTCCTGTATAGTTTCTGATATTAAAACTGTTTCGCTATTAATAATATGTGTTTTAGTTGAGCAATAGAATATGTGATAGTAATTATGCAATAAATGCGAAAATGGATACCTATAAGGTAAAGGTTCTGAAATTATTTCACTCTTAAGCGGATACGTTGATTTTATTTTCGTCCTTCTCACTCTTATGAATACGTTGGTGGGTTAGGTTAGGTTAGGTTAGTATGCAGCGTTGCGGAAGAATATAACAGAAAAAGGTTGTTTTACCTAATTATTTCAAAAACTAAGCCAGTTATTTAAATGTCGTTCTGAGCGTTTTTGGGAATTATTTTTTACCGATACATTAAAACAAAAATTACAATTATGTCCATCGTAGTTTTCGATGGAAATTAGAAAAATTGAGATTTTGGAGCAATTTTTGGGAAAACTTTTTGGCGAGAAATTTTTATCCAATCGTGTTTCTGAAGTTAGGTTAACACATATGCTGTTTTTTTTCCAGAAAATCCAGGACTCCCACGGGATTTGTAAAACCCCGAAATTCACGCGGGCGAAGCCGCGGGCAAAAGCTAGTAGTTAAATATGGCGGTCTGACTCTTTATGTCTTTCGAAATAAGAGTCAGGCCGCCATATTTAACTATAACGTTTCGGTTAAAGTCAAGTCAAGCAACCGAGCCTAAGTAAGCTATATAAGTTATGACATAACTAACTTTTTCAGGAAATTCTAGTCGACGTAGACAACCAAGTGGCAGCTAAAGAGAGAGAAGATCGGAAGTTAGAAATATACCATCGCATTGATGCAAAATCTTTCGCCAACTTTAGAGGGCGGAAGTTCAAGAAGAGTGACATATTGCAAGGCAATAGGAGTCTCAAGTAAGTTCCAACAATGTTTTACTATATCTCAGACTTTTCTTAACATCGGATGATGATAACAATAATAGGTTAGTAGCAGCAAGAAAATTATTGTAATTTATATTTATTTAATTAAACCTTAACCTTAACTTTCAGTGCTAGAAATTACTTTTATCTACGCTCATTGCTTAAAGTTCGAATTATGAAATCAAAATGTGTCACATATTGACCTACTATATTCACAGACTTCTATAATTATTAAAAAGTTATTCATTATAACATAGCTGTACTATGGAAATATCTCTAGATTGTTGAATAATTTCTATTACGATACGCGGCTCTGGGTTCCTGTATTTTTGTGTGTCGTCATCACAGACCAGGGAATAACTTTCTTTTCTCTGTGGTCGTCATAGCCAAAAGAGAGTGTAGAGCCAATCCTCAATTTGTTTTTTTTTTTTTATATAAGGAGTCCACAGACAACATTTAGTTGGTAGTCATGATCGACCATAGACAACAATTAATTCACGGAAACAATAATTTTTCCCTGCCTTATATGACTGATTAAAAAGTGTGTTCATACAGAATATTGAAAAGAATTATGTATAATTTTTGATTATTTAATTATCCACTAAAAATATAGTTTATCTGACTTGTATAAATATTTTTCTACTCTTTTTTGTTTCATGACTTTTTTAACAGACTATACGCAGTTTGCAACTGAATTTTGGCGCCATACCTAACTTTTAACATTTCAATGTGTTATTTTTGTTACTTAGTCAAAACTTAGCGCGGAAAAATGTCTAGCAGTGAAACGTACTAAAGAAAAATTTAACTCCACCTGACATTTTAGTAATTGCAACAAAAATGACCCACAATCTTTTACCAACAAAGTGAAGGATTTACGACAAACGTTAGCAAGATTTTATGGTTTGGATTTATGATAATTTGAGCGTAGATAAAGTAGTGTATGAAACTCTACATAATTAGGTATTAAAACACTCGTGTGATACTATTAAAAAACTCGGCTGCGGCTCGTTTTTTAAACTCACACTCATGTTTTAATACCCCCCATTATGCATCCGTTTCATAAACTACTATTCTGAACGTCCTTTGTTGCAACGTAATTGGACGTAATATTACCTGCTTTAACAGTTAAATATACTCTTAGAGCTTAAACACGTGGTGGGGTTTTTTTTCACATTTTTAAGATTAGATGATCTTTATATGTATATCTCGACTGCTATAGTTTCCAACTAACTTATAGGGTATTTTCGTTTTCACCAGGTTCGAGGGCGTGGCAACGTTGATGCAAGGACGGAGCAAAATGCAGACGCTATTAGTTATAGTGCTGACGGACGTGCTGTTCTTTCTGCACGACAACAACAACAAATATACCTTCTTCACGCCCGACAACAAGGTATGTCGACTCTTAACACTTCGCCAGCGGCGCTAACACTAGTGCCAATTTTTACTACTCGCGGCTATTTGCGGCTCGCTACACGTCACGTATTTGCGACACGCTAAGTGTGAGATAACAGAATAATGAGATAGGAAATTTTAAAACACAAACGTGTGTGCAACCACTGTAATAAAATTCTAAGACAATTAAAAAACCAACATATTAAACTAGAACTTAAAAATGCAAATAATATCAAGAAAACCTGGGACATTATAAATTCAGTCACTCATCTCAAGAATAAAAAGACAGTTCCTCATAACCTTCTTAACATCTCAAACACCCCAATCGAATCAGTTAATAAAGTAAATGAACATTTCGTAACTACCGGTCAAATGTTAGCGGACCAAATAGCCGTAACTGCAATAAATGACTCTCTTATAAATTTTACTTATTATCCCTCATATTCCCCTCCAAATTCATTTGTACTTTTAAATACGGATATACAAGAAATAATTTTAATTATAATCTCGCTCAAAAATACCAATTCTGTAGGCATTGATAGTATTTCAGCTAAGATAATAAAACAAAACAAAGAGTCGCTAGCAGGACTTCTAGTGTATATATGTAATTTATCTTTCGAAACTGGTACTTTCCCAGATATCTTTAAAAAGTCGGTTATCACCCCTATTTTTAAGCAAGGAGACAAGAATATAATATCTAATTACCGCCCAATATCAATATTACCCACCATGTCAAAGATTCTTGAGAAGATTATAAATAAGCAATTGGTAAATTATCTGGAATCCCATAACTTACTGGCAAAGAATCAATATGGCTTCCGCAAAAAAAGATCAGCGACGGACGCGGTATACGATCTTGTCGACTGTATTGTCAGACAGTTGGATGACGGTAAAAAGTGCATCACTATCTTTCTAGATCTTGCTAAAGCATTTGATACCGTGTCCACGCATATACTGTTACGCAAGCTAGAACAGATGGGGATAAGAGGTTTACCACTGCAACTTCTGAAAAGTTACCTGTCAAATCGATACCAGTCCGTTAAAATTGGAAATGTTATCAGCAGCTCACTCCCAATCACTCATGGCGTTCCGCAAGGAAGTATCCTGGCCCCAACCCTTTTCCTAATTTATATGAACCAACTCTGCAATCTCAAAATGACAAATGGAAGTATCATGAGTTTTGCGGATGATACAGCATAAATAGTATGGGGAGAGAATTGGGATGAGGTATTTTATAAGGCACAAAAGAATTTTGATTGTGTATGTCAGTGGCTAAGACAGAATAGACTGAGTTTAAACGCAAATAAAACCAAATACCTTACATTTTCTATAACAAATAAAACACAGCCATCCCTGAATACATTTAATATTTACGCCCATTCTTTATCATGTCAAAATCCAACATGCTCATGTCCAATATTGGAAAGAGTTCCTTACATTAAATACCTAGGTGTACAAATAGACAAAAACTTAAACTTTGAACAGCATATTAAAACAATAACCAATAGAGTCAGAAAATTGATAGCGATTTATAGGAACGTTAGGGAAGTTGCAGATCCTAAATTACTAAAAACAATCTACCTAACATTATGTCAATCCCTGCTTACGTATGGCATTGATACCTGGGGGGGAGCAGCTAAATCTCATATGATTCCGCTGGAAAGAGCACAGAGATTACTCTTAAAAGTGAGCCACTCCTTACCCTACCACTACCCCACAGTATCACTGTACCGTGATTGCAAGGTCTTAACAGTAAGACAATTATTCATACACAGACTTATAATGAAATACCATGCTCAAACAAAAGGCAAAGCGAATAACTCAGGAAAGAGACGTCATTATCAAATATTCACAACAAAAAAATTTAACAATTCATTCACGCAAAATTTTCCATGTTTTCTTGGCAGTTACCTCTATAATAAGGTTAACAAAAATTTGAATATCGATAAGCTATTAAATATACGCGATTTTAAAATACGACTATTTGATTGGCTATCTAAGTTAAACTACGAAGAAACGGAGAACTTGATTAAAATCTTAAAGTAAATCAAACCTTAAAAATGCAAACACTGAATATATTAGTATTAAACATATACATATATATATATAAACATACACACAGAAACACACACACAACTACACTACACTTAAACTTACAAACACACTAACACTTATTATATATACATATAGGTATTAAATTATCACATAGGATCTAAGTAATAATTTATGCATTATAAAGAAACAAATGTAACTTACGTCTATTATAATAATAATATCGATCGATAATGTTACCATATAAAAGTTTAATGTAAAATAATTTAGTTAACGTTACTTTAAAAGTCGTCTTAAATACATGTATTACAATATTTGTATTACGGGGATAGGGCCTGGTGACTTGAAACACAGGCATTTGCTTAGCTCAAGCACCAGACCCCTCATTAATATATCATAGTATAATAGTAAATTACCTGTAAGTACTTATGTAAAGTAATGTGGACAAATAAATAAATTCATAAATTCATAAATTCATAAAACATAGACGCTATCCCTTATACGCCAAACAATAACATTTACTAATGCGGTTAGAAATGTACAGATTTTCTCCATATTTCAATACGCCTTGGAATTTAGATTCGTCGCCCGTCATCTCCAGGATTGACGCGTTCGAAATGTGATGGTGAAAATTCAATTTAGGGAGTCCCAGTGGCTGTGCATCGCATGAAAACGTCTTTGAGGTGCTGCAGATTCAGACTCGTTTACCGTATCATTTATCAGATCGTAGACAGCTCTCATATAAGCTACCTGGCTAGGAAAACGACAGGCTAAAAAATGAGGAGGTTCTCAATTCGACTGTATTTTTTTAATGTGTGTTACTCATAGGCTTATGAATCTATGGACGACGGGTGTAATACAAAATTCACGAAAAAAGTGTCCCGAGAAAACCTATATAAACGAGGGTACATGAGTATTTTTATAAACAAACTAAAACATTGTAATTTATGTCTTAAACCAACTAACTTTTTCGCAATACTATACGGCCTAATTTTCAAACACGATACTGAAGTGCGATTGTATGTCATTTAGCGTTTTGTAAGTCATTCGGTTCTGACACTTTTTAGCGCTGACCCCAACTCCTTAGTTTATAACTCAACGCTGTTATCTCATAACTTTTGACAGGGTGAAGAACTATGAAGAAGAATCAATATTAGCAAATTGTTGTCCACAGACGGGCGTGGTGTCGCTGTGGAAGCTGCTGGTGCGCGAGAAGGCGGGCGCGGAGGGCCGCGGGCTGTACCTCATCTGCAACGGGCCGCCCGAGCCCGAGATGTTCGAGCTGCGCGTGCACCGCCCCAAGGACATCGGCGTCTGGATACACGCCATAAGGTGACGATTGTATAGCTAGACCGCTATAAACTTGGCCCTCCCATGGTCTGCGGGACGCGGGGCGGGAGCTACTCAACCACTGATCTCTATTCTATGGATTAAACATCCTATACAATTCAGGCTACGTTCACTGTGAATCCATAGAATAGGGATCAGTGCGCTCAACTAATCATCTGTCAGTGACTGACGTCAATAACGCTACACACGATAATAATATTAATCTTGCGACGTGGATAATGATACATTCTCAAGAAAAGACCATAGGCGAATTCTCGAGATGCGAGTTCTTCCATCGTATCGTGTATAGCCAATCGCACACCCGCCCCGCGTCCCGCAAACCATGGGAGGGCCAAGTTTATAGTGGTCAAGCTATAACTACCCTATACTCGTAGTCCTCCTTCAATTAATAATGCAAGAGAAAGTGGCAGGTAGGAGGAGGCCTGACCGCAGAAGAATATCTGGGCTTCGAAATTTACCCCAATGGTTTGGAAAGATCACCCATAGTCTATTCAGAGCAGCGGTATCCAATATTCAAATCGCTGTGATAGTTGCCAACCTTCGATAGGAGACGGCACTCTTAGAAGAAGTATTCTCGTAGTAGGTTTATTGTATTTAAAATTAAATTGCATGTCATTTTGAATATGTTTACGTAAAAGTCGCCTCTATGGCATAGGCCTTCCCTAAATTCAGAGCTGTCTGCCTCGAGCTTGCCTCGTCCAGTCCTGGTCTTATCTCTGAGAGAATATATCTCTCCATCTCTTTTCTCTGGCGACCTCTTTTCGTCTTTCTATCTCTAAAAACTCAGAATAACTATTTTTGTATTTTGTAACCCACTTGTATTTTGATATTCTAATAAGGCAAGACATGCAAGACGTTCGCCCGATGTAATACGCTTACCCATATGTTAGATTCAGTGCAGGATTTTGCATTGCAATGTCATATGAGACACTGCACTGCGCACGACGCACCCAATGTATGAAGTTTTTTGACGTAACATGTCATTCTCCAGAGGCGCAGTTCAAAGCTGTCCTGAGGAGGTGGAAGAATCGGAGGCGGGCGTCGCGGCCACCTCCGCAGAAGAGAGGCAGCGACAGCTGGAGGCGAGGCACGAGAACATAAGACTGATTACTGGTAAGTGCGCTTTTCAACTTTATCGCGCTCAGCATAGGGTTTCTTTTGCTATTTCAAAACATTGACGGACAAACAAAACAAAACAAACTAACGGACGCGAAACCTATCGATTTCATTATCCTGTCCACCGTAGCCATGGATTACCTGTATAACAATTATTCTACGTTGATCAGGCCCGTATCAAATATCAGGCAAGACCTATGGTTAACTTTATTGAAAGTTTGGATAGTCTATTCGCGAATGTTTCTTATATCAGATGATCTTATCTTATTATGATAGAAACGATAGAAACTTATAGTCTGATAACAAAGTAAAATGACGCTCTCATAACTAGAATATTAGCAACCTATAATAGAAACGCTTTAATAATATTACGAGTATGAATTAACAATATTGTTGTATGCACGAGAGCATATTTTAGTTTTGAACTGATTCAATACAATTGTTTGTACACAGACGAAACTCCATGGTGGCACATCGAAGGTAGACTTTGTAAAGCTTGACCGAAAAATAAAAACTCAGACAAAATCGGCACATTCATTTTAGACTAAGTAGAGGCGAAATGTGAGATTTTTATATATTTTTCGCTACAAAGCAAGTAATTTTATTCTTCGGTTCAGGTTTAAATTTTACCAGGATTCGCACGCATGCCAGCATGTTTAACCCATTTGTGCCTTCATATGATTTAATTTTCTAAGGTACCGATATTTTGTAGAACAAACGCCACGCCTTGGCTAGTGGACTTGACATTTATCTGAAATTATAGAAGACGCATATATCGCCGCATTAGAGGTAAAACCAACTTACTCATGAAATTGTACTTGCGAGTTATTGCGATTTTAATGTTTGCACACTTCTAATCTTCACTTATCACAAGATTTTATCATTTTTCTGGTGTTTATTGGAAGACATTTTAATCGTTTATTATATTTTGTATCAAGATATAATATAAAAGTACGGATAGTTTATAAAAATCTTGTTTGTTTGACGCCAGCCCCCCATTTAGTTGATATCACCTGTCTATTACCCAAACCTCGTAACTCAAGAACTAGACAAGTAAGGTAGGTTTTAATAAGCTTTATTTATTACAATCATTATAGTCAAACATTTTTCTTGCACTGAGTTCTGTAGATCTTCTGCCTTTGGAAAAATCTTACAGAAACTAAAAAAATAATTGGTTTCAGCACCAGATTAAAAGAAAAAAATAAATTAAGTGATAATTAAGGGTGAAGATCTATTAACAATTGGCTAATTAAATTACTTTAAAACTCACTAATTGAAAGGATAGCCTAAGAAAAATATATGTATTAAAGAAAACAACTTTAAAAAGAGAAATGTTTATTACTAGTTTTGCCCCGCGGCCGTAGGTAACTACGTAGTCATCGTTCCCGTAGGAATATTGGGATAAAAAGTAACCTAGGTATTATTCAACGGTCTATGCAATCTACCCATCAAATTTCAGCTCGATCGGTCCAGTAGTTTCAGCGTGAAGAAGGGGCAAACAAACAGTCTCAGTGTAACACGCATACATACGAACTTTCACATTCACGAGTATAATATTAATTATACATCTTAGCTTTTCGTCCTACTCATTAATAAATAATGGGTAAGATGAAAAGCTAATCTTCATCAGAAGATATTATGTCTGATACAGTAGCATCTGGCAAACAGTCGACTTGAGAATTTTGAAACCAGGCATGATATTCTTAGGGAATAACTCCTTTCTCGCAAAGTTTGATCAAATCCTTTTTTTTTGCTTCGGATATCGGCAGTGGTGCCCGATATAACTGTTTTAGCGTATTAGGGAGCATAGCATCAGAATTTTCTGTGTTCTTCTCATCCTGAAAAACAGTAGCATTTAATGTCCTTTTTCTTGTCCCGTACTTATACTGGGGCGAGTTAATCGTGGGTTCTTTGGCCGTAGTTTTGTCTTTAGGTGCAAGATCTATGACATAAAAGTTATTGGACATATTGTCATAGTTTTACAAGATTTTCATGTCTCCCTTCAAATATCTCATCCGTTTTATCTTTAACCACATTACTTTGTCTCCTTTCGCATTTTTCATATTCTTCGTCATTATTTTTGATGCTAAGGCTTTTAGGTAAAAAAAATCATTGAATTTCATTTCTTTGACATTGTAAGGCCTTTTTGGCGTTTTTGTATTTGATGTTCGGGAAGATCGAGCTCTTTGAAATACATTTAACCATTCAGACTAGAGAATATTGACGTATGTTTTTGGCAGACTCTATACTACTGTGCATGGAGTCTACCTCCATATAGGAATGTCCAGATTCTAGAAATTTGTGCTCTATTACTTTTATATTGTCAATCTTATGGACCGCCCATAACAAGAGTGAAGCAATAAATTGATTCCTATTTTGTCCTCCACACGTGTTGGAAAAAAAGCTACTTCATTTACATGCACAGGAACACATTGAGATAAATAAAGAAGAACATCGTAGAACATCGTCTTCATCATCAAAAATATTGTTTTGGGCACAAGTATATGAAAATTTTAATGCACGCAATTAATAATAATCAAAGTTAGAATAAAATATTATTATCAAATTGCATATTAACTAGCCATTTCAGGTGGGGGTTTCATACCATGAAGTACATTATTATTATATCATCGGTACTTTATGTAAAATATACTTAATGATAAACTGGTGATAATCGCCAAATTTCAAGTTTATAGGTCAAAGGAAATTTATAAATACTCTTAAGGTAAAGCCTGTGTGACAGACAGATTGACAGACAGACAGACATAGTACAGACAGAATATAGAAAGACAGACAGACATACAGACGGACGGACGGACACCCTTCGGAAACCCTAACAAGTATTTAACCTAAAAATTAGGTAAAATTACTGATTTAACTAAGTTTGTAGGTACTTACTGCCGCAAATTGTAATGCTGTTTTGTAAAAAATGGGAAATGCTTTCCAAAAAACCAACTTCAAATGCCACTACAAAGAGTGAAATAATTTTTAATGTAGGTACCTAGTTACCTACACAAATTCGAAGTCGGGCAATGTTTCATACAATCTTCTTACTTACTTGATGTGCGAAGAAATGACGAAGTCATAGACAATCGCCCGACTTCGAATTGGTGTAGGTACCTACATTAAAAATTATTTCACTCTTTTGTAGTGGCATTTGAAGTTGGTTTTTTGGAAAGCATTTCCCATTTATATTTTTTACTTTTTAGTGGAAAAGAATTAAATGCACAAGGCGTTGAAAAATACCCAAATCGCTTGAGGTGTGTTCAAAAAATCTGAAGAGATCCCTCAATTTCACCAAAATCCCATCATCAGACCCTGATTGACGACTTTAGTCATCAAATCAGTATCTACGAGTACTAGCAAATGCACCAGTAACTATAAAAAATACCCAACTCGCTTCAAGTATACTAGCAAAATTTGAAGAGTTCCCTCGATTTCACCAAGATCCCATCTTCAGACCCTGACTTGATGACTTTTTATAGCAAATGCACCCGTAACTATAAAAAATACCCAACTCGCTTCAAGTATACTAGCAAAATTTGAAGAGTTCCTTCGATTTCACCAAGATCCCATGATCGGATCCTGACCTGATGACAATAGGACAACTTGGAAAATATTACTCTTTCAAACAATACCCAAATATTTTCAAGTGTTCATATAAAATTTGAAGGGTTCCCTCGATTTCTCCAGGATCCCATTATCAGATCCTAACCTGATTAAAATGGGACCATCTGGAAACTATACCCTTTTAAACAAAAAAATATTTTTTTAAATCGGTCCACGCGTCTTCGAGTAATCGGTGACCATACATAGATAAAAAAAAAAGATTGCGACGAACTGAGAACCTCCTCCTTTTTTTGAAGTCGGTTAGAAAGAGGTGGTTTCTCATTGTTAAAATCCATTTGCAGAACACTTTTCACAGTAAAACAATACGGAAGAGACACAATTCTATCAGAGAAACAAATTAACAAACAATCACCGGGCGAAATTACCGGGCGATAACCGGTTCTCACTCTGTACGAAGTGACGTGAAATGAAATGAAGTTGAGACTTAATAACTACTAACTCTACACATTTGTTTTGATTTGTTAAAAATAAAAGGTTAACTATAATAATATCGAAAAGTAAAAAGTATTATCTTCTTATAATCTAAATTAACATTAGGCTATTTGGCAACTCGCGAATAAATTTATAAGAAAAAAAACTATTATGTAGATTTAACATCTTTTACATAATGAAATTCAAGGATTCCCGCCAGAAATTGTCGCTGTTAAAAAATGTTATGTAATATTAGTAGTTTTAGCTTCTCAACCACAGAATGCCCTGCTGTGAAACTAGTCTTTGGTAATATAAATTATTACAAGAAAATATTTTTTACCACGGAAAAAATTTAAAAAATGCATGTTAAATTAGGATACTCGTTATTTTCTTTAAAATAAAACGCAAATTCCTCCAATTAGTTGTTATTATTTTTCTGTATCTACGTAACTATCCACCGCATTACTTAGTTGATATTACCACCATAAAGAGAATAAAATTTTGAATATAACTGTATATTTAAGTAATTTTCGCAAAAAACGCGACTTAGTTGGTTCCTCCACTAACGCGACGATATTAGCAATTGACATAACTGGTTTTACGTATCTGGGATCTGATTGCTTAAGAAAAACGTATCCATCGTAACTGCTAGCGAAATACTGCCCCGCGATTGGCTAATGCAAATCAGGAACCCAATCGGAGAATTAGTAAACCATTACGATAACGATGAATACGTTTTTCTTAGACAATCTATGGGTGGCTTGGAAGCACAATTGAAGCCAACTGGATTGAGCCCGATCTGATCTTAAAGTCCACTAGTTATTTTGTGTTTATTCTCTCACTTTTAACGCCATTCCTGGGCTAGTGGGCTTTGAATTCAATTTCAAAGTCTTGAACATTTTTCTGGATTTTTACCTGCAATTTTTCCTAAAATATTAAGAAAATTATCACTTTCCTTTATGGTAAATGCCACTTAAACCCATTTTTTCAATCAAACAATCAATTTTTGACACCAAGGGCCACCTTATGAAATCCTTTAGTTTAATTTTTGATGGGCAACATTGCTAGCAGGACGTATTTATACAAGATCCGAAAAAATGGGAGCTAATTTTATAAGCCTTAGGTATAGCCGAACGTACGGTTAAAAAGTCATACAGTCAGCTTCTGGTCTAAATCAACTTCTGGTCTGAATACAATGAGTTCCTCGTCTAACTCTGAATAATATGATCAATTTCTGGTCCGAATCTTCTGGTCAGAATAAAAAAAATCTGTAGGTGCCAGGTCTATTTAGATAAAGGTTCAAAGAAGGGTTTGTTTTCTGATTGTTTTGTGTTTGTTACTGCTAGAGGCGTTAAGGGCGAAGGACCGCGAGCACGCGCAGCTGCTAGAGGAAAAGATGGCGTTGCACATGAAGATGGTGGGACACACCGGCTCTTCAACTTTGGATGTACCCAATACAGGTGCTTTTTTATTTTTTATATGTATAAATACTAGCGGATGCCCGCAGTTCCACCCGCGTGAATCTTGTTTGTTCATCCCGCGGAAACCATGGATTTTTCCGGTATAAAGGTTAAGAGGGATGGGTACCAACTTGTCGCCAATTTATTTAAGTGTTTCGTTAATAGTGGGCTTGTCATACATCTTAGGATTATGGCAATGACTTTTGCGAGCATAACATTTATGCATCTACATGTTTATAGTAAAAACTCTGCTTAAAATGCTCATTTACTTCATATTCCCGATAGCTGCAAATCTGGGAAACTGCAAAAAATAATAATCTCTCGGGAACCGATATATGAGGTGAATGGGAATCATTGAACAAAGTTTTAAAAAAATGTTCTGCTCGCAGAAATCATTGCCATAATTCTACAATGTAATTAGCCCACTATTATAGCGAAAAATTAAATAAAATTTGAATTTTGCGAGCTAGTAGGGTCGAAACACCATAATGATGTCCTAACATCTGATTCACGGTCCACTAGGCGTGTCGTCGATGTTCCCGGGCGGGCTCGTGTTCCCGGACTACGTGCGGCTCGCGGCGCCGTCCCCGGACACGCACGCGCTGTGGCAAGAAGTCTGCAAAGTTGTCAAGGTACACACACGCTTAAAATTCCACAAAATGTGAACACATAGAATAAAACATTTAATTGCTCTTAAGGCTATAAAATTAAAGCTATAAAGTGTGAGTTCTAAACATTTCCCATAAATATTGTCTGAAACTAGACTCAGATTTATCTTGTTAACTTCTAAACCAAGTATGAAAATTGTAAAATGTGCGGATATGGTGGTCAGGACGCGCTAGAAGCGTCGAGCAGCGGGTGGGCGCAGCTGGCGGGCGGCGCGGCGCTGGGGCGCAGCACCAGCTCGGCGGGGGAGCGCCACTCCGCCACCTACCAGAGCCCCGCGCTGCCGCGCCGCGCCGACACCTTTGCCGGCTTCGACGCGCAGCAGCACAGAGGTACTCAGCGGTTAACATCGCAACCACACGGCAAACCCACCACAACTCTTGATAGCATCAGTATCACTCTGCCAATCTTCGCATCAGTACACAAACTTAATGGTCATCATTCTCAGAAATCAGTTGTTGAGTCTCATTTTGCTAAGTAATCACGGTGGTGCTTACCCGCACGAACTCCGCAAGAAGAGTCCTACCACTTCCCCTATTCACAAACGCCGCGTGCGCACTTCCGCTAAAGCTTTCTAAGAGTTTGGACTACCTCAGTGATCTTGATTTTATCGTGATGTTTTAAAGGCACGATGATTGTATGTCGCAGGTGTAGCAGTCCGCCTGTCGGCGTCCGACACACCGCCGGACGCGCGCGAGGGCGACGCGGCGAGCGAGGCGGCGCGCGGGCGCGACGACGCCGACGCAGCGCTCAAGCTGCAGCACGCCATCTACACGCTCGCCTGCATCGTGTGGCAGCAGCTCACCACCATACACAGGTGAGGCCGCTCATGACGCGCGGGCGCGACGACGCCGACGCGGCGCTCAAGCTGCAGCACGCCATCTACACGCTCGCCTGCATCGTGTGGCAGCAGCTCACCACCATACACAGGTGAGGCCGCTCATGACGCGCGGGCGCGACGACGCCGACGCGGCGCTCAAGCTGCAGCACGCCATCTACACGCTCGCCTGCATCGTGTGGCAGCAGCTCACCACCATACACAGGTGAGGCCGCTCATGACGCGCGGGCGCGACGACGCCGACGCGGCGCTCAAGCTGCAGCACGCCATCTACACGCTCGCCTGCATCGTGTGGCAGCAGCTCACCACCATACACAGGTGAGGCCGCTCATGACGCGCGGGCGCGACGACGCCGACGCGGCGCTCAAGCTGCAGCACGCCATCTACACGCTCGCCTGCATCGTGTGGCAGCAGCTCACCACCATACACAGGTGAGGCCGCTCATGACGCGCGGGCGCGACGACGCCGACGCGGCGCTCAAGCTGCAGCACGCCATCTACACGCTCGCCTGCATCGTGTGGCAGCAGCTCACCACCATACACAGGTGAGGCCGCTCATGACGCGCGGGCGCGACGACGCCGACGCGGCGCTCAAGCTGCAGCACGCCATCTACACGCTCGCCTGCATCGTGTGGCAGCAGCTCACCACCATACACAGGTGAGGCCGCTCATGACGCGCGGGCGCGACGACGCCGACGCGGCGCTCAAGCTGCAGCACGCCATCTACACGCTCGCCTGCATCGTGTGGCAGCAGCTCACCACCATACACAGGTGAGGCCGCTCATGACGCGCGGGCGCGACGACGCCGACGCGGCGCTCAAGCTGCAGCACGCCATCTACACGCTCGCCTGCATCGTGTGGCAGCAGCTCACCACCACAGGTGAGGCCGCTCATGACGCGACGTATCGTGGCAACTGGCAGCGTCAACGACATAGAAATTGTACTTAACCTGAAACAATTTTTTACGCAAGTCACTCTATTGACACATCACTTCATTGCATCTTAATTATAATTATATACTTATAATTGGCAGCCTGGAGGCGCAGGTGTGCGCGTGGCGGTCGGTGGGCGCGGGCGGCGCGGCGCGCGCGCACGACGCGCAGCTGGAGGAGCTGCGGCACGCGCAGGCGCGCCTCACCGCCGAGCGCGCCAGCTGGGAGGCGCAGCGCGCCGCCGACAGGGACGCGCTCGAGCACGGTACTCCTTTGCTATTAGCAGCCTGGAGGCGCAGGTGTGCGCGTGGCGGTCGGTGGGCGCGGGCGGCGCGGCGCGCGCGCACGACGCGCAGCTGGAGGAGCTGCGGCACGCGCAGGCGCGCCTCACCGCCGAGCGCGCCAGCTGGGAGGCGCAGCGCGCCGCCGACAGGGACGCGCTCGAGCACGGTACTCCTTTGCTATTAGCAGCCTGGAGGCGCAGGTGTGCGCGTGGCGGTCGGTGGGCGCGGGCGGCGCGGCGCGCGCGCACGACGCGCAGCTGGAGGAGCTGCGGCACGCGCAGGCGCGCCTCACCGCCGAGCGCGCCAGCTGGGAGGCGCAGCGCGCCGCCGACAGGGACGCGCTCGAGCACGGTACTCCTTTGCTATTAGCAGCCTGGAGGCGCAGGTGTGCGCGTGGCGGTCGGTGGGCGCGGGCGGCGCGGCGCGCGCGCACGACGCGCAGCTGGAGGAGCTGCGGCACGCGCAGGCGCGCCTCACCGCCGAGCGCGCCAGCTGGGAGGCGCAGCGCGCCGCCGACAGGGACGCGCTCGAGCACGGTACTCCTTTGCTATTAGCAGCCTGGAGGCGCAGGTGTGCGCGTGGCGGTCGGTGGGCGCGGGCGGCGCGGCGCGCGCGCACGACGCGCAGCTGGAGGAGCTGCGGCACGCGCAGGCGCGCCTCACCGCCGAGCGCGCCAGCTGGGAGGCGCAGCGCGCCGCCGACAGGGACGCGCTCGAGCACGGTACTCCTTTGCTATTAGCAGCCTGGAGGCGCAGGTGTGCGCGTGGCGGTCGGTGGGCGCGGGCGGCGCGGCGCGCGCGCACGACGCGCAGCTGGAGGAGCTGCGGCACGCGCAGGCGCGCCTCACCGCCGAGCGCGCCAGCTGGGAGGCGCAGCGCGCCGCCGACAGGGACGCGCTCGAGCACGGTACTCCTTTGCTATTAGCAGCCTGGAGGCGCAGGTGTGCGCGTGGCGGTCGGTGGGCGCGGGCGGCGCGGCGCGCGCACGTTTATTTGCTCACAGAAATAAAATTGAGGTTGTTGTTATTGTTTAATCTTATTTGACGCGTCTAAAAATAGTTTATACTTCTATCCTTTTTAATGGGGAGAATTTTGATAAGTATAACACTATTTTAATACTCGTCAAATTAGTTTATAGATTTTGCACAACAGTATTGGCACCAATGTAGGTATGCCAGATCCGAGGCTAAAATATAGGAACCGCTTTTTGAAGAGAACAATTAAACTCGTTACAGAAAGAAGGCAGCTGCAAGCGGCGCGCCAGGAGCTGGAGGAGCAGCAGAAGGACGTGGAGCAGCAGCGAGAGCGGCTGTACCGGCGGCTGGAGAGACTGCAGCAACACGGTTAATCAATTTGTTGCTGCAAACCGTTTTTACAGTTCCATACCTCACATGAGGAAATGGAACCCTTGTAGGATCACTTCGTTATCCGTTCATCGTCCGTCGTCTGTCAAGACTTTCATCTCGGGAAAGCGTATCGAGTTAAAATTATTTTTTATATTAAACTTAATACAGGTTGTAAGGAGAAAGTACCCGTGACTACTGACAAGATAGTATACTTAAAAGATGTGAGCGGCCGGCGGGCGTTTACCTCTCGTTTTTATATATGGCATCTTATCAATACTCATTAGCACTACCACCTATCTTTGCTTTCGGAAGCGGTCCTTACAGCCTGTATAGTCAGGCTACGGTCCTTTGGAAGCATTAAAAAATAAATCAAAATGTTGGTAAAATATCGTTTTTGGGATTTAAGAACAAATTGTTTAGTGAAAGACGTTGTATTGTTAATAGATTAATGTGAGCTTGTAATTTCCAGGCGGTTCGCAGGAGGAAATAGCCAGTGTCGGTACACTGTCGCCTGACTCCAGTGTCAGCGATACGAATCGACGGAAAGAGCCCAAATGGAGAAGTGAGTAACAGGCAAACTTAAAGCGTACCGCGTCCTTTTAGCGTAGCGTATTTCGTCATTGCCGCCCACGGATATTTGCAGTACCAGAGGAACTGCAAATGCATTGCCGGATCCTATCAGTCTCTTGAATTGCCCGTTGTTATAGCTTTGAGGTAACACTGCTTCTGCTGGTTCGATAGTTTGCACGTGCCGTGGTTCGTGCGCGGGAATATGCTTTATCCAGCTGTGAATGTCCATTGACATTGATTGAAGAATTTCAGGAACAAATCCTTAGGCAATCTCACAGAGTTGAAAACACTTTCAAAACACGCGACGACTACTACAAAAAAAATTACGCACCTGCATAGTTTCGCGACTGTTAACTTTTATGTACTATAGTAATTAAAGCCAAGTTTGGCTTGATGTAAACAGATAACCGCGGCTCAACGGGTTCGGAGTCGTCGACGAGTGCGTGCAGCGTGCGCGGCGCCGCGCTGCCGCCGCCGCAGCTGCTGTCCGCGCAGAACGAGACGCGCGC
>OY979631.1:18227988-18397176 GCA_963855885.1 Coenonympha glycerion
CCCGTGGACCCCTGGCTCGCGCCGCCGCTGCTCACTGCGCTGCCAGGTGAGCAGTATGCCCTTGTATACACGTCGCCAGGAGAAGATGGAGGCGGCGCGTCTCGGCTTGTCGGAGTACGGCGCTCCAGTCCCCCGGCTGACCGGGCTGGGTCTGCCCGTGGACCCCTGGCTCGCGCCGCCGCTGCTCACTGCGCTGCCAGGTGAGCAGTATGCCCTTGTATACACGTCGCGCGAAGTGGCGTCGCCAGGAGAAGATGGAGGCGGCGCGTCTCGGCTTGTCGGAGTACGGCGCTCCAGTCCCCCGGCTGACCGGGCTGGGTCTGCCCGTGGACCCCTGGCTCGCGCCGCCGCTGCTCACTGCGCTGCCAGGTGAGCAGTATGCCCTTGTATACACGTCGCCAGGAGAAGATGGAGGCGGCGCGTCTCGGCTTGTCGGAGTACGGCGCTCCAGTCCCCCGGCTGACCGGGCTGGGTCTGCCCGTGGACCCCTGGCTCGCGCCGCCGCTGCTCACTGCGCTGCCAGGTGAGCAGTATGCCCTTGTATACACGTCGCGCGAAGTGGCGTCGCCAGGAGAAGTCTTGATATAGTCTGCCTGTGTTGTGTTTTTTAAATCAGACAAGACTTACTTAATCCATTATATAGAAACCCTGATGTAATTTCAATATATCGGTGTAACGGTGTCGTGTCTCTGCGCAGGTTTCCTGAGCCACCCGCCGTCCGGCTACCCGTCGTACCTCACGCCGCCCGCGCCCGCGCCGCACCCCGCCCCGCACCCCGCGCCGCACCCCGCGCCCGCGCCGCCCGACCCGCGCTCTTCCTCCATCGCCGCGCTGCGCCTCAAGGCCAAGGAGCACGTGGAGAGCATCAGCAAGGGCCTGCAGATGGTCTAGCCGCGACCGCGACCCGCGTTTCACGACCTCTAGTAGTAGTTACCTACCGTCTTTCTGCAGAGGATGATAATCTATGTTGACGATACAGTGGAGTTAGTACCTACAGGTTTTTTTACAAATTTCGAGTCGACTTGCATCGCACAAACGAATCAAATTCCTCCAGACATAAATATTTTACAGCCATCTATTGACAATCACTGACATGCGGCTGTCAATAGATGGCGCTGGCTGTAAATATGTGAGGGCATTCGATTCGTTTGTGCGATGCAAGTCGACTCGAAATTCATACCTGAACTAACCCCTCAGATTCATGTACGAGCATGATTTAACGAGTATGACGCATGGTCGTTTTTCTGTATGAAGCAAATACCTAAACAGATCAATAACAGGTGATCTAGTAATACTTTATTAAATGTGATTGCTAGAAAAAGTTAAAATTATAATTTACGTAGCGTATTTTCAATACCTGGAGATTTCGCGTTGTGACTTTGTGAGCTGTTTTTCCAGTCAATGGACGTTTTCAGTATTTGTGATAATTATACTTTCGATATTTTAAGTAATTACTTACTTACGAAACTTTCTTATTTATTATAGGAGTATTATCTATAATAGTAACTCAGTCAAATCCATCGTTTATCAATTTTATTTGTTTATATATTGCTTGTTAAGTTATTAACATCAGTACCTAATGGCTTTCCAATATCGTTTGTAGAAAGGCAGAGCACCAATTAACATTCAATTTATATTCAGATTAGGACTCCATTCTATTTGGTGCAGTTTGTGTTAAAGTCGAGTTAAAATTATCGCGTCAAACTATTTAATAATCAAATGTTATCAAATACTTACTTCTTAAATTACGCATTGGTGAATTAGGTGAACAAGAAACTTAACTTGCTTCACTTTTAAATAGGACCTACCGCCTACGCCTTCCTGTAGCCGCTTCCATGCACATTTCAACACGGAAACATCCCAATGAGAATCAATAAACCAGAATTGTTTTTCTGACCTTTGTATTTCTATATTATCTTATTTAATGAACTTCTGAAAAACAACACCTACGTCTATCAAATATTTTCATTTATAAAGTTTTTGTGTATTTTCTTCAATCGTCAGTGTAGAAAGATTTTTATTGATCTATAGGTATAAGTAGAAGATAAAGCAATAAATGTAAATATAGTTTTAAGTGAATAATTTATATGAAAAATTCCTATCGTTATCATAAAGATAGATATAGGGTGTAATAACTTGTATTATAGGTGCGTACAAATAATTTCACTTATATTTTTTTTAACGATGAATGTTAAACACAACTTTGTAAAGAGGAATAACGACTGATCAATAACTACTAGGCCAATAAAAATGTAATTTGCATTGAAGTCACTCTCGTCCAGCCTCTCATGAAATTGTTAATCGTTTTCTATACTTATCCGACATTAAAATGATTTATGTCGGATTGGAACCACACCTACTCTCACTTAACACGCCTGATGTAGGTACAATAAAAATAAATGCTAGATCACAACACAAAGCACTCGGTACAATGTGGACAGAGCCCAATTCTTTACCTAACCTTATTTTTTCAATCGATGTGAATCTTTCTATGGTTAATTGTATTTCATTGAAATACTATTAAGAACTGTAAATTAATTATGAATGCAACATTAAGAAATTTTAGTGTAGGTAATGTAAATATTGTACAATATTCTACAAGATATATAAAAATAAATTAGGCCTCATGTTTGGTTTTAAATACTATTTAAAAACTATTTTTATTTTAGCTAGCAAGGGAACTTTTTGATGTTTCGAGTATATCCTAAGATTGTACATAACATGTTTGTAAATATTTTGTATCTGAAAAGTATAAAATTATGTGTATAATGAATCTTTGAATCAAATGTAAATTATACATTTTTGAGTTTAATACCATATAATTATTTTGATTTTTTTTTCCAGAAATACAGATAGGAAAGTAAATTTTTATTTGACTCAACTTAGTAGTATAGCGTGTGTAAAATCCTACGTGAACAAGTTTTTCCAACTTGTAAGGCGTCAAGTTGTGTGTAAATACCGAGTGTCCGCCACAACGTTACCGCCAGCGGTAAGGGAGCGGCGTGTGTAGAGCAAGCAATAACTGATGTGTATACTAATCTATAATACCGAGAGATTAATAAATGTGTTCTTTCATAATGAGTGACTTTTATTTGAGCCCCTCGCATTCAAATTTTACTACAAGGAATTTTACCAAAATGAAGGTGCTACGTGCTTCTTGCTACGTGCTACGTACGGCTACGCGACCAACAGATTTGCTATACGAGTGTTTATATTAGTATGATAGGCTCGCCATATATAATTATATACTTCTTGGTTTGGTTATCCAAAGGGGCAATGCTGAATCGCTGATAGCATCTTGGGTACAATGCCTCGCTGTCTTGGCTTCGATAAAGATGTAGTTTAGGTTTTTCTATTGCATTTTCTTATATTGCAAATTTTGTATGTAGCTAAATAATTATATTCTCGCTGTGTGGGGAGTAACCAAAAACGTAAGTATAACGCTGAGTTGCCATGTTCACTGATAGATTGGTGATCAAGGTTCGATTCCAGGTCGGATTAATAAAATTAAGTATCGGGTTTTTCTATTATGAAATTCTTAGTATTAGCCCGGAGTTTAAAAATTCACCTCTTTTCCTTTGAAAACACGTTAAGCCGTCGGTCTTAACGTGTTTTCCGATTTCCGAGATTAAAAGGAAGTGCAAGCAATAGAAAATGCACTCGTGTTTGTGCGACCACATAATATTTATTTCATATAGACCTTAGTTTTTGACTCTTAGGAATACTATTTTACGAATAAAAAACTAAATTTACGAGGGTTCAAGCGCGCCCTGAATTGAGAAGATTGCACTAAGTAATTGTGAACTAAAAACATTGCACTAATTGCGCCAAAGCGATATTAAGTTCAGCGATGATGGAAATTTTTGGCAGATATCCGGTCATAGGCGTTGGTCTTTATTATTAACAAGTTCTAACAGTGCAAGATATTAAAATCTTACAGTGATTATCAAGATACTTACAGTTTTACGTTTAATCGGGCCACTATTACGTCTTAGTTTGTTTGTTGACAAACGCGCGGTGGTTGGGTATAACTACACGGGGCGGAGATCTGTAATTAGGGAGCTAAAAATGATTAAATACTACAAATGGTAGCCATTAGCGGGATTTGCATACAACGCGCACCCGAATCAACTCATTAGGTGCTGCATACTGGACTAGTGCAGGAGCCAGTTACCAGTACTTTCTGTAAGTCATAAAAGCTTTCATCTCCCAGCACAAATATACTTATTTTTATTTGGCTATAAAACATTTAATGATTTCGCGAGTTTGGTTGTGTTAAAAAGCCTCCTACAAGAAACTACGAGGAGACTCGTAGCGCGAAAGTGTCTGCGACGTGTCATTGGATGTACCTACCATGACGAGAATATCTTTAAACTTTGATGACCTTTGTGTTATTTATAAAGATTTCACGAGAGGTATCACCGGCTCATGCGCTAGTAGATTGGTAGTGGTTTAACTACAAGCAATTACAAGCAAGCACGGAACACGCGCATTAGCGACTGCCGCCCCGCTCCCCGCCCCGCTACCGCCTGTCAGCCTCTCCGCAGACAAATCGACGTGCGACGCGCCTTACCGACAATTAATGCGTTAGATCTAAATCATTCATATGGAGCTAACTTGTGCGCCCTTAAGAAAAAGGACGGTGGTATTCGTCCCATAGCTGTAGGCTCAACGATCCGGCGCATCGCTTCCAAAATCTGCTGTAAAAAAATTATACCTTCTATTTCACCTATTTTCGACCCTATTCAATTAGGATTCGGAGTTAAGGGGGGTTGTGAGGCGGCAGTTCATGCCACCCGCACATTCCTCCTTAACTCCCGAGAGGATGTACTCCTCAAAATAGATGTTAAAAATGCTTTTAATTCTGTGGATCGTGGAGTACTCCTCTCACAAGTCAAAAGTGTTTTACCACAGCTATTCCCATATCTGGCACAGTGCTACCGGCATTCAACTAAATTATTATACAAGAACCATGTTCTAGACTCCGCTGTCGGCTGCCAGCAGGGAGACCCACTCGGACCAGCTATTTTTAGTTTGGCCATCCACCCTATTATTTCTGAACTAAATTCAAAATTTAACGTTTGGTACTTAGACGATGGGACTTTTGGTGGCGAAGTAAACACAGTCTTTGAAGATTTAAAAAATATTATCTCAAAATTTAAAAATGTAGGTTTGGAATTAGATTTCGAAAAATGTGAAATATTTATTCCAGATTCGTACTCCATCGAAAATAAACTTTGCATAATAGATAAATTTAATAACTTGGCACCTGGAATTAGAATTCTGAATGATGAGTCGCTTCGCCTACTAGGTGCTCCCGTATTAGAGGCTTCGATTCCTCGGTTTATTGACGACACAATTTCAAAATTCAATAGGTCTTCCCATCGTCTATTCGAAATTAATTCTCACATGGCTCTAACCATTATTCGATCCTGTTTATTTGTACCTAAATTTACTTATTTTATGAGATGTTCTCCACTTTGGAAATTTAACACATTATTAGAAAATTTAGACATCCTTGTTAAAGATGTTCTAACTAATATTCTAAATTGTCCCTTAAGTATCCAGGCATGGAATCAGGCTTCTCTTCCAATTAGGTATGGAGGCCTGGGAATCCGAAAAATTTCTAGTGTTTCACTACCTTCTTTCCTTTCCTCTGTCTACAGCACACATTCTCTTTTTGGAAAAATTATTTCTCCCTGCTTGGGATCCATCGAGGTGTCGTGCTTGGCAGAGGCAAGGAACGAATGGTCTGTGATAAGTCCAAATCTGCTGCCGATTTCTCCTCTTTCGCAGAGACAGTGGGACGACATCCTCTGCAGAAAAACTTTTGACTCCTTATTAGCACAAGCGAGTTAAAAAAAAGACAGAGCTCGCCTTCTCGCTGTCTCTGCGAAAGAGTCCGGCTACTGGCTCCATGCTCTCCCTGCTGCCAACCTGGGAACATTAATAGACCATACCACATTAACAGTTTTAATTGGTCTAAGGCTAGGCGCAAGTATCATTCAACCTCATCGATGCCATTGCGGCGAGAGCGTTGATTCCTACGGTCACCATGGTCTCTCCTGTCCCAAAAGTGCCGGTCGCTTCCACCGCCATAGTGCCCTTAACGACATCATCCGGAGGTCTCTTGCTACCGCCCACGTGCCAGCTGTATTAGAACCAACTGGTCTGGCGCGTGGTGATGGCAAGAGACCCGATGGGATGACACTTGTTCCCTGGCGTTTAGGGAGGTCGCTTGTTTGGGACGCAACTTGTGCTGACACCCTGGCTGCGTCCCACATTGAGGCGACCTCCTCTATGGCGGGGGCTGCGGCTACTAGTGCCGAACGGGCCAAGGGACGCAAATATGAATCTCTTGACAAGATTTTCATATTTGCGCCTTTTGGTGTGGAGACTCTGGGGCCGTGGGGCCCGGGGGCTCGAGCTCTTTTTGAAGAAATTTCAAAGAGAGTTATCGAGTCTACCGGGGATCCAAGAGCTGGCAGCTACCTTGGCCAACGTATTAGTTTGGCCATCCAAAGAGGCAATGCTGCCAGTATCTTGGGTACCATGCCTCGTTGCGATGGAATCGATGAGGTTTTAAATTTATAACCTAGTTTTTAATCTGTTATTTTTCTTTTAAATCTTTTTATGTACATATATTTAAATTTCTGTAAAATCAATTATCTTTATAATTAAATTAATCATTCATTAACATTAATACGAATAAGTAATTAGTACGAGAAGGAACAATCCCAGGAAAAACATTTTCATGTAAAATGTTGCCAAGACGAGAACATGTGGCTCACACTATCAAAAAGTTATCAGATCTCATGTAGAGCAAGACTTCTAACTCTACACGCCCTAACTCTATAAATCCTAACTTTATAAACTCTACACTTTAGTCAAAATATATTATGTCTTGGCTGTTTCGGTACCGTCACATGGGCGTAAAGTGAAGAATTTATTCACTGTTCAGTACTTTTCTAATAGAGTTTTGCAAGTGGCATAATGGACCATGCAAAATTCAAGAAATTTCACATTAAATGGTATCACCATTGTTATGGGAAAAAACTTCCATTTATTAAAAATATCCTCTAAAACAAAGGAACACACTTTTGCAAAGTGTGATAAAGTATTTGAAACCAATGCAGTTAGTAAAACCTAAGTGCAGTTTCTGAGGAGACTCAATACCTATCTAATAAATAATCGTTACTACAGAAACTAGGTATTGTATATCAGAAAAGTACAAAGTCGGTGAATAATATTTTTACTTTACACCCATGTGACAGTAACGAAACAGCCAAGGCATAATATATTTTGACTAAAGTGTAGAGTTTATAAAGTTAGGATTTATAGAGTTAGGGCGTGTAGAGTTAGAAGTCTTGCTCTACATGAGATCTGATAACTTTTTGATAGTGTGAGCCACATGTTCTCGTCTTGGCAACATTTTACATGAAAATGTTTTTCCTGGGATTTCACTTCTTTTTGTAAGTTGTTTACGACTATATTTCTTATTTGGTTAATTTCCTTTTCTTTGGTGTATTTCTTGAATATAATTGCAAGGTGGATATTTGTCCGAATCAAGTATCCCCCCCTCTATCATTTAAATGAGGGAACCCTCCATGGTTCACCTAGTTTATTTTTTCCTTATTTGTAGAATATGTATTATATTTCTTGCGCATCAAAGGTGCCTTTTTTATAGCCCACACTACCTACACAACCGACTATTCTTGGCTACGTATAATACCAGGACTCTGAAGTCGGACGAAAGCCTCGCCGAGATCTTAGTAGAGTTAGAAAAGATTAAATGGCACATTCTGGGGTTGTCAGAAGTCCGTAGAGAGGGGGAGGATACTGTAACCTTAGAATCGGGTCATATACTCTACTACCGCGAAGGCGATAGAACGTCCCAAGGCGGAGTGGGGTTTCTGTTCAACAAAGTCCTCGCCAACAATATCGTGGAGATCAGCAGTGTGTCGGCGAGGGTTGCGTATGCTGTTCTCAAGCTAAATAAGAGATATGCTCTTAAAGTAATACAGGTCTACGCACCAACGTCGACATACTCTGATGAAGAGGTAGAAGCTCTATACGAAGACGTATCCAGAGCTATGGGCAATACGAACAAGTCCGTCTTCACGGTTGTTATGGGGGACTTCAACGCAAAGGTGGGAGTACAAGAACGCGACGAGTCGAAAATAGGGCCACATGGATTCGGTGAGAGGAACCATAGGGGGCAAATGCTAGTCAACTTCTTAGAAAAACAAGGGTTGTTTTTGATGAATTCATTCTTCAAGAAGAGCGCCCAAAGGAAGTGGACTTGGCGGAGCCCCGATAACATCACCAGGAATGAGATAGACTTCATCATGACTGATCGTAAGGACATATTCAGAGATGTCTCTGTGATCAACAGGTTTGATACCGGGAGTGATCACCGCCTTGTAAGGGGCTCTCTGAATATAAACCTTCAGTTATATAGACGGCGCATGATGGGGTCTAATCTTCGTCCTCAATTCTCCCAATCCAAGGCGATACTACAGAAGTTCCAACTAGAACTTAAGAACCGATTCGATTTGCTGGAAACCACCGACGAAGTTGAACAGAAATACGGCGATTTGGTGAAGGTCATTCGTGAAGTGGGAGGTAAATATTGCAGAAAAGACGGGAGAAATTCAACATCCAAAATCTCTAGCGAGACAATGGATTTAATGAGGCAAAGACGGGAGAATTCCGCAGCTGTTGTAGATCGGCGTACTCTGAACAAGCTCATTAAAAAGCGGATACGCTCCGACTTGCGAGACGCGAGTACGCGTAAAATCGAAGAAGCGATTGAACGCAACAAGGGGACCAAAGTATTCGCTAAAAGTCTTGGGAGGAGCCATCTGACAAAGCTGAGGACTTCAGACGGCAGAACCGTTACCTCGACTCCAGAGGTGTTAGCTGAGATCGAGAACTTCTATGGGCAACTATACTCTGCGCATGCCCCTAAACCCGCCCCTCACCAAATCACGAATGACAAGCGAGCGAGACTTGCTCGCCACTACACCGATGACCTCCCGGATATCGACGTTGGCGAGATTCGTATGGCCCTGGAACAGCTTCGTAATAATAAAGCACCGGGTGATGACGGTATCACAGCGGAGCTTCTGAAAGCAGGAGGAACTCCAATCCTGAATGAACTGAAGTGTCTCTTTAATGCCGTCATCACGACCGGTACAACGCCAAAAGAGTGGAGCAGGAGTATTACCATACTCTTCTTCAAGAAAGGAGACAAGAACTTATTGAAGAATTATAGGCCCATCTCACTCCTGAGCCATATTTACAAGCTGTTCTCTAGGGTTATTACGAACCGACTTGCCCGGAGACTTGACGAGTTTCAACCTCCGGAACAAGCCGGGTTTCGAAAAGGCTACAGCACCGTAGACCACATCCACACTTTAAGGCAGATTATGCAGAAGACCCAGGAGTATAATATGCCTCTGTGTCTTGCGTTTGTGGACTACGAGAAAGCCTTCGACTCCATCGAAACCTGGGCGGTTTTGGACTCACTGCAGCGTAGCCAAGTCGATTGGCGATATATCGAAGTGTTGAGATGTCTATACGACGCCGCCACAATGACCGTTCAGGTGCAAAACCATGCAACACATCCGATACCAATTCGAAGGGGAGTAAGACAGGGGGACGTTATTTCTCCGAAACTGTTTACTTCTGCTCTCGAGGATGTGTTCAAGGTTTTGGACTGGAAAGGGTGTGGCATAAACGTAAATGGCGAATACATCTCGCACTTACGGTTTGCAGACGACATAGTTATATTGGCAGAGACGCTGCAGGATCTTGAGCAAATGCTGACCGACCTTAGCACTTCTTCCAGACGGGTGGGTCTTAAGATGAACGTGGACAAAACCAAGATCATGTTCAATGAATATGTCATCACAAGGCCCATAGTTGTCGAAAATGTCAGCATCGAAGTTGTTCAAGAATATAACTACCTGGGACAGATTATACAGTTAGGTAGAAACAACTTCGACAAGGAAGCTGACAGAAGAATTCAGCTGGGATGGGCAGCATTTGGAAAACTGCGTCAAGTCTTCAACTCGCCGATACCCCAATGCCTAAAGACTAAAGTCTTCAACGCCTGCGTCTTACCGGTCATGACATACGGAGCAGAAACGTGGACACTCACAGTAGGCCTTGTCCACAAGTTCAAAGTCGCTCAGCGTGCTATGGAGAGGGCTATGTTGGGTGTTTCTCTGAAGGATAGAATCCGCAACGAGGACATCCGTAGGAGAACCAAGGTAACCGACATAGCACAACGGATTAGCAAGCTGAAGTGGCAGTGGGCGGGCCATATCTGTCGCAGGACCGACGGCCGTTGGGGCAGACGTGTTCTGGAGTGGAGACCGCGTACCGGTAAGCGCAGCGTAGGACGACCTCCTGCCCGCTGGACCGACGACCTGAAAAAGGTCGCTGGTAGCGGGTGGATGAGGAAGGCGGAGGACCGTGTGTGGTGGCGCGCTCTCGGAAAGGCCTATGTCCAGCAGTGGACGACTATAGGTTGATTGATTGATTGATTGACACTACCTATCTTCTCGTTTATCTTTTTTAGTTTGGTCGTGTAATATTACTGGGCACGTGGCACTGGGCACTTGGACGCTTGGCCGCTTGGGCACTGGAATCAGTGGAAAAATTTACGTGTTTTCCATATGTTTACTAGCATTACTAGCAGATATCTAACATGAAATTAAGTTTTTATTATACCTATATACTTATGGGAAACCCCATACGAACTTCCAACCCCCTAATTTTATGGATGTGGGGTGATTAACTAAAAATCCTGAAACACGTATTTAATTGTTTATTACAAAGAGTCCCTATATCAATTTTGAGACCTCTAGCATCAATATATTTTGCGGTAATTTCATACAAACTTCCATCCCCTATTTTAAGGGGTTGGGGGGTTAAAGGAGTTTGCCTCAAAATGGGCTATTTTGCGTCCACACTGCGTCTGAAGCACGTATGCATGAAAAATCTTATTTCAAATTATAATATCACATATATTTTTCTCAATGATGTGCGTACAGGGGTTTAAAAGTTTTATGAAAATAAAAGTAATTAAACGTCTCGATAAAAGCGGAACTGCCGTATAGGCACTGGAAACGTCACTCCCACTACCACTTGGCAAATGATACCAGTTTTTTATAAACTCACTTTTTTAGGGAAAAAGTAGGATAACTATTATAGGAAATAAATCAAATGAAATCCCAATTACAATTGTAGATATGTAAAACATAATAAAGAAACTATAATTAAATACCTAAATAATAAAGCCAAGCACACTGTACGGTATTGCTTACATTTAATTGAAATTGTCAAAAGATTTTTTTCATTGAAAAAAAAATCTTTATTGACTAGCAACTCCCTCCTGACAATGTCATTCAAGTACCAAGAGAGCCTTTTTGGACTGTACATATATCTCTACCGCATCTATACAGATTAGATTTGCACCTTCTGTTCAAAATATTTTTATAGCTGTTTATTGAAAAGCAAGAAATGCTTCACTGAACATTTTAATTGCGGTAAACAAAAGCACTTGCAACACCACAGAGTACATCAAAATCAAAATCAAATCAAAATCAAAATATCTTTATTTCACATAGGCCTAACATACAGGCTCTTGCGAACGTCGGTATGACATTTCTTGCATAATAATGATGATAACTACAAGTCGACTTAAAACTAAGTTTACGAGGGTTCCAAACGCGCCCTGCCGCTGAGAAGAAGCCCACAACAAACATCACGTTCATTGTGTTGTTTGATCATGTAATGTGCAGCTAATTATAACAAAAAGTAAGCACACCATCTTGATCGTGACAAAATCCTACGTGGCTTAAAACCTATTCATAAGTGTATTTAAATTATTAAGAATAATACTTTTATTTCCAGCATAACCTTTGGCTCATAATTATTGAAACGATTCTAATGTTATCTGTCGCTAGGTTCCTAGGTACAACAATATGGATGGGCCCCGTCTACAAAATAAGCGTGACTATTTTTAATGTGTAAAGTGGCGCATAAGATGGCGTCACCTAGGGAAGTACCACGAACATTTGACAGCAAATCTTGGCGCTCACCATGGCGCTGCATGTCACGTAAAGCTATGCTACAAATGGGGCGCCTCCTTAATTTTCTTATCTCAATAATCTGTCGCGGCGCCACCGTCGAAACTAGGGTAAAACCAAACTCGTAAATAGAAACACTGGTTTAAATGTCATCAACTCTTCAGTCGTAGTTGTCTATGGTCAGCGTCACTGTTAGTTGTCGATGTCACTAATCGTCAACAGCGACACCACACAGAAGTTTTAAGGAACTACGGAGTGGCCATTATAAAAAATAAATGCACAATAATATAATAAATACTATTAAATTTTATTTTACGTAGATAATAATATATATAAAGAAAAAAAGATTAATAAACTTACATACTTTGGTAACGTTTCGTTACATAGGTACCTACCTACTATGATATACCAATGCCTACCTAGATACTTGTGAAGTAGATCTGCTTTATAGTAATGTAAACAGGTGTAGGTATGGCCGTAGGAATAATTATATCTATATATGCATCATCCAGGGTTCCACGGTAATAACGAGGTCGCTTTAAATAAAGTAATCATTATGGGCAAAAATACCGATAAGTACTTATAGTGCGTGAAAACAACTAACCTAACCTCAAAATATCAGAAAAATAGAAAATAAGATTGCTCCAAATTCCCGGTTTTTATCTTACTGATTTTTTTATAACGTAATATTGGGAATATTTCCAATGTTTTACCGATGATTTGGTTAAGACGCAAGTATAGCCCAATTTTCATACAAGAATCGGCAATGTCCTTTCCAACTTTTGGAATTTTTTTGTTGGTTGTGTGCTAATACTAGCTTATATACCAAATTTCAGCTTTCTAGGTCTTCAGGAAGTACCTAGGAATTTTGATGATCATCAGTGAGTCAGTCAGTCAGTCAGTCAGTCAGTCAGTGACGAAATTTGGGTTTTTTAGACGTCAATAAAATCTAAAGTATAAGACCTATAAAATTGAAACTTTATAGGTTTAATAAGTTCACTGGCGACATCATTTTCCGAGAATTTTGATTATCTGAAATAATTCAGGCCTAAGTTATAAAGGTTTAAAAATACGGCGAAACACTTCGAGAAAAGGTAGGTAGTGCCCTCGCGCTTCGCTTGGCTCGTCTTGGCGGGGACACTACCGTGTCCCCAGATTAGACGAGTACGACTTCCCGAATCAGCTTCGTGACATGCCGTCGAAAAGTAGATATTTATCTACCTATCATTGTAAGTTGTAACCCGAAATGTTGAGTAGTCCTAAAAATGTACCTATAATATTTTTTCAAGTTATATACGAACCATGGTGCGGGCCCATACATCTAACACTAAACCAACAGTTAAAATCACAGAGTAATAATACTATAGGCGCTACATATGTCATTATTATCTTTGGTCAAAATGAATATATCTTTTATAATTGTTTTTACAATTTTTGCAATGAGTAAGGTATTTTTTAATTCGTACTTACAGTCAGTATTTTAGTTCTAATTAAATCAAAATCCTCCATTTTATAACAGCTGTAATGTGCCTATCTTAGTAGCAGATGTAGCATATAATATTATGAAGAGGCAGTAATTTATTATTTATAAGTAACAACGCCATCTATTGCTCAGTAGAAAATAATACTGCTTATTAACCTAGTACACATTAATAATTAACTTATTATAATTGTTTGTTTATGTGCTAGGTACAAAAAAATGTTTTAAAGTAAAATAATTAATACACCTAATAAGATTAGTTACTCTCGCCTTTTCATCACCAACGTAGCTACAGCCTATCTACTTGACGTATCACTGACCACGCCGAAATGTCACCCTATTTTCCATAGTAGCTTCAAATAAAAACATGTAGTAAGTCGCGTAATTCCTGACCAGCAGAAGTGAGAGTACACATTAAAACGTTTATCTTTAATTTTATTAAATCACACAAAGTTTAACGTGGTTTAACTACTCGCCGCAACGGCGCTGCAATCGTCGTTGTTTTAATTACTTGCATATCCACGGAGCCGAGAGCTGGGCACGGGGTTGCGGGGGTGCGGGGAGGGGATGCGGACCGACGACAATTTGCAATTCAAAGCCGCTGAAAAAACCTAAAACACCCGACACACAGCCCTTTGGCAGTTCGTTTACGAACAGTGACACCCGTGGACTTGTGGCTGCGATATTAAAAAATAATAATTGTTGTAGGAACTGTAAATCTGAATACCTACTTTGCAGCAGTAATAGTTTAGTGATTATATTTATGACAATAACAAAATATTATATACCTAAGTTCAAATTGGCAACAAGACTTTAAATGGAGGACATCGGCTGAAACAAAAGCATGACGTTTTAAAAAAACAAACAAAAACAAAACATATCAAGTTCCAAGCTACAACAAGAAACTACAATAAAAGCCTTAGGTACCTAATTAAGTATTATGAACTACGTGACTAGTTTTCGATGTGAATTTCCGTTTCATACGAGTAACTTTTGAAAATTTGATAGTTTTTTTATGATGGATGATCCCAAAAATTCCATCAAGAGGAACAAAAACTACTGACTGGAATTTAGGAGTCTATCAATAATTATTATCCATCAACAACATCTTTTTGCAAAAAATTGCGTTAATAGTCGACTCCACGCACGCCGTGCGCTCGCTCTCTGGGAGGTGAATTTCGTTAGGTTTCATTTGTTTAGTCGTAATTGCTGCAGATATGAGGCCCCCCCCCCCGCCCGTGCCCCCGTCCGCCGCGCCCCGCGCTTATTGGATTGCCTTATTGGCTCATAAAGCAAGCGGCCACTTTGTTGCGCCGACCATTCTTTGACGATGACACTTCATTACACCCATAGATAATACATATATACTTGGGAATAGATGCGCCACTGACGAATCAGCGATTTCTTTTAGCCCGCCCTCTCCGCTAGATGGCGTTATCGTTACCGCGCATGATATATATACCTAGCTAGTGGTAAGTCAATTTATATAGGTACCTAATATATAATTACTAGGTACGGCTGTTTTGTTAGTAAGGTTATAAAGCAAAACACAGAAGAAAGTTATTTTTAAATGTTTATTTACTTTTACAATTTAAGCACTATACAGTATGCTTCTCTTTATGAGCTTAAGTTTAATTATAATTTACACATTTTGATGCTGAATAGAAAAAGTTTCACCGCATTAAACAATAATAATAATAATATATGACGGCGCGTCGATCTTTGTTTAGAGTGGCAAGGAACGCATCGGACATTCGTCGGTTGTCTGTGGTCATTTGACAGCTGACGCGGCTTGCCACTCTGGCACAACTCCGAGCGCTAGTGTGCAACCACGTGAAAACCAAGAGGCAGGCAAGACGAATCTGTCTGCATCGCGTGATCAATCTACGTGTTCGGTGGAGTGCCTATTGTGTGTGGTGTCATTAAATTAACCTGTGTGTGATTCCGATTATATTTCGTTGATTCAATGTAATGTTTTAATTGATTCTCCTCGCCCGCCTACCCACATAACATACAATGGACTCGGCCGCTGATGATGAAGGCACCCCCGTGCCTTTATCAGAAGTGGGATGCGAAGGGCTTAGATCAGAGGAGACGAGAACTACTACGTCAGCGAAAGAATCGAATGAGATGGATCAAATGGAGATGTTCATATCACGGCTGTTGACCGCAGCACAGCCGCAATCCTCGAGCCGTGAATCAACGCAATTGATTAAATTTGACCCTGATGATAGTGAAGCAGACATAGAAGGATGGTGCAACGTAACTGAAATCGTCGTGGACAGCCGCAAGTTAGAAGGTGCGGAACTATTATTGCTGCTTACGCGGGCCCTCAAAGGTCGAGCCGCGACATGTTTAACGAAGCTGCAAGCTTCACAGTTAAAATGGCCTCAAATAAAGGAATTACTTCTAGCGAAATTCGCAAAACCTATGTTACCCCAAGACTATTTTGATGAAATATTAAGATTTCAAATTGGCGGAAAGGAAACGGCATCTGAGGCTGCCACGCGTCTTTGGAGCATTATAGAACGCATTCCGCGGATAGAAATGTCCGAAGATATGATTACCGGATTTGTTGCGTCAGTTCTGTGCCAAAAAGACATCACGATTCGTCGCGAGCTCCATTCTCATAACGTGACCGCTAGAGCTCAACTCTTACGTATACTCAACGGCGTTTCGCTCAAGCGTAGGCATGATGGTGGCGAAGGCCATGACTTTGACGCGAAAAGAGCTCGATTTAATGAGCTTCGTTTCGCCGGCACATGTCACCGCTGCGGCACGGCCGGACATAAGGCCGTGGATTGCCGGAAGCGGAGAGAAGAGCCCGATACTTCAACCAAGGCGTTCAACCAAATTTCAAAAGTCACAGCAAGACCTGTCACCTGTTACGTGTGCGGACAACCAGGTCACGTGGCGTCCGCGTGTGCAGACCGGAAAGGCGGCGGAGCACAAGCGGCTAAGGAGGTTCACGTGTGTGAACGCCAATCATCAAGGAGCACTCTCACTACATCATCCGGTGAGCCCGTTTCTTTTCTTTTTGATAGTGGATCTGCTTGCTCGCTGGTAACTGCTAGCTTCGCCAATAAATTTGCTGGTACTGTGCGGAGTGATTTAGTTCATCTAACGGGAATTGGCCGGGGAAACGTTGAGTGTGTCTCTCAGATTCTTAGTCCCATCAATGTTCAAGGCATTTCGTTAACCGTGCTGTTTCATGTAGTACCTGACAACACCATTGCGGAATCAGTGATCCTGGGTAGAGATATATTGGGGAATGGCTTGCACGTCCACATTGACAACGATCAGCTCACTTTTACCTCCCGAAAAGAAGTCAACGTGCCAGACGCACCCGTTCAATCTGATTTCATGACTATTGATACCGATTTGCAAGGTGATGAGAAACAAGCATTGATCAATATCTTACATAAGTATAGGGAGTTTTTCATTGATGGTGTGCCAACGCGACGTGTAACGACAGGCGTTCTTCGCATAGACCCTATCGATCCAAATAAGACTGTGCAGAGACGCCCTTATAGGTTGGCGCCCGCTGAGAAAGAAGTAGTTAACGAGAAAGTGGCAGCTTTGCTAAAAGCGGGTATTATTCGAGAAAGTAACTCGCCATTTGCCAGCCCTATATTGCTAGTTAAAAAAAGGATAATACCGATAGGATGTGCGTAGATTATAGGGAACTTAATGCCAATACTCGCCCCGAGCATTACCCTCTACCTAGAATTGATGAGCAAATCGATCGCCTTCATGGTGCGCATTACTTTTCGTCGCTAGATATGGCTTCAGGCTATCACCAGATATTAATTGACCCGGATAGCGACAGTATATCGAGAACAGCATTTGTGACCCCTGATGGTCAGTACGAATATCTAGCGATGCCATTTGGGTTGAGGAACGCTGCATCTGTCTACCAGAGATGCATAAATACAGCACTAGGACCATTAAAAGATAAGGTAGCACTAGCATATATGGATGACGTACTGTGTTACTCAAATAATGTATCTACCGGGTTAGAACGTCTGGACCGGACCTTGAAGGCACTTTCTGACGCAGGTTTTTCCTTTAACATAAATAAGTGCAAGTTCATGAAAAAGGAGATAGACTACCTAGGGTATGTCGTGCGAGCAGGGGTAGTCACGCCAAACCCCAGGAAAGTGCAGGCTTTGGTGAACGCTCCAACCCCTAAAACGGCTTCCCACGTTAGACAGTTTCTAGGTCTAGCATCGTATTTCAGACGATTCATACCAAATTTCACTCGCCTTGCCGGTCCATTATACCCACTAACAAAATTAAAAGGTCCGATTAAGTGGACAGACGCACATAATGAAGTTCACAAAAAGATTGTAGAGATACTGACGTCTGAGCCGGTTTTGGCAATATTCGATCGTGATGCACCCATAGAGCTACATACTGACGCGAGTTCTGAAGGGTATGGCGCCATACTGATCCAAAGAAAAGATGGAGTACCCCATGTAGTATCGTACTTCAGCCGACGAACGACCGACACGGAATCACGATACCATTCTTATGAGTTAGAAACCCTGGCGGTCGTTCGAGCTGTCGAGAATTTTCGGCATTACCTGTATGGTCAGCATTTCACAGTCTTTACAGACTGCAACTCGTTGAAAGCATCGAAGTCAAAAACTGATTTGACCCCTCGAGTTCACCGATGGTGGGCATTCTTGCAGGCGTATGACTTTGATATAGTCCACAAACAGGGTAGTTGCATGAGTCACGCGGACTATCTATCTAGAAATCCCGTCTCAGAGCCGCTGCCTGGTTCGTCAAAAATAAATGAGACAACTGAAGTACCTAAGAATAATAAAGAGGTACACTTCATTGAGCTACATCAAGGTTGGCTAGCGGTGGAACAGAAACGAGATAATGAGATACAGGATCTCATCACCAAGCACCGTAACAATGAGCTACCGGAAGACGTTGCCCACACTTATGATGTACGGAAAGGGATACTCTACAGGAAAATCGAACGCAACAAAAACAGTTTCTGGCTGCCAGTTGTCCCAAGATCCCTGACTTGGACTCTTATTAATCACGTACACACAGAAATTATGCATCTTGGGGCAGATAAGACGTTGGACAAGATATATGAGCATTACTGGTTCCCACAAATGTCCAAGCAAGTGCGTAAGTTCGTAGACTCATGTATAGTGTGTAAAGCATCAAAAGGATGCTCAGGAGCGCAGCAAGTCCGACTACATCCAATTTCTAAAGTGTCCACACCTTGGCACACTGTACATATTGACATCACAGGGAAATTGAGTGGGAAGAGTGACAGAAAAGAATATGCCGCTGTCATAATCGATGCCTTCACAAAGTATGTCCTTTTAGACTACACCCCTGCACTCGATGCAGCTAGCGCAGTTAAATCTCTCAAAAGAGCAGTTTGCCTCTTTGGTGCCCCGAAGCGTGTAATAGCGGACCAAGGCAGGTGTTACATAAGTGCGGACTTCAAGCAATTTTGCAATGACCACGGTATAGAACTCCACCTAATTGCTACTGGTTCCAGTAGAGCCAACGGCCAAGTAGAGCGGGTAATGCGAACTCTAAAATGTCTACTCACAATAGTAGAGAACGACCCGAATAAAACGTGGCGTGACGAACTTCCCGAGGTACAATTAGCACTGAATAGCACTAAGTCCAGAGTGACTGGTTATTCACCAACGGAACTAATGTTTGGTACTCGAGCGCAGTCATTAGGGATTTCTGCTCTATCACAGCAAACAGAACCTGAGACACGTCTAGATTTAGGCGAAATCCGGAGAAATGCTTCTGAAAATATTAGGAAGGCAGCATTATCGGAAGTTGAACGTTTCAACCGCGGTAGGGCAAAAGTGAAACCGTTCTCTGTAGGTGACTTCGTCTTTATTAAGTGTAGCGAGCGCAATCAAACCAAACTTCAGAGAAAGTTCAGAGGTCCGTATACTATTATTCGAGTTTTAGATCACGATAGATACGAACTTAGAGACGTTGATGGGTCTAACCGCACTTATAAATACTCACATGAAAATCTACGTGCAGTACCTGTAGGTTACGACGGATTGGCTGAAGTGGCTAGTTCCTTAATTGATAACGTAGAGGAGGCCGAGACGGCGGCAGTCCACGGTCAGGAAATCGAGGCGGTATCATCTGATGATAATAGTGACACAGTGTCGGTGTCTAGTTCACGCACTATGACCGCCAGCTCTGAAACCCTCTCTGCCTCCGAACGTGATGAATAGTAAATGGTTAGTGAAATGCTATGTGCTCGTAATGTATATACTGTGTTCGTGTATTTCACATCGGTTTATTATCGATGAGCGGTTTGACTCTGATTATTATTGACTCTGACCTTGGTTGCTAAGCGTGTGTGAGCAGTGTGAATGATCTAAGGGACTGGCCCATGCGGGTCGAGGTTCCGGATCACTTCAAACTGGGTTGGTAACGTATGTGCGTGCTGGGTGGCGAGTGAATGGTCTAAGGGACTGGCTCATGCGGGTCGAGGTTCCGGATCACTTCAAACTGGGTTGGTACTGTATGTGCGTGCTGGGTGGCGAGTGAATGGTCTAAGGGACTGGCTCATGCGGGTCGAGGTTCCGGATCACTTCATTTGCGGCAGCGTGTGAACGTGCGACGTTCGTTACTGGTGGAAGGGACGCTGACGGGACCATGTCATTACATTGAGGTGGTGGCTGGTTGAAGGTCAGTTGTCCGCTCCAGTATGTGGGTAATTGACGCAATGAACAGATGTGACGTTAGAGATGACTTAATAGTAGTGAAATATCAGGGATGGGCGAGCATGCCCTGAAGTGTACTTCAGCTGTGTTTTTCTTTGCAGATATACCTGGGCACGAGCAGACGCGCGAGGGCGCGCGAATGTCAGTCCGGCCGTGACGGCGCGTCGATCTTTGTTTAGAGTGGCAAGGAACGCATCGGACATTCGTCGGTTGTCTGTGGTCATTTGACAGCTGACGCGGCTTGCCACTCTGGCACAACTCCGAGCGCTAGTGTGCAACCACGTGAAAACCAAGAGGCAGGCAAGACGAATCTGTCTGCATCGCGTGATCAATCTACGTGTTCGGTGGAGTGCCTATTGTGTGTGGTGTCATTAAATTAACCTGTGTGTGATTCCGATTATATTTCGTTGATTCAATGTAATGTTTTAATTGATTCTCCTCGCCCGCCTACCCACATAACATACAATGGACTCGGCCGCTGATGATGAAGGCACCCCCGTGCCTTTATATATAATAATAAATTGTTTATTTGTGAACAGAAAATACAAACAGTTATCTTAAAATTACCCTGGACCCCCAAACTAGGAAACCCGTGACTTGGGGGTCGGTTTCTAAAGTTAAACTTAAAACAATTTTAACACGGACGAACAACTGCAGTAAATGAAGCATTTATATTAGTATGGCAATTACAATTTATATTAGTATGGCAATTACAATTTATATTAGTAATGGTTGCGACTGCGAGTGTATATTTTGTATGACGTATACGTGCGTGCGTGTGATATATGTGTGTGTGTGTGTGTGTGTGTGTGTGTGTGTGTTGTTTGTTTACAATTTGCGAAAGAAAACTAAATAACTAAATAATGTCCGTATGGAATAGCCGAATCACATTGAAAGAAGCACTATCAGGGTCCGGAAAACACACCAAGTCAATAGAAATTAATAAAAACCATATATAAACGGAAAATGCACGTACAACGATCTCAGGAACAGTTTGAAAAACAAACCACAGACCAGGAACCGAAGAAACAAACCATAAATTTTTTCTTCGCTGCTCTATGGTTTTAGGAATAAAATAATTCAAATAAATAATTCAAAATTTATTGCTATGTTATTATTTTAATTTTATTTTACTTTTTTTATACACACTTAGTGTAAAAATTTAATATAACAATATATAATTAAAACAGTGAGCGACATCTAGTAGCAATTCAGTGCGTACAGAATGGTACGTCCTTTACGCTAGATGGCACTGCTTTCCATACAAAATAGAAAGTACGTGTCTGTCACCCCCATGATTACACCGCAGCCGCAGCGAGCCGACACACCGAGCGCCGCAAAAAGAAGAAGATTGTGATTCTTAAGGGCCACAAGCTAGGGGATGCTCTCATACATTTTTTACTTGAATTAATCTTGAAAAATATACATTTGTTGTTAAATGTATTAATATTTACGATTTACTTAGGCCTTTTTATACCCGCAATTTCAATATCAGGCAAATATTTACTTTAGTTAAAAAATAATACAGCAATCAAAAAACGCCAAATTTAAAGATGTGTGGGTGAGAAAAAACATACCTATAGCTATGTTTACGTAGGTTTACGTGATGTTTACAAGCGACATCTATTATAACTACCTAAAACAACTTCATTTTGAACAACGCCACGCCATCTATCATTAGATGATTAAAATACTTCGCTAGCGCTGGCGCTGCTTAGATTTTGGAAATTCGAAAGGTTCTTATGTGATGAGTAATGAGGATGACGTATTTTTAACCGACTTCAAAAAAAGGAGGAGGTTCTCAATTCGTCGGAATCTTTGTAAATCTATGTATGTTCACCGATTACTCGAAGACGCGTGGACCGATTTGAAAAATTCTTTTTTTATTTAAAAGGGTATAGTTTCCAGATGGTCCCATTTTAATCAGGTCAGGATATGATGATGGGATCCTGGAGAAATCGAGAGAACTCTTCAAATTTTATATGGACACGAAACAATTTGGGTATTATTTGAAAGAGTAATATTTTCCAAGTTGTCCTATGGGCATCAAGTCAGGATCTGATCATGGGATCTTGGTGAAATCGAGGGAACTCTTCAAATTTTGCTAGTATTTACTTGAAGCGAGTTGGTTATTTTTTATAGTTACTGGTGCATTTGCTAGCAGATACTGATTTGATGACTAACGTCATCAAGTCAGGGTCTGATGATGGGATCTTGGTGAAATTGAGGGATCTCTACAGATTTTATGAACACATCTCAAGCGATTTGGGTATTTTTTTACAACGCCTTGTGCATTTTATTGTTTTCCACTAGAAAGTAAAAAATAAAAATGGGAAATGCTATCCAAAAAAACCAACTTCAAATGCCACAAAAAAGAGTGAAATAATTTTGAATGTACCTACACCAATTCGAAGTCGGGCGATTGTCTGCTGTGACTTCGTCATTTCTTCGCACATCAAGTAAGTAAGAAGGACTATTATGGATTGTATGAAACATTGCCCGACTTCGAATTGGTGTAGGTACCTACATTAAAAATTATTTCACTCTTTGTAGTGGCATTTGAAGTTGGTTTTTTGGAAAGCATTTCCCATTTTTAGGGTTCCATACCAAAATGGTAAAATGGTGGAACCCTTATGGTGAGACTTTCTCCGTCCGTCCGTCCGTCCGTCTGTCACACTCGATTATTTCAGTAACTATTCAAGTTATCGGCTTGAAATTTAGTATAGTTATAGGTAATAGTGACTTGACGTCATAACAGTTGTAAAAATTAGAAAATTGTTTTTATTTTTATTTAAAAAGGGGGGAAAACCGGGTCGACAAAATTTCAAAATGAGATAACAATGTTGAGTGGGGCATCATATGAAAGGGCGTTACTTGTGTATTCTAAAAATAATTTTTATTTATTTTTATGTTTGATACTTTTTGATTTATTGAGCAAACTGTCGAAAAAAATACCGTTCCCCCCCCTTATCTCCGAAGTTTACCAATCGAGAAATCTGAAATAATTATGATCAATAGAAGTTAACGTATATTTTACAGAAAAATAAAATCAACTCACTGACTAATATACTTTTTTTGATAATTACAATAATCCGCCAAAAACAAAGTTACCTTTGCGGTTTGCCAACAAAAGTACCTACATGTAAATTATACTCGTAAATTCATGAACAAAAGTGATTCTTTCAATGTTTTACTTCTTTTATGGTATGGAACCCTCGCTGCGCGAGTCCGACTCGCACTTGGCCGGTTTTTTTTATTATAAATAATTGATTATTGCCAATTGCCATCAATCGTTACTGCTGCCGTTTTTAGGGTTCCATACCAATTTGGTAAAAATGGAACCCTTATGGTGAGACTTTCTCCGTCCGTCCGTCCGTCCGTCCTATCACACTCGATTATTTCAGTAACTATTCGATTAGCTATCGACTTGAAATTTAGAATAGTTATAGGTAATAGCGGAACCCTCGGTGCGCGAGTCCGACTCGCACTTGGCCGGTTTTTTTTTTAAGTTTGAGTGTTTTGCCGCTAAGTTTGAGTGTTCTTCGTAGAACCATCCGAAATCCGAATTAGATAGGTACCTACTCGGATTTATAGCGTTCAAAATGAACCCTACTAACAAAATAGCGTATGGAAAACATCAATTTTCAAGTGCGTCCTATAAATCTAGGAAAAGAATTCGTTCCGCCCTAGAGATAACTACTGGTGAAACTACGTAAGTACATTCATGGATAATAATAGGTAGGTATTTAATCCGTTCGCAGAATCGCTTCGCGCTCGTCTGAGCGGCAAAGTTTCTTTGAACGGATAGTACCTACCTACTAATTTAGGATTGTAAGCTATTCAAGCACACCAGCAGGCCTCAAGCCACAAAGTCGAGGCCTTAGCCCCTTATCGAGGCAAAAGTATATCATCGAGAGAGCGAGGCTCTCCCGCGACATAACGCCCGTGTAAGGAGGCCGCTACGCTAGACATTATTGCGCCGCCGCTTGGATCCAACAGTTGTCACCAAAATTCTATGGTTGCCACGATGATGACGACGCCTTTGATCCCAAACAACGTCCAGCTGAAGTGCGGCGATGGTACATAATAAGTAATAAGTAGCCAGGAGAAGTGTTAGACGTTGTCATCCAGATATTTAGATATTTTTTTAAGAAGCCTAGGCCTATTCGTTGGCAGAACTCAGGGAACTAGTTTAGCCGGGATAAAACCTATTCGTAGGTACCTACCTAACCTATATCGACAATAAAACCTAGGGATCTCTATTTCCAGCAGAATAATTAGTATTCTTTATTGATATTTTTATACCTAATCGGTTTTCATTTTGTGATAATGAAACAGTCGGGAAGGAGTTTGTCGAGCATATAAAAAGACTAGTAGGGCGCGTGGAAGCGCGGGCCACATATGGCCCGCGTGCTATTGTCCCGCCTATAAAAAACTCCCTTCAAAATTCCCCATACATTTTCTATGGAAAAAAATTCCGCCATATTGGATTTTTTTTTCTATTCATCACGTAGACCTTCGAGTCCTGATCAGCTCTTGTCAAGAAACCATTCTTCCATCTTTTATACTTTCCGAGATATCGGCGAAATTCGAATGGCGGCCATTTTGAATCCGCCATTTTGAAAAATTTGTCAGCTCACTGCCGTTTGGATGACGTTTCGAATGACATTTGGTCTAGCACCCCCCACCTATCTCCAATACCCTTGGCTGTGCTCTTCATCCGTCTTCGATATCCTCGATCATCAGCTCTCTCCATATTTTTGTTCTTAATGATTTTTTTCCTTCTATACGACATGATCCTCAAAAAAAATTTTTTTCATACACAATTGTTCAGGAGAGGTGATCAATGAGTCAGTCAGTCAGCACGAGCAGCTATATATATGTCACAGCCAAAGCGATTAATCCGGATATTATACATACCATCTGGTCATTATTAATAATATCAACTCAATTTGGTTAAAGTGATAATTGATATAGAATTAATCACATTAACCAGCTATTATTTATACCATCTTCGAAGACTTGGATAATGTGATAAAGCAAGTATGGATAAAGATTATTTACCTGTTTACTAACTTATTTATGAATGTTTTTATGTAATTCCCTTCACAATGTCACTAGCTTTCGTAAATAACTCAAATTAACGAGAAATAATAAGAAAAATTATTATTAAAAATCATAATTTGTTAGGTTATTTCAGACGACATTTAACGTGTTTCTTTGCCAGTTTGCTAATATTTTAATTTAATAATAGGATAAATACAGGGTCTAGGAGCGAGCGAAGCGAGCTCGGGACTTGAGGGCACCCCGACTCGGTTGGGTTAGGTGACGAAGAGGATGGCGGGGCCTGCAAGGCCCCGCCATCCTTCTGAGTGGTTATTTTCTTTTATGACCACCCAGAAATAGGAGCCCCGCGAAGCGGGGCTCCGTCGAACGAGCCTTGAAAAGTGTAAGGGAAAACTAAATTATTAACCTTAAAATTTTAAAACTTAAAAAAATTATTTCACGAAAACTATTACTTTACTTAGTATTTTAAGAATTTTAATTATTTTAAGAATCAACGTAACAACAATTTAGTCAGCTACGGATCACGCCACGCGGCAGCGGGATGAAGAACGGGGGGGGTTTTACAAGCCAAATAGACCGTATTATCACTTTCGCCGACTGTGACCAGCGCCTATGAATAATATCCAGATAAAGTGATTAATTTATCAAATTGTCTAGTCAATTTGGTTATTATCCATAGTAACCAGTCATTATTAATAATAACTGTTTAATCACTATGACTGTAACATATATATTAACTAGTAGGGCGCGTGGGTGCGCGGGCCACATGTGGCCCGTGTGCAGTCTTCCCGCCCATAACGGTATCGCTGTCATCTCCATCGCCCATTGGAATCCGATTGACAGTAAGCTGAAAAAATTACAAATCCTAGATCACTGTCTCTTCTCATAGCATACGTACATTTTCCATGGAAAGATAAATTCCGCCACAGTGAATTATTTTCCATGCATCCCGTAGAACTTGAGATCCTGATCACCTCTTGCTAAGAAACCACTCTCTTATCTTTTATACTTTCCGAGATAGAACAACACAAAATTTGTATGGCGGCCATCTTGAATCCGCCATTTTGGTTATTTTTCAGCTCACTGCCAATTGCGTGAAGTTCCGAGTATTTTTTGTTTCAGCAGTCCCCACCTAACTATAATACCTTGCCCATGCCCCTTGACTGTCTTTAAAATACTCAATCATCAGCTCATTCCATATTTTTCTCTGGTAGTCTTTCAAAACACCGCATCAAAGCACTTCATGTTTTGCAAATCGTGGTCTTTTATTGAAGAGACCACGAGTCTTGTTATTCTTATTCCTCATACATTTTCTATGGAAAAATAAATTCCACCATTTTGATTTTTTTTTTCTATTCATCAAATAAACCTTCGAGTCCTGATCACTTATTGTCAAGAAACCATTCTTCCATCTTTTATACTTTTCGAGATGGACACCGATGAAGTTTGTATGGCCGCCATCTTGAATCCGCCATTTTGAACTTTTTTTCAGCTAACTGCCAATTGGATGATGTTTCGAATGACATTTGATCGAGCACCCCCCACCTATCTTAAATACCCTGGCCGCGCAATTCACCCGTCTTCGAAATCCTCAATCATCAGCTCTCTCCGTATTTTTCCTCCGAATGAATTTTTCCCTTTTATACGAAACTATCTGTAAAAAAATTTTTTTTATACAAAATTGTTCAGGAGAGGTGATCAATGAGTCAGTGGCCAATCAGCACGAGCAGCTATATATATATTAAACTATTAGGGCGCGTGTGGGCGCGGGCCACATGTGGCCCGCGGGCTGTCTTCCCGCCAATAAAAAAATCGCCCCCATCTCGAATCTATATTCGCCATACATTTTCTATGGAAAAATAAATTCCGCCATTTTGATTGTTTTTCCATCCGTCGAATAACCCTTCGGGTCCTGATCACTTCTTGTCAAGAAACCACTCGTCCATCTTTTATACTCTTTGAGACGGACACCGATGAAGTTTGTATAGCGGCCATCTTGAATCCGCCATTTTGAACTTTTTTTCAGCTCACTGCCAATTGCATGACGTTTCGAATGACATTTGGTCGAGCACCCCCCACCTATCTCCAATACCCTTGGCTGTGCTCTTCATCCGTCTTCGATATCCTCGATCATCAGCTCTCTCCATATTTTTGTTCTTAATGATTTTTTTCCTTCTATACGACATGATCCTCAAAAAAAATTTTTTTCATACACAATTGTTCAGGAGAGGTGATCAATGAGTCAGTCAGTCAGCACGAGCAGCTATATATATGTCACAGCCAAAGCGATTAATCCGGATATTATACATACCATCTGGTCATTATTAATAATATCAACTCAATTTGGTTAAAGTGATAATTGATATAGAATTAATCACATTAACCAGCTATTATTTATACCATCTTCGAAGACTTGGATAATGTGATAAAGCAAGTATGGATAAAGATTATTTACCTGTTTACTAACTTATTTATGAATGTTTTTATGTAATTCCCTTCACAATGTCACTAGCTTTCGTAAATAACTCAAATTAACGAGAAATAATAAGAAAAATTATTATTAAAAATCATAATTTGTTAGGTTATTTCAGACGACATTTAACGTGTTTCTTTGCCAGTTTGCTAATATTTTAATTTAATAATAGGATAAATACAGGGTCTAGGAGCGAGCGAAGCGAGCTCGGGACTTGAGGGCACCCCGACTCGGTTGGGTTAGGTGACGAAGAGGATGGCGGGGCCTGCAAGGCCCGCCATCCTTCTGAGTGGTTATTTTCTTTTATGACCACCCAGAAATAGGAGCCCCGCGAAGCGGGGCTCCGTCGAACGAGCCTTGAAAAGTGTAAGGGAAAACTAAATTATTAACCTTAAAATTTTAAAACTTAAAAAAATTATTTCACGAAAACTATTACTTTACTTAGTATTTTAAGAATTTTAATTATTTTAAGAATCAACGTAACAACAATTTAGTCAGCTACGGATCACGCCACGCGGCAGCGGGATGAAGAACGGGGGGGTTTTACAAGCCAAATAGACCGTATTATCACTTTCGCCGACTGTGACCAGCGCCTATGAATAATATCCAGATAAAGTGATTAATTTATCAAATTGTCTAGTCAATTTGGTTATTATCCATAGTAACCAGTCATTATTAATAATAACTGTTTAATCACTATGACTGTAACATATATATTAACTAGTAGGGCGCGTGGGTGCGCGGGCCACATGTGGCCCGTGTGCAGTCTTCCCGCCCATAACGGTATCGCTGTCATCTCCATCGCCCATTGGAATCCGATTGACAGTAAGCTGAAAAAATTACAAATCCTAGATCACTGTCTCTTCTCATAGCATACGTACATTTTCCATGGAAAGATAAATTCCGCCACAGTGAATTATTTTCCATGCATCCCGTAGAACTTGAGATCCTGATCACCTCTTGCTAAGAAACCACTCTCTTATCTTTTATACTTTCCGAGATAGAACAACACAAAATTTGTATGGCGGCCATCTTGAATCCGCCATTTTGGTTATTTTTCAGCTCACTGCCAATTGCGTGAAGTTCCGAGTATTTTTTGTTTCAGCAGTCCCCACCTAACTATAATACCTTGCCCATGCCCCTTGACTGTCTTTAAAATACTCAATCATCAGCTCATTCCATATTTTTCTCTGGTAGTCTTTCAAAACACCGCATCAAAGCACTTCATGTTTTGCAAATCGTGGTCTTTTATTGAAGAGACCACGAGTCTTGTTATTCTTATTCCTCATACATTTTCTATGGAAAAATAAATTCCACCATTTTGATTTTTTTTTTCTATTCATCAAATAAACCTTCGAGTCCTGATCACTTATTGTCAAGAAACCATTCTTCCATCTTTTATACTTTTCGAGATGGACACCGATGAAGTTTGTATGGCCGCCATCTTGAATCCGCCATTTTGAACTTTTTTTCAGCTAACTGCCAATTGGATGATGTTTCGAATGACATTTGATCGAGCACCCCCCACCTATCTTAAATACCCTGGCCGCGCAATTCACCCGTCTTCGAAATCCTCAATCATCAGCTCTCTCCGTATTTTTCCTCCGAATGAATTTTTCCCTTTTATACGAAACTATCTGTAAAAAAATTTTTTTTATACAAAATTGTTCAGGAGAGGTGATCAATGAGTCAGTGGCCAATCAGCACGAGCAGCTATATATATATTAAACTATTAGGGCGCGTGTGGGCGCGGGCCACATGTGGCCCGCGGGCTGTCTTCCCGCCAATAAAAAAATCGCCCCCATCTCGAATCTATATTCGCCATACATTTTCTATGGAAAAATAAATTCCGCCATTTTGATTGTTTTTCCATCCGTCGAATAACCCTTCGGGTCCTGATCACTTCTTGTCAAGAAACCACTCGTCCATCTTTTATACTCTTTGAGACGGACACCGATGAAGTTTGTATAGCGGCCATCTTGAATCCGCCATTTTGAACTTTTTTTCAGCTCACTGCCAATTGCATGACGTTTCGAATGACATTTGGTCGAGCACACCCCACCTATCTTCGATACCCCCCTCCCCGTGTTCTTCATCCGTCTTCGAAATCCTCAATCATCAGCTGTCTCCGTATTTTTCCTCCTCATGAATTTTTCCCCTCTATACGACCACGGCCACATGTGGCCCGCGGTCTGTCTTCCCGCCTATAAAGGTATCACAACCCTCAGTCATCTTTTCCCATACATTTTCTATGAAAATAATAAATCCCGCCATTTTGATTTTTTTTTCTTTTCATCGAATAGACCTTCGAGTCCCGATCAGCTCTTGTCAAGAAACCATTCTTCCATCTTTTATACTTTCCGAGATATCGACGAAATTCGAATGGCGGCCATTTTGAATCTGCCATTTTGAATTTTTTTTCAGCTCACTGCCAATTGCATGACGTTTCTAATGATATTTGGTCGAGCACCCCCCACCTATCTTCAATGCTTTCGCTGTGCTCTTTACCCGTCTTCGAAATCCTCAAGCATCAGCTCTCTCCGTATTTTTCCTCCGAATTAATTTTTCTCTTCTATACGAAATGGTCATTGAAAAAATTTTTTTTTTCATACAAAATTGTTCAGGAGAGGTGATCAATGAGTCAGTGAATGAATGAATCAGTACGAGTAGCTATATATATATATTAACTAGCAGGGCGCGTGGGGGCGCGGGCCACATGTGGCCCGCGTGCTGTCTTCCCGCCTATAAAAAATCCCTTCAAAATTCCCCATACATTTTCTATGGAAAAAAAATCCGCCATATTGGATTTTTTTTCTGTTCATCACGTAGATCTTCGAGTCCTGATCAGCCTATGTCAAAAAACCGTTCTTCCATCTTTTATACTTTGCGAGATATCGACGAAATTCGAATGGCGGCCATTTTGAATCCGCCATTTTGAATTTTTTTTCAGCTCACTGCCAATTGCATGACGTTTCTAATTTTATTTGGTCGAGCACCCCCCACCTATCTTCAATACTTTCGCTGTGCTCTTTACCCGTCTTTGAAATCCTTAAGCATCAGCCCTCTCCGTATTTTTCCTCCGAATGAATTTTTCTCTTCTATACGAAATGGTCATTGAAAAAATTTTTTTTCATACAAAATTGTTCAGGAGAGGTGATCAATGAGTCAGTGAATGAATGAATCAGTACGAGTAGCTATATATATATATTAACTAGTAGGGCGCGTGGGGGCGCGGGCCACATGTGGCCCGCGTGCTGTCTTCCTGCCCTTATAAAATACTTTCAAAATTTGCCATGCATTTTCTATGGATTTTTTTTTCTTGCCATATTGGATTTTTTTTCTAGCTATCTTATAGACCTTTTTGTCCTGATCAACTCTTGTCAAGAAACCGTTCTTCCATCTTTTATACTTTCCGAGATATCGAGGAAATTCGAAAAGCGGCCATTTTGAATCCGCCATTTTGAATTTTTATTTCCTACTAGAACGAACCTTATAACAATCAGCATAGGGTTCATTATCGCTCGTATTGACTTTAAATTGGAAACAAGGTCAATGACATATCTTCGAACAATGGACAATGGAATTCTGGTAGCTGCGATATCGAGAAGGTCTATCTACCCTTCTGATAAACAAGCGGTTTCGAATCTTCGAGAATTCGTTCAGATTTGTATATAAGCGCGTTAGAGTATATATACAAATACATGAACCCTAAAAACATTATATTCCTTTTTTGGGCAGTCGTGTAAAAAAATCAAAATGGCAGAATTTACTTTGTTACGGGGAATATTGATGAGATTACAATTTGGGGCGAAAAATAAGTCTGTCGGTGATTATACACTAAAATATAACAACAAAAAAGACTGGATGACAGCCCGCGGGCCACCTGTTGCCCGCGCACCCACGCGCCCTACTTGTTTGATATAATTACGGTGTTTATAAAAATAAATTTTTTAGCGCCGTCCGCCCTGTCCATGGTACATGTCTATATGCCGCAAAGCGACGAACACTCAAAGAAAAAAAAACCGGCAAAGTGCGAGTCGGACTCGCGCACCGAGGGTTCCATACCATAAAAGAAGTAAAATATTGAAAAAATGACTTTTCCATGAATTTACGAGTATAAAATTTACATGTAGGTACTTTTGTTGGCAAACCGCAAACATAACTTTATTTTTGGTGGTTTATTGTTATTATCAAAAAAAGTATATTATTCAGCGAGTTGATTTTATTTTTCCTGTAAAATATACGCTAACTTCTATTGATCATAATTATTTCAGGTTTTTCGATTGGTAAACTTCGGAGAAGTTCGAAGAGAAGCAGTGATAGCTCAGTGGTTCTGACCTCTGCCTCTCATAAGGAGGTCGCGGGTTCGAATCCTGGGCACGCACCTCTGACTTTTCCGAGTTATGTGCGTTTTAGGAAACAAAATATCACGAAAACATCGTGAGGAAACCTGCATGCCTGAGAGTTCACAAAAATGTTCTCGATGGTGTGTGAAGCCCACCAACCCGCACTTGGCCAGCGTGGTGGGCTATGGCCAAACCCCTCTCAGTCTGAGGGGAGACCCGTGCCCAGCAGTGGGACATAAAAAGGGGTTGAGATGATGAGAAACTTCGGAGATAAGGGAGGAACGGTATTTTTTCGACAGTTTGCCTAATAAATCAATAACTATCAGGCATAAAAATAAATAAAAATCGGGTGTCACGGAAATCAGCTGTTTTGTTTTTTAAAAAGGATTGCATTTACGTAAAATTTACGTAAAAAAATTCATTCATTATCGTCTGCTTATTTAATAAGCAGACGATAATAAAATCAAAACATTTTTTTGGAACAGTGAAAAACTAATTTTACGCATATTGACATAGAGCGTAAAATTGAATGTCGTTGAAAACGCAAGATCGTCGATACTCGTGTAATTATATTCAGTGGTTCTGGTAGTGAGGCAGGTATGAGTAGGTAGATATGCAAATTTAGGCAACTTCAAGCGAGCGGAAGTTTAGGTACCTATTACCTATATATTCGACCTCCGCGGCGCAGGGGACGCACGCTCGGATTCGAGTGGGAGGTCGCGGGTTCGATTCCGGCCACGGGCCACTTTGGAATTTTATAATTTCTAAATTGGCTCAGGTCTGGTCTGGTGGGAGGCTTTGGCCGTGGCTCGTTACCACCCTACCAGCAAAGACGTACCGCCAAGCGATTTAGCGTTCCGGTACGATGCTGTGTAGAAACCGTTGGAGTGAGTTCACTTACCCCTTCCAAGTTAGTACGCTAACATCTTCGACTGCATCATCACTTACCATCAGGTGAGATCGCAGTCAAGTACTAACTTGTATAGCGTAAAAAAAAAAACCGGCCAAGTGCGAGTCGGACTCGCGCACCGAGGGTTCCATACCATAAAAGAAGTAAAACATTGAAAGAATCACTTTTGTTCATGAATTTACGAGTATAATTCACATGTTGGTACTTTTGTTCGCGAACCGCAAACGTAACTTTGTTTTTGGTGGTTTATTGTTATTATCAAAAAAGTATAATAGTAAGGGAGTTGATTTTATTTTTCCTGTAAAATATACATTAATGTCTATTAATCTTAATTATTTCAGATTTTTCGATTGATAAACTTCGGAGATAAGGGGGGGAACGGTATTTTTTTCGACAGTTTGCTCAATAAATCTAAAACTATCAGGTATAAAAATAAATAAAAATCGGTTTTAGAATACACAAGTAACGCCCTTTCATATGATACCCCACTAAATATTGTTATCTCATTTTGAAAATTCAAAGTCCCGGTTTTCCCCCCTTTTTAAATATAAATAAAAACAATTTTCAATATTTTATGAGTGCAATGGCATTGGGTCACTATTACCTAAAAATGTTCCAAATTTCAAGTCGATAACTTTGATAGTTACTGAAATAATCGAGTGTGACCGACGGACGGACGGACGGAGAAAGTCTCACTATAAGGGTTCCATTTTTACCAAATTGGTATGGAACCCTAAAAACAGCATATCACACACACCGCAATAATATAGCTCCAAGGTAAGCGATAGCTATAAGTGTTGGGTATCTACTAGATAATTGATACAAATACCTATATATATAGGTACGCGTGTATATATTATATTATTTATGTATATACATAAACTAGCTGACCCGGCAAACGTTGTCTTGCCATTAGGGATATAAAAAAATAGACCTACCGATCATACCTACACTGAAAATTTCATAACAATCGGTCGAGCCGTTTCGGAGGAGTTTGGTAACAAAGATTGGCGAGAGAAGTTTATATATTATAGAATAATATATAATAATATACTGAAAAGCACCCAGGTCCCAGACACTGGAAAACATTCCTACTTATCACACAAATCTTTACCAGTAGTGGGAACCGAATCCACGACCGACCGACGACGCAACGGCACTACCACAGGTACCACTACGCGATTCGGTCGTCAAAATAATAGATATCAATATTAGGTATAGTATAAGTACTTAGATAGGTATAAACATTTCAATCCACGACGATGCACCCCACTCTGACAAAGTTCATATGAATCGAATGAAACATTAGCGATTTTCACAGAATGGGGCGTGTCTCCGTGGATGGAAATATCTATAGGTAGGTAATTACTTGTTAGATACCTACAAGTAAAATAAATAGAATAGGTGGATGTAATCACGCGCTCCTGGGTTCGATACCTGGGTCGGGCAATAACTAGTTTTTTTTTGTTTTTATTTATCAAGAAAATTTTAGTACCAGCTCGGAGTTTTGAATTTAGTGTCTTGCCCTTGATCTGTCACCGAAAATTTGATATTGTGGACTATAAATGATATCTCTGAGTATTTTAATTTTAACGCCATCTATGTTGCATCTATGTCTTTTTTACGCTTATAATTGATAGAACACGTAAGAACCACAGAACCTTGGATTGGAACCATAGCATCAATGTATGCGTGCGCGTTGTGTCTTTACGCTCACCGAGATGACAGATATTAATACTTGAACTAAATAACGAAATGGCTACGTTTTAGTTTGAAATAATGATGTGATAAAATAAAAGACAATGTTTAACTTTCGCAAAACAAATATTATTAAAAAAAGTTCATTACGATTGGCGTAAATGATTAAAAACTGTAACTATCGTAACAGCGCCATCTAGCGGCAATCTCTCTAAGGATGAGCCGTATAATTCACGTTAACGTGAATTACACGGCTCATCTTTAGAGAGATTGCCGCTAGATGGCGCTGTTACGATAGTTACAGTTTTTAATCATTTACGCCAATTGTAATGAACTTTTTTTAATGATATTTGTTTTGCGAAAGTTAAACATTGTCTTTTATTTTATCACATCATTATTTCAAACTAAAACGTAGCCATTTCGTTATTTAGTTCAAGTATTAATATCTGTCATCTCGGTGAGCGTAAAGACACAACGCGCACGCATACATTGATGCTATGGTTCCAATCCAAGGTTCTGTGGTTCTTACGTGTTCTATCAATTATAAGCGTAAAAAAGACATAGATGCAACATAGATGGCGTTAAAATTAAAATACTCAGAGATATCATTTATAGTCCACAATATCAAATTTTCGGTGACAGATCAAGGGCAAGACACTAAATTCAAAACTCCGAGCTGGTACTAAAATTTTCTTGATAAATAAAAACAAAAACAAACTAGTTATTGCCCGACCCAGGTATCGAACCCAGATTACATCCGCGTGATTACATCCACCTATTCTATAATTTATTTTACTTGTAGGTATCTAACAAGTAATTACCTACATAGATATTTCCATCCACGGAGGCACGCCCCATTCTGTGAAAATCGCTAATGTTTCATTCGATTCATATGAACTTTGTCAGAGTGGGGTGCATCGTCGTGGATTGAAATGTTTATACCTATCTAAGTACTTATACTATACCTAATATTGATATCTATTATTTTGACGATCGAATCGCGTAGTGGTAGTGAACCTGCCGTTGCGTCGTCGGTCGGTCGTGGATTCGGTTCCCACTACTGGTAAAGATTTGTGTGATAAGTAGGAATGTTTTCCAGTGTCTGGGACCTGGGTGGGACCCATAGTATATATTATTCTATAATATATAAACTTGTCTCGCCAATCTTTGTTACCATCTCCTCCGAAACGGCTCGACCGATTGTTATGAAATTTTCAGTGTAGGTATGATCGGTAGGTCTATTTTTTATATCCCTAATGGCAAGACAACGTTTGCCGGGTCAGCTAGTTTATGTATATACATAAATAATAATAAATAATATAATATATACACGCGTACCTATATATATATAGGTATTTGTATCAATTATCTAGTAGATAACCATAACACTTATAGCTATCGCTTACCTTGGAGCTATATTATTGCGGTGTGTGTGATATGCTGTTTTTAGGGTTCCATACCAATTTGGTAAAAATGGAACCCTTATAGTGAGACTTTCTCCGTCCGTCCGTCCGTCTGTCACACTCGATTATTTCAGTAACTATCAAAGCTATCGACTTGAAATTTGGAACATTTTTAGGTTATAGTGACCCAACGCCATTGCACTCATAAAATATTGAAAATTGTTTTTATTTATATTTAAAAAGGGGGGAAAACCGGGACTTTGAATTTTCAAAATGAGATAACAATATTGAGTGGGGTATCATATGAAAGGGCGTTACTTGTGTATTCTCAAACCAATTTTTATTCATTTTTATACCTGATAGTTTTAGATTTATTGAGCAAACTGTCGAAAAAAATACCGTTCCCCCCCCCCCTTATCTCCGAAGTTTATCAATCGAAAAATCTGAAATAATTATGATTAATAGACATTAATGTATATTTTACAGGAAAAATAAAATCAACTCCCTTACTATTATACTTTTTTTGATAATAACAATAAACCACCAAAAACAAAGTTACGTTTGCGGTTCGCGAACAAAAGTACCTACATGTGAATTATACTCGTAAATTCATGAACAAAAGTGATTCTTTCAATGTTTTACTTCTTTTATGGTATGGAACCCTCGGTGCCCGAGTCCGACTCGCACTTGGCCGGGGTTTTTTTTTTACGCTATACAAGTTAGTACTTGACTGCGATCTCACCTGATGGTAAGTGATGATGCAGTCGAAGATGTTAGCGTACTAACTTGGAAGGGGTAAGTGAACTCACTCCAACGGTTTCTACACAGCATCGTACCGGAACGCTAAATCACTTGGCGGTACGTCTTTGCTGGTAGGGTGGTAACTAGCCACGGCCAAAGCCTCCCACCAGACCAGACCTGAGCCAATTTAGAAATTATAAAATTCCAAAGTGGCCCGTGGCGGGAATCGAACCCGCGACCTCCCACTCGAATCCGAATAATCCCTGGGTTCAACGAAACCTATATACCTAAACTTCCGCTCGCTCGAAGTTGCCTAAATTTGCATATCTACCTACCCTGCCTCACTACACTTACCAGAACCACTGAATATAATTACACGAGTATCGACGATCTTGCGTTTTCAACGACATTCAATTTTACGCTCTATGTCAATATACGTAAAATTAGTTTTTCACTGTTCCAAAAAAATGTTTTGATTTCATTATCATCTGCTTATTAAATAAGTAGACGATAATGAATGAATTTTTTTGCGTAAATTTTACGTAAATGCAATCCTTTTTAAAAAACAAAACAGCTGATTTCCGTGACACCGATTTTTATTTATTTTTATGCCTGATAGTTATTGATTTATTAGGCAAACTGTCGAAAAAAATACCGTTCCTCCCTTATCTCCGAAGATTCTCATCATCTCAACCCCTTTTTATGTCCCACTGCTGGGCACGGGTCTCCCCTCAGACTGAGAGGGGTTTGGCCATAGCCCACCACGCTGGCCAAGTGCGGGTTGGTGGGCTTCACACACCACCGAGAACATTTTTGTGAACTCTCAGGCATGCAGGTTTCCTCACGATGTTTTCGTGATATTTTGTTTCCTAAAACGCACATAACTCAGAAAAGTCAGAGGTGCGTGCCCAGGATTCGAACCCGCGACCTCCTTATGAGAGGCAGAGGTCAGAACCACTGAGCTATCACTGCTTCTCTTCGAACTTCTCCGAAGTTTACCAATCGAAAAATCTGAAATAATTATGATCAATAGAAGTTAGCGTATATTTTACAGGAAAAATAAAATCAACTCGCTGACTATTATACTTTTTTTGATAATAACAATAAACCACCAAAAATAATGTTTGCGGTTTGCCAACAAAAGTACCTACATGTAAATTATACTCGTAAATTCATGAAAAAGTCATTTTTTCAATGTTTTACTTCTTTTATGGTATGGAACCCTCGGTGCGCGAGTCCGACTCGCACTTTGCCGGTTTTTTTTTCTTTGAGTGTTCGTCGCTTTGCGGCATATAGACATGTACCATGGACAGGGCGAACGGCGCTAAAAAATTTTTTTTTATAAACACCGTATATATCAAACAAGTAGGGCGCGTGGGTGCGCGGGCCACAGGTGGCCCGCGGGCTGTCATCCAGTCTTTTTTATTGTTTTATTTTAATGTATTATCACCGACAGACTTATTTTTCGCCCCAAATTGTAATCTCATCAAGTTTCCCCGTAACAAAGTAAATTCTGCTATTTTGATTTTTTTACACGACTGCCCAAAAAAGGAATATAATGTTTTTAGGGTTCATGTATGTAAATGTTTGTATGTATGTATGTGATGTTTCTTTATTTCGCCATAACTTCTGAACGGCTGAACGGATTTGGACAAATGGGGTATTCTTAGAATCCTTGGATCGTCCCAAGTAACATAGGCTATATTTTTTTTGGAAAAAATCAATATGGTGCATGTGAGGCGCCATTTTCTAAACTGGAAAACAAAATTTTTTCTTCAACTATCACAATATGGGTATCAAAATGAAGGTGTTGGAGAGTAGTAACAGAAAATATATATATTTTATATATAATTTTACATAGGTACCCCAAATAATCCTTTTCCATAAGACTGTCCAAAAAAGATTGTACATGCATGTATAAGTATGTATGTAAGTAAGTTTATTTCCATTTACCATAACTTCTGAATGACTAAAGACATTTGGACATATTATTATGGGTTATTGTTGAATCCTTGCTTCACCTAACTGCTGACCATCACTAAAAATATAAAATACAAATAAGTAATTAAAAAACACGACTGCCCTGTTATAACTAATTGCCTAAAATTTTTCAACTAATTGCCATTTGGATGACGTTTCGAATGACATTTGGTCGAGCACCTCCCTATTCTCAATACCTATCAACTAGCTACCTAGCACCTATCTTAAATACCTTGGATGTGCTCTGCACCCGTCTCTGAAATCCTCAATTATCAGCTCTCTGCATATTTTTCATCGAGTCTTTTTTTGGCTTCTATACGAAACCATAAGTGAAAGAAGAAATTTTCATTTAAAATTTTACGAGAGGATATTTTGGGAAAAACCCCTAAAAATTCCCGAAATGTGGCAGCACTGCTTACATATCTTGATATTGTCGGTTGATATACAATATGTCGACTTTCCGATATGTCGCCAAGTACCTCTAAATAAAAATATGATCAAAATTTTCGAAAATCAGAGAAAAATGCAAAATGACGGCCACCTCATTTCACAGAAATATTTTACATAGTTTTGTACTTTTCTCAGTAACTACATACAGGATATGCCACTTCGTATGGCAAGCATCAATAAATACTTGGAGTCTATAGAAATAATCGTCGCATAAAAGTCGATACGCTCCGGCCTCCGATGTTGCCAACCGACTGAAATTTTAATTTCAAAATTGCGTTTTTTCGTACTTCAGAACAATTGGGTAAATTTTTCAACATTTTCACAACACATAATTTGTATGATATTGTTACGTGCTGGGTTCAACGATTTGGAGAAAAACACATGGTGACTCTTGAGAAGACTTTATTCTGCACTTCCAGTATCCAATATCCCTGGTCTTCCAAGTGGTTCGCTTCCTGTTCGCTCTTGATCCCTGGCTTCGCTTGTTCGTTCTTCCCGACCCTCAATCAGACCAAGGACGCGGGCACTCTAACGCGCTTATATACAAATCTGAACGAATTCTCGAAGATTCGAAACCGCTTGTTTATCAGAAGGGTAGATAGACCTTCTCGATATCGCAGCTACCAGAATTCCATTGTCCATTGTTCGAAGCATTGACCTTGTTTCCAATTTAAAGTCAATACGAGCGATAATGAACCCTATGCTGATTGTTATAAGGTTCGTTCTAGTAGGAACGAGCCATTGTGAGCCTTATTTTGTTTGCAGTAAGGTTTATCCGTAACAATATTATAATTGTCACGGACGGCTCTCTTCTGCAGCACAAAAATAGTATCAATGTCAGCAGAATTACCCCATAACATGATAATTAATTTATATTATTTCGGTTTTATTGTAATAACACTTTTAACAATTCTGCTTGCAACGCCGGCTGGACGAAGAAGGGAGTATAGGTAGTTATGGAGCCGAAGACGAAGGACGATTTTTATCTGTAATACAAGAAAACATTTTATACTTGATTAATTTTCAGAAAAAACAACCCCAAATACTATTTCTTTATAAATAAACTTACCAGTTATTTCACTTAAATCTATACATTTTTTATTCTTTTGTACCCGTCTTAAAATAATTTCAGGGAGGCAGCAATTTTTAAAGAAGTTTATTAAATGTAGCAGCATATTGGTAATAAATTCCTCATCACGATGAATTTCTATTACTGTCAGGGGCTGTGAGACGGAAATAAAACAGATGAAATAACATCGCTCCATATCACAAACTCTCAATTGGCCCTGAACATGTAAATTTGAAAGTATGAATTGCTATTGGAAACTATAGATTAGTTTTATATTCATTTAGATAAATTAATGACTATTATTTACTTGATAATAATAATGGTGTTTCTTGTTTATTGTAAGGTTGTTGTCTTCAAAAATGACAGGAAATCCTTTTTTTTCTTTCGCTGCTTGTTCTACTGTTACTGATGACCTGGCTAGCGAAGGAAAGCATTTAATTTCAATAACTGATTTTTCGTCTTCGATTATACCTGTAAGTAATTGAGATAAAAATGTTTTCGATAAACTAAGAGTTTGTAAGTTAAGTCTACATAACAAACTTTAAGCACTCCATTTATTTGCAGTATTATTACGATATAATATATAGCTGCTCGTGCTGACTGACTCACTCATTGATCACCTCTCCTGAACAATTTTGTATGAAAAAAATTTTTTACTGATCTTTTTCGTATAGAGGGGGAAAATTCATTAAGAACAAAAATATGGAGAGAGCTGATGATTGAGGATTTGGGAGACGGGTGAAGAGCATGGGGAAGGTATCGAAGATAAGTGGGGAGTGCTTGACCAAATGTCATTTGAAACGTCATCCAATTGGCAGTAAGCTGAAAAAAAAAATGGCGGATTCAAAATGGCCGCCATTCGAATTTCGCCGATATCTCGGAAAGTATAAAAGATGGAAGAATGGTTTCTTGACATGAGCTGATCAGGACTCGAAGGTCTATTCGATGGATAGCAAAAATTTAAAAAATGGCGGAATTTATTTTTCCATAGAAAATGTATGGGGAAAGATGACTGAGGGTTGCGATACCTTTATAGGCGGGAAGACAGCCCGGGGGCCACATGTGGCCCGCGCAGCCACGCGCCCTACTAGTTTTACACTATAAATCGGAAACCTAGACTAAACTGAACTGAAATAAAATTTGCTAACAAGTTCAAGAAGCCTACCATCTGGACTAGCAGCCAAAAAACCAAATTCTTTATCAATGAAAAGACCTGCCGGCCTCACAATTTTTTGGGTTTGTTGCATAAATATGCTTTTCGCCACATTTTCATTTTGCAGGCCAAAAAGCATATCTTTGGTGCAAACATTATTTTTATACAGGATTTTTTTTAATAACAAATAAATTAACTAATTGCCACATCTGTTTGAACTGAAACAGGGTTTCAGCCTAAACCGAAACCGAAACTTACTAGAATATATTCAAATTTCACAAGGGGAAAATTAAAAAAAAATTAAACACCCACGGACCACGACTCTTGTAGACTTAAAATTGAAAGAAGATTAAATAATTTTTGAAACTCTCCGACTAAAGGAAAGTAAGAACTAAGAACCTTTCAGTATTATAACAAATCCAAGAAAATCCGCCGGAGCTGCTGTGGTCTGCCTGTGCCGGTGTTGATGGTGCTGTTTACTAGTGCAGTGTGTGTGTTTACCTCACTTATGCATTTAGTAACTAATTTAATTTCTCGATACTTCACATATACCAGTAGCTTGACAGTGATCTAGGATTTGGATGATGATTGAGGAGCACTGTCATGATTTTAAGGATAGCTGTTCGAACAAAAACTCCACATGTGGCCCGCGCACCCACGCGCCCTACTAGTTTTTATATAAAATAACGTTGTGTAATAAGCCTCGTGTCTTATTATATAACATTTAAAGCTGTTGAAGTGAAATATAAAGATTTATTGGAGTTTAGAAAAATACGAAACGTCATTTTACGAATCATAGCATTTTGCGCGGCGTCGCCACCCCGCACCCGCCACTGCCGCACGGCGCGCGCGGGCGGCGGACGCGGGCGCGTCCATAGGTATATTTTATATGCCAATGCCGGCAGCCCTCAAACGCGCGCGTGCGCGGATAACTTGGTGCGGTGGCAATTTACACCTACCTACTTGGGTTTCTAAGTTCAATTTTACCACAATATAATAATACCACGTTATGTCGCGGGAGAGCCTCGCTCTCTCGATGATATACTTTTGCCTCGATAAGGGGCTAAGGCCTCGACTTTGTGGCTTGAGGCCTGCTGGTGTGCTTGAATAGCTTACAATCCTAAATTAGTAGGTAGGTACTATCCGTTCAAAGAAACTTTGCCGCTCAGACGAGCGCGAAACGATTCTGCGAACGGATTAAATACCGGAATAATACTATTATTATCCATGAATGTACTTACGTAGTTTCACCAGTAGTTATCTCTAGGGCGGAACGAATTCTTTTCCTAGATTGCACTTGAAAATTGATGTTTTCCATACGCTATTTTGTTAGTAGGGTTCATTTTGAACTCAATAAATCCGAGTAGGTACCTATCTAATTCGGATTTCGGATGGTTCTACGAAGAACACTCAAACTTAGCGGCAAAACACTCAACTTAAAAAAAAACCGGCCAAGTGCGAGTCGGACTCGCGCACCGAGGGTTCCACTATTACCTATAACTATTCTAAATTTCAAGTCGATAGCTTGAATAGTTACTGAAATAATCGAGTGTGACAGACGGACGGACGGACGGACGGAGAAAGTCTCACCATAAGGGTTCCATTTTTACCAAATTGGTATGGAACCCTAAAAACGGCAGCAGTAACGATTGATGGCAATTGGCAATAATCAATTATTTATAATAAAAAAAACCGGGCAAGTGCGAGTCGGACTCGCGCACCGAGGGTTCCATACCATAAAAGAAGTAAAACATTGAAAGAATCACTTTTGTTCATGAATTTACGAGTATATAATTTACATGTAGGTACTTTTGTTGGCAAACCGCAAAGGTAACTTTGTTTTTGGCGGATTATTGTAATTATCAAAAAAAGTATATTAGTCAGCGAGTTGATTTTATTTTTCCTGTAAAATATACGTTAACTTCTATTGATCATAATTATTTCAGATTTCTCGATTGGTAAACTTCGGAGATAAGGGGGGGGGGAACGGTATTTTTTTCGACAGTTTGCTCAATAAATCAAAAAGTATCAAGCATAAAAATAAATAAAAATTATTTTTAGAATACACAAGTAACGCCCTTTCATATGATACCCCACTCAACATTGTTATCTCATTTTGAAATTTTGTCGACCCAGTTTTCCCCCCCTTTTTAAATAAAAATAGAAACAATTTTCTAATTTTTACAACTGTTATGACGTCAAGTCACTATTACCTATAACTATACTAAATTTCAAGCCGATAACTTGAATAGTTACTGAAATAATCGAGTGTGACAGACGGACGGACGGACGAAAACAATAAAATGCACAAGGCGTTGTAAAAAATACCCAAATCGCTTGAGATGTGTTCATAAAATCTGAAGAGATCCGTCAATTTCACCAAGATCCCATCATCAGACCCTGACTTGATGACGTTAGTCATCAAATCAGTATCTGCTAGCAAATGCACCAGTAACTATAAAAAATAACCAACTCGCTTCAAGTAAATACTAGCAAAATTTGAAGAGTTCCCTCGATTTCACCAAGATCCCATGATCAGATCCTGACTTGATGACCATAGGACAACTTGGAAAATATTACTCTTTCAAATAATACCCAAATTGTTTCAAGTGTCCATATAAAATTTGAAGAGTTCTCTCGATTTCTCCAGGATCCCATCATCATATCCTGACCTGATTAAAATGGGACCATCTGGAAACTATACCCTTTTAAATAAAAAAAGAATTTTTCAAATCGGTCCACGCGTCTTCGAGTAATCGGTGAACATACATAGATAAAAGATTCCGACGAATTGAGAACCTCCTCCTTTTTTTGAAGTCGGTTAAAAATACGTCATCCTCATTTACTCATCACATAAGAACCTTTCGAATTTCCAAAATCTAAACAGCGCCAGCGCTAGCGAAGTATTTTAATCATCTAATGATAGATGGCGTGGCGTTGTTCAAAATGAAGTTGTTTTAGGTAGTTATAATAGATGTCGCTTGTAAACATCACGTAAACATAGCTATAGGTATGTTTTTTCTCACCCACACATCTTTAAATTTGGCGTTTTTTGATTGCTGTATTATTTTTTAACTAAAGTAAATATTTGCCTGATATTGAAATTGCGTGTATAAAAAGTCCTAAGTAAATCGTGAATATCAATAGATTTAACAACAAATGTATATTTTTCGAGATTAACTCAAGTAAAAAATGTATGAGAGCGTGTGGTCCTTAATTCACTTTGTTGGCGAGAAGATTAAGGACCGCTGTTTTTTTTCTACATTTTCAATGAACTTTAGTTTTTACTATAGGTAGCACTGAATTTCTAAACCAACAAGATGTCATGTATACAATTTACGCCAGCTCATTTATGATACATGTCCCAAGAATAAAAAGAAATAACTTTCCGTACCTACGTTAAAACACGTTATGAAGAAGTCAACTTTATAAGCAAATGTTTTAATTATACAGACATATTTTCTAGTAAGTTATCATTATAAGCCGTATTATCATTTACTTAAGCTCATTTTCATCGAATTTGAAAGGTGTTCCTTATAGCTGAATAAATGAGGTAGGTAAATTAAGAAGTTTCTTACTTCAAAAGTTTACAATAAATTTGAATAGGTACCTACTTAATTTTTATTGTTCTTTTCCAAGTTATTTATTGGTAATGTAACGTTAATTTGTTGTTTTTTGTGTTTTGCAAATAGTGTATTTTATTTCATTTAGACTTAAAGCTAAAAAAACGAATAACAAAAAATTACAAAAATCATAAAATAGGTTGCATTGACATCTATCGATGAGTAGTAAGGACGTTTAGGTTAAATTGTAACGCCATCTTGTGTCGAGTAGATAAAAATAATTAGTTATATAAAAGACATGGAGATGGCGCATTTCGATAATAAATTAGGGTTTGCATTAATTGGTCGCTCAAAACGAAATAAATGGTATTATTTAAAAAATATCATAAAACTATTAGTGGACATGGCCGACATTACCATGCCGCGTACAATTTCTAGAAACGACTGATGAAGCCAGAGCCAGTGACTGGGTTCACTGTCTTTTTGTTATTCAAGGCACCTTTATACAAACTCCACGTTTTAGGACTCCCACAGGCACGAGCACGTACTCGTATTTTTATAAGTGAAGTGACAGAAACACTATTTAGCTGATCGTAAGCCATCTGTTCGTTGGGTCCTTTCAATTTCAAGGAAAATTCATTTTTTTGTTGCCCGATTATTACTACACCTTTCGAGTAGACGCAACTAAGCACTAATTGTTTTAAAACTTCCAAACAACACGAGATAAGCAAACAAAAAGAGCGCTTCCTTCAACACCGAGCTACGAGTCGCAAGTTGCTCCTGGAACGTAGGATCATAATTAAAAATAAATTGCACCTGTTTAGCTGCAGCCTCGAGTGCTCGTATTAATAACTAGTGTAATAAAACTGACTCAAGGACTGACTCACGCGTTGTCTGCGAGGAGGAGCGAGGAGTGAGGAGTGAGGAGTGAGGAGTTAGGAGTGAGGAGTGAGTAGTGCATGCTAAGTTGCATGACTCGCTCAACAGATGCGACTTGCGGCTGAGATCGCTGACAATGCAGCGAGCTCTCCACAACTGACGACTACGTGACGACAGCGGGACGAATAGAATTGGTAGTTTGTATACGTAAGCATTACAGAGAGAATGCTTCTCGTCATTTGAATAAGTAGGTATATCAGTTAAAACGTTTATCGCGAGCGACGACTTAACCTAAATCTATAAAAAATTGTATCAAAACGAATAGGTTTTACGAATTTTCAACTATAAGCTTACAATAATAATCCACTTATTTAAATACTAATGTGCCAATATACTAATTATTTGAAGTGATGATCAATGAAAAATACGCTTTTAATAAATATGTACGTTTTTAGCATTTCCATTTTATAAGAGAACAAAATTTTATGTCCTAAAAGCCATATTAATTTTTTTAAAAGCGATCTTGCTATAAACAAACGACACGCAGACAATATTGTCGAAATATCAAGTAAGTATCGTATCAAGTAATATAGGAGCTCAAAATATATAAAGAAAATATCTACTATAAAATGTAAGGTATAATAAGTAGGTATGTCAGAGATATAAAAGAGTACATCTGGGGACACGGTAGTGTCCCCACCAAGACAAGCCAAGCGAAGCGCGAGGGCACTACCTATCTTTTCTCGAAGTGTTTCGCCGTAGTTTTAAACCCTTATAACTAAGCCTGAATTATTTCAGATAATCAAAATTCTCGGAAAATGATGTCGCCAGTGAACTTATTACACCTATAAAGTTTCAATTTTATCGGTCTTATACTTTAGATTTTATTGACGTCTAAAAAACCCAAATTTCGTCACTGACTGACTGACTAACTGACTGACTCACTGATGATCATCAAAATTCCTAGGTACTTCCTGAAGACCTAGAAAGCTGAAATTTGGTATATAAGCTAGTATTAGCACACAACCAACAAAAAAATTCCAAAAGTTGGAAATTTAACCCCCCAACCCCTTAAAATAGGGGATGGAAGTTTGTATGAAATTACCGCAAATATTGATGCTAGAGGTCTCAAAATTGATATAGGGACTCTTTGTAATAAACAATTAAATACGTGTTTCAGGATTTTTAGTAAATCACCCCACATCCATAAAATTAGGGGGTTGGAAGTTCGTATGGGGTTTCCCATAAGTATATAGGTATAATAAAAACTTAATTTCTGAAATTTGGTATATAAGCTAGTATTAGCACACAACCAACAAAAAAATTCCAAAAGTTGGAAATTTAACCCCCAACCCCTTAAAATAGGGGATGGAAGTTTGTATGAAATTACCGCAAATATTGATGCTAGAGGTCTCAAAATTGATATAGGGACTCTTTGTAATAAACAATTAAATACGTGTTTCAGGATTTTTAGTTAATCACCCCACATCCATAAAATTAGGGGGTTGGAAGTTCGTATGGGGTTTCCCATAAGTATATAGGTATAATAAAAACTTAATTTCTGAAATTTGGTATATAAGCTAGTATTAGCACACAACCAACAAAAAAAATTCCAAAAGTTGGAAATTTAACCCCCAACCCCTTAAAATAGGGGATGGAAGTTTGTATGAAATTACCGTAAATATTGATGCTAGAGGTCTCAAAATTGATATAGGGACTGTTTGTAATAAACTACAAATAAGGAAAAAAATAAACTAGGTGAACCAAGGAGGGTTCCCTCATTTAAATGATAGAGGGGGGGGATACTTGATTCGGACAAATATCCACCTTGCAATGATATTCAAGAAATACACCAAAGAAAAGGAAATTAACCAAATAAAAAATATAGTCGTAAACAACTTACAAAAAGAAGTGAAATCCCAGCAAAAACATTTTCATGTAAAATGTTGCCAAGACGAGAACATGTGGCTCACACTATTAAAAAGTTATCAGATCTCATGTAGAGCAAGACTTCTAACTCTACACGCCCTAACTCTATAAATCCTAACTGTATAAACTCTACACTTTAGTCAAAATATATTATGTCTTGGCTGTTTCGTTACTGTCACATGGGTGTAAAGTAAAAATATTATTCACTGACTTTGTACTTTTCTGATATACAATACCTAGTTTCTGTAGTAACGATTATTTATTAGATAGGTATTGAGTCTCCTCAGAAACTGCACTTAGGTTTTACTAACTGCATTGGTTTCAAATACTTCATCACACTTTGCAAAAGTGTGTTCCTTTGCTTTAGAGGATATTTTTAATAAATGGAAGTTTTTTCCCATAACAATGGTGATACCATTTAATTTTAATGTGAAATTTCTTGAATTTTGCATGGTCCATTATGCCACTTGCAAAACTCTATTAGAAAAGTACTGAACAGTGAATAAATTCTTCACTTTACGCCCATGTGACGGTACCGAAACAGCCAAGACATAATATATTTTGACTAAAGTGTAGAGTTTATAAAGTAAGGATCTATAGAGTTAGGGCGTGTAGAGTTAGAAGTCTTGCTCTACATGAGATCTGATAACTTTTTAATAGTGTGAGCCACATGTTCTCGTCTTGGCAACATTTTACATGAAAATGTTTTTGCTGGGATTCCATTTTTAATGAAATGAACATCTGCCTCTTCTCGCTTCAAATCTCGCTTCGTTCTCGCAGAAACGCCACACGACTGATAGAGGAGTTTTGTCGTCCGATGTGACGTGGTCGTGTCGCAGGCGGTAAAGCGGTAGCGTCGGGCGGGTCGCGACTCGTGAGGGACAATTTAATAAAGAAAGCTGAGCGTGCGCCGTCACGATCCACGGCGCGGCGTGTGTACACGCTGTGCACGCTGTGCTAACAACGTTTAACACACTACAGCAGACATAGCCGCACTCACGGTTAAGGGAGGGACACAACAATATCACAGACGACCTAAAGACATTCGCTATCTTTGTCACAGTTACAGCTTACCGGTTAAGATTTTGGGGCTCATTTAAATCTTATAAAAAATAATTGCTAACAGTGGATTTACATCAAAGGCAATTAAATTAAAGTAAATAATTTCAAATAGGTGTAATTACTAATTTCTCATTAGAACTGAATTTTTCATGTGTATTTTGTTAATAAAAAAATTAAGTGTAATTCGTTATTATTCTTCTCAAACGATAGATATCATCTCAGAGGATGCTGGGCACCGGCTTCCTCATGCCTTGGATGTTCTACATGAGTTTGGACTGTCGTGTGCTAGACAGTTAGAAACGGCTCGTACTCTCTGAAACACATAAGGCCCAGGGGGCAAGCACTGACATCTTAACTCTGCGTGGAATTGATTAAACCGGAAAAACAACTCTACCTCGGTTTTAACTTCATTATCGAAAATAAAGCAAACTATCAGACACTTTGAGTTTATTGTACCTACAATAGACTTCAAACATTTCATGACTAACTGGGAATAAAAAGAAGACATTTTGAATGTCGAAACACAGAACAATATTGAGTAGTTGACGACCTCCGTGGCGCAGGAGACGCACGCTCGGATTCGAGTGGGAGGTCACGGGTTCGATTCCCGCCACGGGCCACTTTGGATTTTATAATTTCTAATTTGGCTCAGGTCTGGTCTGGTGGTCTACCGGCAAAGACGTACCGATAAGCGATTTAGCGTTCCGGTACGATGCTGTGTAGAAACCGTTGAGGTGACATAACTTACCCCTTCCAAGTTAGTACGCTAACATCTTCGACTGCATTATCACTTACCATCAGGTGAGATCGCAGTCAAGTACTAACTTGTATAGCGTAAAAAAAAATAGTTGCTATCAACTGAGCAGCAAACGAGCAGCATCAGCAGCAGCAGCATCATCTTGTCTACATCCTAACTCTTTAATATCGTGTATTTGAAAGCAATTTGCGCGGCGCGGCGCGCGGGGTGCTCGCCTTAATCCAGGGGTGCGGTCTCATAGAGTTTTATTTGCGCGTCGCCTTAACCCGCGCTCCAATATTAAATTCTGCAACCTCCCCTCCCCTCATGAAAGCGAAACGTTTATTTAATCTGTTCCCGTAACAATGGGACACACAGACAGACAGACAGACAGACAGTCGCTACTTCAATTACACAATGTTATTGTTTTCACAAAAAACAAGTCGCATTAAAAACTAAACTGAGCCCCCAACGCGCCAAAATACGACTTAACTTCGAGAGTTAAAGACTAAACTGAAGTTAAGGGTCGACGCACAATGAGGCGATTTAAAAGGGGTAGCGCACAATGAGCGAGCACTGCATTAGCGAGTTTGAATGTTGTCAATGCGCTATATTAGCTTAATACGTTTAGGGTTCCGCACGGACATCTAGCGGGAAAAAACAGTTGTAAAATAGTGACTATAAAACACAGTGTGCCACGATAAAATATACTGGCCTGCAAAAGTAAGTATCACACTTTTCAAATTAAATTGATACAAAGTAGGTATGATACTTTCTTTTGCAGGCCAGTGTATATAGAAAAACTTCTACAATAATAATATAATGAGACATTTTCTCCATATCTGGAAACAATGTTTTACCATGATCATAGAATAACGAGTAATAAGCTTCTTTACTTTCAAGGATTTTACAATAAGACCCAACGTTATTAGTTTGCAAAAAATAATGATACACAATAAACTGAAATCGATATTGAAATAATGCCTTTCTAACTGTGGTTCTAGTACGAGTTGTTGGATAAATTTCAATTCGAATCTCGATTCGGTTTCGGTAAAAATCTGTATGCGGGGAATAAATAAAAACGTATAGGTTTCTACGAATTCTTAGCATCCTACTACCTACTAATGTTATATTTCCTTGTGTAATCCCAACAATATTAAATAGTTAAATAATTTATAATAGGTACCTTTTTAGCGGTGTAGAGGGCAATAGGGAAATTTCCCTCCAGGCAGGTGTTGTGCCTGGGGACCGCTTGTGATCCATGCGTGTGACGTCAGAAGTTGTATTTATAGAACGCTCGTCGAATGCTCCGTCAGCGTGTGCTATTGCGCGAGTTACGCCATCTGTCGTCAGCTACCGAAGACCGCTATCGAAGACCGCTACACCTTCTACATACCACTGGTCGAATTGATACCCTTCTTTTTTGAATTCGGTCGGAGAGTCGATGACAGTGAGTGCAAATTGTATATTCCAAACGTGACAAACTTTCTCAGAACAATCACAGGTTTCATTGTAAAACGACAATCCGTCTAAATATCGCTTTAAACGAAATAATCTGCGGAAGTCCATTCTCTCTATGCCCTTTTACCAGGTAACTTGTAATTCTCGCATTCTCCACGTATTGATGATGTCTGTAGAACATCGTTTAAACTGCTTACACAAAGTGTTTTAAGTTAGCTCTTGAATGGAGATGTAATACGGGAAGCTTTGCAACATCGGCCTCCGAGACAACTCCACATAATGCGGTTAAAAACTCATTACCTTCCAAAACATTATCTTTTGCCTTCGAGGACAAATGTAGTTTTGAAAATTACAAAAAATACTACACAATGGTCAACGACATAAATAGGATTATTTACTTACTCATCGAGAGTACTCACTAGTGAGAATGCAAGAATTAAGTTTGTAGAAATTAAAAGAATAAAATAATAACATACTTATTTTTTTTAACAAATGAGTAGCTTGGACTATGGGATTTTCGTGACCGATTTTTTCGATTAACTTTCGTCTAACTCCCTCCGCTATACCGCCGAAAATAGTAATTGAACCTACCAGTTTTGTAAAACACCGATTGTATGGAAAGTCCAGCCTACTTTGGGTTATAATACGCAAAAATGCACTCTCGACTTGTGGAGTTAGTACAATATGTTCTTGGGCAAATTATTTGAATCTCGATTCAGTTGCGCCGATGAATAGCTGAAAACGTACATTTCTATCGATTTCTTAGCATTATTAAACTCATACTAGCCCTCTAGATCTTTACGCGTAATCGAATAATATTAATTTGAATGTCGCGGCACAAAGCGTCACGTCAATGATATTGTGTCACAGAATGTAATAAGCGCAAATTAATAAAATTGACATACACGTGGATCGCGCCCCCTCCCCCGCCTCCCCCACCCCCTATTGTATCCGATCATCGAATCCGGGCACAATGATATCAAAGCGTTCCGTTTTCACGCTCGTAACTCGCTCATCAGCGACAATCAGGCGCTGCGACCCTGGCGCCGTCACTCGCCCGAGCGCCCCGAAGCGCCGCGCGAACGAATCGCTCCGAGCTCACAGTGACACGGTTCTAAATCGGCGTTAAAAAATGACAATCGTTATTGAAATCGGATATCAGGACTCGTAACTAGGAGAGGTCGCCGTGTTTAATGAAAGGCTCCGGAGGGAGGTGCGGCGCGGGGCGCGGGGCGGGAGGCGCTATTGAAGGCTCGCAATTAAATTCATCTATGCTTTGACGGCATTCCTACAATGCTCTTTTATCAGCGCCGCTGCTGGTGTTGCCAGCGTCGCGCACACCTCCCCGGTCGGACAAATTACTGCGATATAACTTGCTAGTTGCTGGCAACGGCTGCACTTTGAACACCTACTGGTTACGTGCGATCTTCATGCGTTTGATATTCGTTGTACAATCAACAAAACGTTGGATTTCATTGAATTCCTTAGGGTTTTGTGGTTTATGAACCTTTATGACTTTAAAAAGCAATCGTTAACCTACGAACTCCGAACTTTCGATAGAAAATATAATTCAAAATGTTTCGAAATAATAGACATACCTACTTATGCCCTGGACAGGGCGGACGGCGCAAAAAATTGTTGAAAAGTTTATTGGTGTCAAAAATGCTTGTTTTATCATCAACTGTAAGGCCACGCTGTAGTTTGCTCAGCCACCTACCTATAGAATTTTGTCAAATTACGCTACTGTTTACTTGTACGAAAAAGGTTGACTATTTCAACCGTATTATTCCATAATCGAAATGGTAGATTCATAGCAGTGCAGGAATTGATAACTCGGAGAAGGTTACTAAACCGGGTAATTTGAATTATTAAAGTAATTGGACAAGTTTCTATAAAGACCCGCGTAGAGGGTGAGGTAATAAAGCGGGCAACACTGGGCTCCCCCTAGCGCCTCCTCAGGTTAATAACGATGATTAATATAGTTTGGAGGCGCGAGGCGGAGCAGAGGTCGAGGCAACTTGACTCACAGCCACGCTGTCGCTTTATATTCCGCCGTTTAGTTCCGCTGAGGAATCCCACCGTTTCGCAACTCTACTATACAGTTAAATTGTTGCTGAAACATTAATTAATAAGTCAAACAATAGCTCCTTAGCCTGTCGATAGAATTATAGAATTTCACGTACGATTTTAGTCGTATTTTAGTGTAGATAGTACATTGTACCATGTTTCTTGATAGATGGCACTACAGTTCTGCACAAAAACTGAATAGAATTCTTATCAGATTATCTCCACGCCGGCTTGAGCTCCCTTAGCTTAGTGGCAGAGCTGTGGTAGCTGGAATACGTGGGTTGAAATCCTAGCGTGCGCTATAGTTTTGGCACATATTAATAATTTATAGAAATAAAATCCTAAAACACTTTAACAAAAAAAAGAAAGAGGAGAGGAAAATAAAACTGGAGTCACCACATCATCACTGAGGACTCAAATTCCAATTAAATCATATCATTCAAACTCGAATTCAAAGAAAATTTGCTAACGATAGTCGAGAACGTCTTAATGAAAATAAATTATTAATTAGTTTCTAGTGTCGACCTCATAAAACCGCGCTCGCTGCGCGAGGCGAGGCGGCGACCGCAGGCGGCGTTAGCAGCACTGATCTTTATTAGCAGTCGGGTAAATATGACGGCTAATGAACTACTAGTTCATGAAACTGATATCGCGTTGCAAAGAGCGCGTGTTCGGTGTTTTACACGTGCTCACTTGCCAGACAATGAACCGATTAGTAGGTATAAGAGAATATTAGTATAAGACTATTAAGTACAAGAGATCTACTATCTATAGATATTTGGTGATATTTGGTAGGGACTCGCCGCAACAGAACCCAGCAAAGAAGAACAGAAGTCTGTTGTATAGCCTTTTAGTCTGCTGTGAAGGCTGTAAGTCTGACATAGAGCGAAACAGTCTGTTTCGTCATTATATTGCCCTACGCGCAACAAGATATTGCAAAAAGTATTAATAAATATATTATACTCACAAAATGTTTATATATCAACCTATTTCGGATAATTCACACTTATTATTTTAGCTTTTTCACAGGCATCTACCACTTACATCCCGTGCTCCCGCCAGTGAGTAAGTCGTAGAAATCGACTGTTTTTAGACGGTAGCAAGTGACTTACAACTATAAGCTTTAGGCTTATGATATGCTTGAGGCATTATCTGCATATAAAAGACTTTCCACCACGATGGCTCCTGTATCTATATTGTAATTTGTTTGTTTATCTATGGTCCTCACAAATACAAATTCATAGTCAACGATTCTTAGCGACTCTTAATCTTAGCTTCAACCCGACCCCAAACTCAATACCTCATACAAATACTTAAGTATATACCTACTTAGAATTACTTGTACCTTCAGTTCTATAAACTCCAGCAGTCACTTACGAAGATATATTTTTAAATTAACATCGGTAAGATTCTAATTTGCGTCGGTTTTACAACGAAAACGAGCGCAATAAATGCTATTTACTCTTTTCCCTCAACAATAACGAAACCTTCAATTAGCGGCGCGGAGCTGACAGCAAACAAACAAACAAACAAACAAACGACATCTCCAAAATTTTCATTACGTTTTAAATCAGCACAAGTTGATAAGTACTCCATAAAGAGTCGTTAGTAGTGGTGATAAGGTCTGAATTCGTAGTTGAGTGGTCGCGGAGTCGTCGGAATGTAATTACTTTTCAACTTTCGTGGCTCGCTTCGTGCGCAGCGTCTGCAGCGCGGCGCGGCACGCCCCTTGCACGACGCAGCGCACTTCACTTGTTAATTAATTTTGTTTTAAAATACCGCAGCCGATGTACCTACGTCCGATGTTGTAGATCTGGAACTCAGTTGTGACTTGTGATTGTATGATCCACTTTATTTTTAGCCTTTTCCACCTGCCGATGCGTGGATATGTGCCTACCAGATTTGGCCGGATTAAAAAGTTCTTAACTATTTATAAAATAAACTTGCAAAAAGTCAACGCTGAACATGCATATAGTGAAATTTTTTGCTAGCGTAAACAACTACTATTTGAAAGTTAAATACATTATTTCATGCTCTGCCAATAAATACTTCAGAAGTGAAGCTATGTTTGTCATGACTGCGGGTTCACAATTATTATGGTAAGGATGAGTACTAGCCTTTTTCTTGCGACTGCTTCGATCAGATTCTATGAAGACTTAGCAGCTAGACACCTACTCACTCTAATAGTCATGTATTGGGGAAACTTCGGCAAACTAATACAAGCAATAAAAACAGATCCTTACCTTAATAACATTATTACAAAATGTTGAGTGTGTGCTTGTTAATATTGAATGAAAGCAGGCGTTATTTTGCGGAAATCCATACTTGGCATGACAGATTAATTTGTTTTGCTGTAATCCGCTACTTGAAAAGATTCTGTATGGTACAATATGCAGGAACTCCACCCATAATTTTCCAACACTTTCCTCGACGACTCTTTTTCCTTTCGTCCAGACATCCTTAGGAGATTTTGACTTCACAATGCGAAATGGTAGAGTTTCTTGAGTTCGCTCTACGATTTCGCATTGTTTTGATTATAGCAAAACAAATTAATCTGTCCTGTGTGCCTTTCACCATACTACTGAAACTTTATGACTGTTTAACATAGTGATAGGTTATACTCTGGATCAATATAAAATAAACCTTTTTTTTATCCCAAAAAATAATTATTCCTGTAAGTAAACGTGGGCAAAGCTAATTCATCGATAGTATCTAGAATTACGACGTTTAAAATTCAAGGTGTCTTATTCTAGTACCGTCTTGTAAGTATCTCATTCTTAGCCTACGAACTATGCGTATAGAGTTGGTAGCTATAATAGGTATTGTTAGGCGCTGCAGCGCTGTGTTGATAGTGTCGGTATTTTTGGCGCAGGTCTTTTACAGTAGCGCGAGCGATGCCAGCGCGTGACGTCACGACCAGCTGATCGCTCACGCCGACAGCGCCGTGCACCAACCCTCGCCCAACACCAATGCACCAACCCTCCGCCAAGACCAACGCACCAACACCGGCCCAACGCGCCAACGCAGCTGACTCAGACTATGAGTCGTGGTGATCGGCTTGCCAACCATGTACCCAGCTGGTCATTCCTACTCTATGATAATAACATCAAGATGAGCCCATCCGAACATTTTACGTAAACCTTCTTCATACAGGAAAATCTAGAGGGGCGGGGGTTTGCTCCCATAAACTGGCGACATTTTTTCGCGCGGTCCGCCAGGTCTATAGTATAGGTGCCTTTGTTCCTACTGAACTAAATCATCCCAGTCTAACCTATAAATAAACTGTAACGGGTCAATTTCTATACTTTGAAGATATGTTGAAAAAAAAATTTCGACTAAGGTCTGTCACCTCAGTCGATATTGTATTTTTTTCCATTTTTGAATTCACTGGTTTAAAAAAACTCACTCACTCACTCACTTCACTGGTTTCTTCACTGGTTTCGGCGTTACTTGTGTATTCTAAACCCGATTTTTATTTATCTTTATGCCTGATAGCCTTCGATTTACAACTGCAAAAAAACTTACAAAACAAATTGTACCAAAAATACAGTGGGCAGTCTAAATAAATAAAAGAAGAAACAGATATTTCAACGCAGAGTGCTAGTCTAAATATATAAAATTGATCAAGTGCGAGTTGGGCTCGCGCACTGAGGGTTCCGCACCATCAAGAGTATATTCCCACTCTCTATACCTAGTATTAAAGTAAACTAAACACCCCTAAATCAATAATGAGTATAAAAATCACGTTATTGTATGGGAAACAGAATTACATCACCTGTGAAAATTTTGACTCTGTAGCTATCACGGTTCAAGAGATGGTGACAGACGGACGGACGGACGTACAGCGAAGTCTCAGTAATAGGGTTCCTTTGTTACCCTTTGAGTAGGAAACCCTAAAAAGGAGAAACAGACATATCAACGCGCAGCCACAGCGCGCGTTTGGCACACAGGTTCCCTACGAAGTTTAGGGCTGCACTAGAAACTTCCGGGTGTGTCATGATTTTAATAATTTAACTAATACCGGGAACCGCTTTTAATGTATATTCGAGACAGTTTACTGTAGTAACAAAGGTTATATAAAGGAATATGGATTACTATTAAGTTAGCGCCAATGTCACAAAAACGACCTGGAATATAATAAACCAGGAAACTGGAAGAGCTAAACAGCGTACTAGTACCATTAAACTTGACATTGGCCATAAATCTATCACGTCAGACCTTGAGGTTGCTACTGCTTTTGAAGGGTTCTTTACGGACATTCCAGTTTCCACAATAAAATCACTGAACTCTTCACCAGCTATCGCCCTCTCACTTTTAGAAGATAATGTGCCTGAATGTAATAGCATCTTTACCTTCAGCCATGTTACTAGCTCTGATGTTATTAAAGCATTTAAATTAATAAATATAAAAAAAACCAATGACTTATGGGGCATTTCTGTCAATGTTGTGAAATCTTTGCTTGATATTGTTGCACCAGATTTGGCAGTAATATTTAATAATTGTGTAGATTGTGGTGTTTTTCCTGACTTAATGAAACATAGTAAAATAATTCCACTGTTTAAATCAGGTAGTACCAATGACCCCACTAACTTTAGACCAATATCTGTACTGCCTACTTTCAGTAAAATTTTTGAAAAACTTATACTGATTCAATTGCTTACTTACTTTCAAAAAAATGAATTATTACATAATAAACAATTCGGATTTACGCGGGGTCGCTCGACTACCGATGCTGGTGTCGAGCTAATACAACATATATTTGAAGCCTGGGAGGAATCACGTGATGCGCTGGGCATTTTCTGTGACTTATCCAAGGCGTTTGATTGTGTTGAGCATGAAACATTGGTCAGGAAGTTACACCACTACGGAATTAAAGGTGCAGCTCTTGATTTGATGAGCTCCTATCTGAGCAGTCGCATTCAAAAAGTAGATGTCAATGGGAAACGATCTTCTGGGTCGACTGTGAAGATGGGAGTTCCTCAAGGATCTATTTTGGGTCCATTCCTGTTCCTTATTTACATCAATGACCTTCCTTACCTTACTAAGGACAAGCATGAGATAGTACTGTTTGCTGATGATACATCACTTTTGTTTAAAATTAATCGACTGAAAAAAAAATTTGACGATGTAAACAGTTGTCTCAAAGAAGTAGTACATTGGTTTGAAGCTAATAATTTGCTTCTCAATAGCAAAAAAACAAAATGTATTAAATTCACCTTACCTAATGTTAGGCAAATTCAAACGAATGTAAAACTAGGTGTAGAGGAATTGGATCTTGTAGACACAACTGTATTTCTAGGAATAACGTTAGATGCTAAACTGCAGTGGGACCCTCATATAAATAATTTATCGAACAGGCTTAGTTCTGCTGCGTACGCGGTAAAAAAAATTAGGCAGCTGACAGACGTCCAGACTGCTCGACTGGTATATTTTAGTTATTTTCACAGCATTATGTCCTATGGTCTTTTGCTATGGGGTAATGCTGCTAACATTGATACTATTTTCGTGCTGCAGAAGAAGGCTGTTCGTGCCATTTATAAAATGGGCCCAAGAGAGTCTTTAAGAGAAAAATTCAAAGAATTTAATATAATGACGGTACATGCACAGTATATATTCGATAACTTGATATATGTGCATAAAAATATTAATAACTTTGTTAAGAAAAGCGATCTCCATGCTATCAACCTTAGAAGTAAAAATAAACTTATAGTTCATAAAACAAGACTAGAGAAAATAAATAAATCATTTAAAGGCAATGGGATACGCTTTTATAACAAACTCCCTAATGAAATATTAAACTTATCCCTCAATAAGTTCAAAGTCGCTGTAAAACGAAAGCTCATTAATAAAGCTTACTATAGTATTAAGGATTACTTACATGAATCAAATCCTTGGGGATGAATGAACTGCTGTAATTATACTAGCTCAATTAGTTTTAAAAGCTTTTGTGAAGTGGTGATAACAGAAAACAAAACCCGGCTGAGTTTGTTGTGGGCTTCTTCTCAGTGCAGGGCGCGTTGGAACCCTCGTAAACTTAGTTTTAAGTCGACTTGGAGTTATCGCCATACAAATGTGACAAATATCATAAGGACCATTTACAAGCGCCTATATTTTAGGCCTATGTGAAATAAAGATATTTCATTTCATTTCATTTCATTATGTCTAAAAACTCTCGTTTCACTATGAAACCTAGGTCAGAATATGATCAACATAAATCGTAGATTTATGCGCCGAAATGTTGATAACATTATATTTTAAATAAAATCAATAGAGAGGACATAATATTATTTGAAACTTTAAAAAAAATATGGCCATGTATCCATGTTTAAAAGCCGAAGCCTGACAAAAGCAAATTCCAACGGTTGAATCGAAATGAGCAATGTTTATTTCAATTACTTCGATCCAGAGGTGCCCAATATTAATAGAGAGGTGATCTGAGCCTGTGAATACGAATGGAAATCTTACAACATTTGATTGTTTAAAGTGAGCAATACTCCCCAAACGAGACAAAAAATAAACCGGCGCCCCAGACGTCAACGAAAACATGAACCATGAAGCGAAATAAACAAACGAGATATGTAGCGAATGGCGAGACGAAGAAAAGTCGTGAAACCCAACACGCCACTAACCCGACCGACCGCGACATAGGGTCGTATGTGTGTGCTGTGTGGCTATCACCGAACACATTGCGATCTAAATCCGCTCGTCCACATCCGCGCACGAGCGCTGACGCCACGAATACCTATACTGATGAGGAGCTGACGAATACGGCAACAGAAAACCCATTCACACATCCATTGCAATGTAAACAATGGATAAGAATTATTGATGCTTCCTAACCAGAAACGAAAAACAACTTGTTTATTACAACAATGTGACTCAGCAACACGATATGACTGCTGGCTTCAAAACATTCGCCCTAAAAAATACTACGATTATTGTAGAGCGATGAGCCGTCGCGCCGCGCGCCGTGACGTCGCGGCGCGCGGCCGGGAGGTGCGCGGGTATTAATAGCGCATCGCACGCGCAGCGGTATTCGCGGAAGCTGCGTGCGATTAGCTGGCGTGTGCGGCGGACGCTAGGCTCAAGTTTCCATGGCGACGGCGCGAGACGCCTCCCGATTCTGATAAAATTAGAAGGCGGCGTGTTGCGGGAGCCGCGTTGACTATTTATGGTAGTGCATGCGTCGACCGCTGCTGCCCCGCGGGGGAGCGCGGCTATACTTAGCGCGGCCCTCGCGCCGCCGCGCTGATACATGCCGGCGGAGCGAGGGCCGAGCGCCTGGCGATGCTGCTTTACGACTGACCCACTTTCCGCAGGTGCTCGGCCTCAGCGGCAGCTCGACACCGCTTCGGTATGACGAGCTCGTATATTTACGAGTATAAAGCGAAGGCATGAACGAGGGCTGAGGGGGGACGGGAGAGGCGGTAGAGTCCAATCAAAAACCAAAGTCAACGAGTGTATAAAAAGAAATAATGTAATTAAAATAAATAAATTAACCGTTTATTTATTAATTACACTTCGGCGCGAGATCCACAACGATCCCAATATAATAAAAATAAAAAAGAAAAATTAAATTTATATAAATTTTACAATAAATTACATTACGATAGATGGCGTTAAATTAGATGTTCAGTTCTGTCAGGTATCACTACGCACAACGCACTCGTACAAATGCCTTCGATCCTCGGTCGGCATCGGCACACTGCAGCACACTGCACCCGCTCACGCGGCAGCCCTCGGCCCGCGGGGCGCCGCGCGAGGGTTAACGAGGCGCTTAGAAGCACTTGCGGTGGACGATGCCGGGGCCGGACTCGTCGTACTCCTCCTTGGAGATCCACATCTGCTGGAAGGTGGACAGCGACGCGAGGATGGAGCCACCGATCCATACGGAGTACTTCCTCTCCGGGGGCGCGATGATCTTGATCTTGATGGTGGAGGGCGCGAGGGCGGTGATCTCCTTCTGCATCCTGTCGGCGATACCGGGGTACATGGTGGTGCCGCCGGACATGACGGTGTTGGCGTACAGGTCCTTGCGGATGTCGACGTCGCACTTCATGATGGAGTTGTACACGGTCTCGTGGATGCCGCACGATTCCATACCCAGGAACGAGGGCTGGAACAGGGCTTCGGGGCAACGGAACCTCTCGTTGCCGATGGTGATGACCTGACCGTCGGGAAGCTCGTAAGACTTCTCGAGGGAGGTGGAGGCGGCGGCGGTGGCCATCTCCTGCTCGAAGTCGAGGGCGACATAGCAGAGCTTCTCCTTGATGTCGCGCACGATTTCCCTCTCAGCGGTGGTCGTGAACGAGTAGCCCCTCTCGGTGAGGATCTTCATGAGGTAGTCGGTCAAGTCGCGGCCGGCCAAGTCCAGACGGAGGATGGCGTGCGGCAGCGCGTAACCTTCGTAGATGGGCACGGTGTGCGACACGCCGTCGCCGGAGTCCAGCACGATGCCCGTGGTACGACCGGAGGCGTACAGCGACAGCACGGCCTGGATGGCGACGTACATGGCGGGCGAGTTGAAGGTCTCGAACATGATCTGCGTCATCTTCTCCCTGTTGGCCTTGGGGTTGAGGGGAGCCTCGGTCAGCAGCACGGGGTGCTCCTCGGGGGCGACGCGCAGCTCGTTGTAGAAGGTGTGGTGCCAGATCTTCTCCATGTCATCCCAGTTGGTGATGATGCCGTGCTCGATGGGGTACTTGAGGGTCAGGATACCTCTCTTGCTCTGGGCCTCGTCACCCACGTACGAGTCTTTCTGGCCCATACCGACCATCACGCCCTGATGCCTGGGGCGACCCACGATGGACGGGAACACGGCGCGGGGCGCGTCGTCGCCGGCGAAACCGGCCTTGCACATGCCGGAGCCATTGTCCACTACGAGCGCAGCAACATCGTCGTCGCACATCTTGGCTGAGTGTGTGTGTGGGGACGCGCTGGGAGTTGACTCTGCGGCAGCGAGACTGCGAGTGCGGCGCTGGGCGGCGCGCGCCGCTTATAAAGGCGACGCCGCGCAGCGCCGCGCGCCATACAAGGTGCGCTCACTGCCGCGCGCGGCGCCCGCGCAGCACTGCCGCCGCAGCCTGCGCGCCGCGACAGCCTCCTCCAGCCCCTGCGCCGCCGCCTGGGGCGCGCTGGTCTATTCGTTGTATGATGCAATTAAATATTAAGAGTTATAGCAAAGCAAATGCACCTTTTATGCACTTTTAAAGCAGATAAAATTTTCTACAATATTAGTGCAACCCTAACTCCGCAGTTCAAAGAAAAACATTTTGAAAATTATCCATTTTTGCCCCGAAATTTGTATTTACAGTTTTAAATTTAGAAGTCTTCCCAGCGGGATACTGGCTGAAATCCTTATTCTACGAGGAAAGTAACAATGAGAGATTGTAGTAGTATTTATAGGCTGTAATTCTAAAACACATTTTATCTTTTTCGATCTCCGTAAGGTTGGATTTTACTTTTCTATTTCAGAAAATAAAAATTTAACCTGGGTTTTTTAATCAGAAAATGAACCGTGAGATATCGAATGATCCTTGGATATTTTAGAGTTATTCGCTAGCACTTTTATTTCTTCCGATTTCTTATTTTTTTCTATTCAAGATAACAATAAAACTCATGGCGCTGCAGGGTTCCATTTGTACTTACGCAGCTAAGTAACTATACTCTATTACTCGTTGAGGAAAGGTACATTATCCTCAAAGAATAAGTGTTTTAGCCAATATCCTGCTCGGAAGGCGTCTTTAAGAGAAGCTACAATTACGACCTTCCTGTAGAAAATGGCCAATTATCAGGGAAATCGTATCGGTTGGTATTTTATTTCATTAATAATTTAAATCTCCAAACATAAATAGAGGTTCTTTCAAAAACTTATTTTTTTTTAGGCATTATAGGATCTTGGAAATTAACATGGTTTGTGACTTTTACGGAGTCTGTTTAAGTAGAGGTTATAGCTGTCATCGCGATATCAGCCATTCAGTAATACATAAACCTACAGTGTTTGAAGGACACCGTGCGTCGACGAGGTTGCTGGCCAAAATGGGACCTAAAAATCCTTTAAAGTACTAATATCTCTTAATAAGCGAACAACAATACAAAGTAATGGTATGCACTGCATCTGACAGGCGTATACTTGACATAGAGTGAATGTAGGTATTTCTAGTCTCATCATGAAAAAAACCGGCCAAGTGCGAGTCGGACTAGCGCACCGAGGGTTCCATACTATAAAAGAAGTAAACGTTAAATGAATCACTTTTATTCATTGAATTTACGAGTGTAATTCACAAGTAGGTACTTTTGTTGGCGAACCGCAAACCTAACTTTGTTTTTGGCAGTTTATCGATATTATCAAAAAAGTATAATACTTAGAGTTGATTTTATTTTTCCTGTAAAATATACGTTAATTCCTATTGATTGTAATTATTTCAGATTTTTCGATCGATAATCTTCGGAGATAATAACGATATTTTTTTTGAAAGTTTGCCTGATAACTCAAAAATTACCCTTATTTTCTCCCCTCTTCTTTTCTTTTTAAATAAAAATTAAAACAATTTTCATATTTTTGAGATTGCTCTGACGCCGGGTCACTATTACCTATAACTACTTCAAATTTCAGGTCGATAGCTTGAACAGTTACTGAAATAATCGAGTGTGATAGACGGACGGACGGAAAAAGTCTGGAACCCTCCAAAGAGGGAATTAAAACAGCTAATAAAGGTATACAATATACATCCCTTATAATAACTCTGCAAACATTAGGGACAGTCCTTGTATAGTCAGTCATGCGACAGAGTACCTACTCCTCTAGCATGACTGACTATTGACTAAAACCAAAGAATACCTACATAGAAGTCTTTGACTAAAACAGTCTTGTTTCTGTGGGTCACGACAGTTGCGTAACTCCGCCGTCGTCATAATATCATTCCGTGCATCCAAAATAACTTCCGAAAAAGTGTACCCGGAGTATGTGTGTGTGTGTGTGTGTGTGTGTGTGTGTGTGTGTGTCTGTGACGACCACACCTGTGTCCGCAAATAGCCGGCCAATGCACTCGCGTGCATCGCATTGGCGTTTATACGAGCACTGCACTTGCGGCTAACTCTGGCGTACATTGCCTGCTTTTAAGGCAATAGAAACAGTTAGGTCCTCTGTAGACAGCAGTGTATATTGAAAATGTTAAACCTCATCAATAGGGTATTTATAAAATGTGATCTTGGTAGTTATTTCAGGATTAAGTTTATCAATGAATTATTTTCAGTACAGTACCTAACTATGGGTGTAAGGCAGGTACTTATAGTATCTGGAACCACGTATAATTCGGGAAGTGTAAGAAGAAATCATTAAATAATAATCTTAGGAATTTGTAGACAATTTAGAAACCAAAAAACTGGGCTACAACACCTACTCGTATTTTCATCTGGATTTAGTAAAAAATGGGAAATGCTTTCCAAAAAACCAACTTCAAATGTCACTACAAAGAGTGAAATAATTTTTAATTAAATTTTAGGTACCTACACCAATTCGAAGTCGGGCAATGTTTCATACAATCCCTAATAGTCCTTCTTACTTACTTGATGTGCGAAGAAATGACGAAGTCATAGACAATCGCCCGACTTCGAATTGGTGTAGGTACCTAAAATTTAAATAAAAATTATTTCACTCTTTGTAGTGGCATTTGAAGTTGGTTTTTTGGAAAGCATTTCCCATTTTTATTTTATACTTTTTAGTGGAAAACAATAAAATGCACAAGGCGTTGTAAAAATACCCAAATTGCTTGAGGTGTGTTCATAAAATCTGAAGAGATACCTCAAATTCACCAAGATCCCATCATCAGACCCTGACTTGATGACTTTAGTCATCAAATCAGTATCTGCTAGCAAATGCACCAGTAACTATAAAAAATACCCAACTCGCTTCAAGTATACTAGCAAAATTTGAAGAGTTCCCTCGATTTCACATAGATCCCATCATCCATCATCAGACTTGATGACTTTAGTCATCAAATCAGTATCTGCTAGCAAATGCACCAGTAACTATAAAAAATACCCAACTCGCTTCAAGTATACTAGCAAAATTTGAAGAGTTCCCTCGATTTCAGCAAGATCCCATGATCAGATCCTGACCTGATGACCATAGGACAACTTGGAAAATATTATTCTTTCTAATAATACTCAAATAGTTTCATGTGTCCATATAAAATTTGAAGAGTTCCCTCGATTTCTCCAGGATCCCATCATCAGATCCTGACTTGATTAAAATGGGACCATCTGGAAACAAAACCCTCTTAAACAAAAAAAGAATTTTTCAAATCGGTCCACGCGTCTTCGAATAATCGGTGAACATACATAGATAAAAAAAAAAAAGATTCCGACGAATTGAGAACCTCCTCCTTTTTTTGAAGTCGGTTAAAAATAGTAGAAGACCAATTTTTCGAGTTTCTTTAACATGTTAACTTAGTTTGTGTACATGCAGATTTTAGTTATTCGATCACGCCACAGCTATTGAATCTGTTAGGCTGAGGTTTATTAGGGTTCCATACCAAAATGGTAAAAATGGAACCCTTATGGTGAGACTTTCTCCGTCCGTCCGTCCGTGTGTCACACTCGATTATTTCAGTAACTATTAAAGCTATCGACCTGAAATTTTCAATAGTTGTAGGTAATTGCGGCGCGATGTTATTGCAATCATAAAAATTGAAAATCTTTTTTATTTTTATTTAAAAAGGGGGGAAAACCGGGTCGTCAAAATTTCACAATGAGATAACAATATTGAGTAGGGTATCATATGAAAGGGCGTTACTTGTGTATTCTAAAACCGATTTTTATTTATTTTTATGCTTGGTAGTTTTCGATTTATTGGGCAAACTGTCGAAAAAAATACCGTTCCCCCCTTACTTCCGAAGTTTACCAATCGAAAAATCTGAAATATAATAAGGGTTCCATTTTTACCAAATTGGTATGGAACCCTAAAAATATCTGATTTTGAGCGCTTCGAAGTCTTCCCCGAGTCTATCGGTTATCAATGGCTGCAAACTTAGCGCGCCTTTATTCTACACCTGCTACCAAATAAAATTAAGATAACTTCAAAATAATAACTTTAATATGGTATGGAAGCTGTGACGTGAGAGATGCACATCGCACGGGTTACAGGTAACTGTAGGTACTTACTGAACGACAAAAACAGCCCTCTTTTTTAAAACAGTTTAAACTTTAAGTACCATGCTATTTCCATATTCATAAAATGGTTCACATTCATTGAGCGGGCGATGGAGAGAGCATCTCTGTGTTGGACTGACGACGTGGGAAGTTGCGGGCAGCCGCTGAAACTAATGCTCGTTTTCACCAACACTTTGAGAAATGCCTAAGCCGATCATAGGTGACAGTTTTCATTGACAACAACTGTCACCTAAGGGCTTAGGTGTCTCTTAAAATGTTGATGAAAAAGAGCATAAGCGGCTTAAAATGTTTAGGGTCTTCGGGAGGACTATGTCAAGCTGTGGACATCCGTCGACTGAAATGATGAATTTTAAAATCTTTTTCCAAAATTCATCACTTATAATATAGTTCGAACTATTTTTGTGCTTAATATAGTACGTTAAAATTAAATTAAGATTTCATAATAGTGTGCATACGAAAAGTATATAATCGCAAGTTACATTTTAACTTTGTATCAGTTCATCAGAGTGGTGTGAACTGTATGGTGTACAGAGCTGCACAGTGGCGCGGTGCGACCGCTCAGTATTAATAGATCGCAAGTTCAGTGCCGAGGGACGGAGCCACGCGCCACGCGGCGCTCGCCATGGCCACGAGAAGTTAAGAAGCTGATGTGCTATTCTGCAAAACAGCGACGAGCGTGCATCTCTGCATCTATGAATTTGTCAGTTGTAATAGAGTACAATTTTGCTTGCCATAGTCGGCTTGGCAGCTGTCTAGCAGCTGTTTCATTTTGTAGAATAGCACTCCTGGCTCGCATTGTAGTGTAAAATGTGTACTTATTTTGATTATGGAATGGAGTCAGTATTTCAATGCACACGATACTTTGTAAACCAACTAACGTTATGTTATTAGTGTTGGCATATTTTAAACACGTTTTTTCCACAGAAAAAAGAAGGCAACTTCATTCTTCACAGATAAGAAACGGAAACTTTAAAGGATAAAAATATTATTAATTTCCTCACTTCATGTATTGTAAAAAGTTTTGAAATAAAATTAAATTATTATAGTTAGTAACCGCAGCTGATGAATCTTTAAAAACTTGCCAGCACACGGGTAGAGTAGAGTATAGTTTACTACGAGTGATTAGTAGTTACTGCTACGTCAATACAGAGTGCTATTTGCTAACTATTTATTTTACTAATTTCGTATTCACAATATATTTTACCAATAGAATTTTATCATTCTTTTACCGGATAACGGAGTCCTTTACTTCGTTTATATTAATCATGGATCACTTTTCACATGGTTTTTATGATGGGGAAGAATTTATCATTGACCGATCTCCCAATTAGCGGCCGCGAAATTGATACCCGTACTACGATAAGATCAGCGCGCGTAATTGGCGTTGATCTACTCAAAGAGTAATCCCCTTCGCACAGCGATGCGTGTCGATCGGGCCACGCGTGTTTTGTGGCCTCACCGGCTATTTGACATACAAAAATACACTTTTTTCAGTACATTTAGAGTTGCTTTATGTTTGCACGTTATTGGCATATGGAGCTCTTGGGAGAGCTTGGAGGGGTGAACAAATTTAGAATCTATTTTGTGAGGAATTAGAACAGAATTTTCTAAAAGGCGTAAAGTTGCCGGGACCAATTGGATGCAGTTCATATTATATTGCAGTTTTGATGCAGATTATTTCCCTGTGATTCCCATAGGTATGAGTAAGTACCTCGCCGTTGAGCCCCACGTTTAATGCAAATAGGTATAATAATAACATTTAATAACATACACTCGATAAATGGTGGAATGATGATACCTAATGCCACGCAACACGTAGCTATAAGTAGTATTTGTAAAAAACCGACATCAAAGGACATAACACGTGGACAAAGGAGATTTAAGGAGTCGCTGACTGTTGTTGTTGTAGACAAACATCTCCGCCAGCCACGTGGTGCGAAAGGATTCAGTTTCATGTCAAACATTTTCAATGTTTAAGTCATTAATGAGACCCTTCTGAATTGTAATACAACAATGTTACCATGAAATTATACTTAGAAAATGTATAAGGTCATTACAATAGGTTGGAGTTTGGACGCAGCATTACACACGGGCGATGGCGTTTGCATTTCCACAAATGAGCAAAGCGTCCCCTCGCGCCGTAATGAAGATGTCGCGGGAGATTGTAAATCAATTAGCGAGTGATTCGCTGCAATAAGGCACAATCAGGGGCTGCAGTCCACGCGTCGCTGCAGGCTGCAGGACGGCAAATAAGCGGACAAATCTAATCTACCGAGATTCACGCGCAAAGACTAAACGCCGCGCAGACAGGCAGGCAGACACTCCACAATATCTCGCTGCCCGCGGTGCAGTTAAATGGGATCACAGGACGGCACCTGTTGAACACAAGCTGTCTGTTTTCTTGTTTCGCAGCACGTAGAAGTAGAACCCTCAAAATTTTCAAATCTCGTATTGGCCTGAATTCTAAATCCACGGCATCCTATACAAATACTTTTTGGGTGTCAAAATGATCGTATCTGTTTTGATTTTTTTCTGACTAATAAGCTTTTACTTTGTGAAATGAACGTAATATATACTTTTTCAAATAATATTTCCACAAAATTATTTTACTTACCAAACTCATTCTTACACCCCCTTATTAATAAACGTGGAGTAGTTAAACTCTGTTTTGTCTTTATCTATCGTGTGGAAGTTGACATTTGAAGAGGAAAGACAAAACAGAGTTTAACTACTCCATCGTTACTCCATGTTTAATAAAAAGGGGGGACACATTACAGACAGATCTGCAATTAATCAGTATTTTACATACTCTATATTTTTCAAAGTTAGCCTTTTCAGAGTTTTATAAGTGGACCAGAGTTTTCGATTCTAATTCCAATTTCAGGAAGATACCTACTCGAAGATACTGAAACCAATGACATCGAATAAAATACAAAGTGAATTTCATTTTCGAGAGTGCATGTTACATTTAATGATCAACGAGTACAAACCACTCAAGATAATTTATTTCTATGACAACGATGATAATACAACTCGTAGCACATATTTTTTGCGTTGTAGGCCTATGAACTATGTATGATAGTAGCCATATTTACGAAAAACATCTTTAGGCATCAAAGTGTACTATTCTAAAAAGTCATGTCTGCGGCGGATAGGAGGTACTTGGTCTGTGCGGGCGCGTGCGGGCCGCGTGCGCGCCGCAATCACGGCACTAATTGCCCAGCACGCCGCGCTACACCCGCGGACACAAAAACTGACCCATTTCCTACTAAAACTGTCAATTTGTAAAACGCTTAAGTTAATTTACTAGTTGTGAGTTTACTATAAGTTTACTATCTATAGTTTTTCCATAATGCATGAATAGATGAAATGATTGATTGACAAGAATTTCATTACGCATATCAAAGAATTGTTAAACCTTTCACGGTCTTCACTTCTTTGCACTCGTTTCTCTTTGTATGATTATAATATTGAAAATGCGAACATGGAACTAGGAAAAATACCTAAGAGGATTTTAACCCATTTAAGTATTTCAATTTCTGACTCATTTTTTACCCATAAAATCGTATCCCTAATTCTACGGAAACATGAAAAGCAACATAAATGCCATCTCTTACTTTTTAAGGTAATTTACGATTGTAGAAACTACATGTCCCTTATTGTTTAGCGGTGAAGGAAAATGTTGTGAGGAAATCTGCATGTTTAATATAGTTCATCATAATATCCCCTATAAGGTGAGCAAAGCTAGCAATTCCACACTCGCCATTCCGGCCGGCATAGCGAGCTATGGCCAAACATCTCTCATGCAGCCCAGATGTGCCCAGATGTGGGACATGTGAACATATTAAAACTTGTATGGGACTTAGTTTAAACTTTAGTGGTTTTGTTAGTGCATAATATATGTGTTTGTATGTGTAATACTTTCTAACATAAAATAAATTTTAAAAAAATGTGGGGTTACAAAATTGTGATGGACACATAGTAATATTTTTTTGCATTTGAACACATTCTGTGTCCAGCGGTGTACTTCGGCGCGATAACATCGCTTGCGGCTCGTTTCCCCCATTAATTGCCCATTGTCGCCGCTAGTTGCCCCCAGTTGCCGCGTGCCGCCGATTGCCAGCAATTGTTGCTCTTTTGGGACAGCACGTGTCGTTATTAAGTCGGCAGATTTGATGAGCCGGCGTCTCCTCCCCGCCGAGCGACTCGGTGACACCAGTAATAGGTTGCAATAGCTTATTTCAGTAAATTGTTTAATTTGCGAATAACGGCTGTGACAAGGATTGATCGAATGATTGGTGATGATTATTTCTCTCACAGTTTATTGCAGTGACGTCAGTTTTGTTAGAATTCTAATTACGACTAATACCGGCGACAACTCTTTGATACGAGAACATGGTTTAGACCTTTATCGAAGAGTTAACGAGATAGTATAACGAGGGTTAAACATATTAATTAACCAATCGCCTAAAGCGTTACAAAGTCTTCGATAGTCATTTATCAAATTATCAATCGAATACGCGAAATATTTTCTTAAACAATTTCATAATATATTTTTTAATATATTATGTTTATTCCATATACATTATGAAAAATCATATGATTATATGACTGGTATTTTTTTTCAATTATTAATACATTTTTAACCTCGAATCACATAAACTATACATAAAACCAAACCTGGGTGATTATTGAAAGCTGTCCTGACTCTATGAGCAATAGAGTCAGGATCTTATATTGTCTTACCCTTATAAAATCTTTCTGGTCATTTCAAAGCGAGGTGAGGAGTGCGCTTTTCATTTTGCGCACATATTAAGAAAAAACAACACATCACTGGCATTAATTTACTCAATATAGTCTGTACTATCGGGGTGGCTAGCTGTTGTTCCCACGCCCCGCGCTGCGCCGAGTCCACAAGCAATGCCTACCCGGATTAAGTTGACTCCAACAATAATTGACGGGTCAATTATTATTAGATCTTCTAAATATTAAAACTCCGTACTCCGTACTACCTAAAGCGGAATCAGTAAAAATTGTTTTTTCTATTTATTAATTCATTTATGTTTATTTATTTATTCAAGATATGGCAAGATTAACATTAACTTACTAATGCTTTCTTGTAAAAAACATAAGTAGGCTTAACTTTCTATAAGTATGCAGATACAGAAAGTACTTAACTGATTCTTAATTGTATATTGAGACATTTTTTTTTAAAAGAGCAAGTACCGAGATTCGTGTCAAATATTCTCGGTGCAAACCTGCTTTCCGAACCTGGCGGTAGAGTCTCGACATTTCATGAGAGCTTATATCTAAGCCAATGTGAAATAAAGAATTTCATTGAACATCGTATAGTGTATAAGTAGGTATGAAGATTTCAGTTATCCCTCTAACAGGAATCACCTCGATATGGCACGGCGTGTGATGGCCGGTATACTTAGCTCGTTCAGTGTGTCAGTGTAATGCCCACGCCCACGCGACCCACGCCCACGCGACGCATCACGCCGCTCAGCTGTTGTGTTGCTATAACGAGGACGCCGACCTTGCGCCGCGTTGCGGGGTGTGAGGAAATCATCGCTAGCACAGAGCGAAAACAATATAACGATTCGATTGTAGAGTCTCTCTGGAGCGATCTTTCCATATACATATTATCGCTGTAAAAGAGATGCAACTGTTTTAGACGCCCTAGAAGTAAAGTCTCCTAAATACGCTACCAATACGTACGAAAAATTTAGAAGCACCTATAGCTAGTTAATTCTGGTTATGTTAAATGTAGACACGGGGAGAAAACGTTTCTATAATGAGAGGCGGTGTACAATATACATGCCACGCTGTGATTCTTATAAGAAGGAGGTCCCGAGTTCAATTTCCGGCAAGGTCCCACGGGGTTATTTGAGACTTGATTGTATATAGGTAGGTCTGTGAGGCGCCCGTTATACGGCAGCGTACCTATATTGAGCAGTCGTCTGTAGACTGATGTGATGATGATGACGACGATGATTATCATCAATTAAGTTCCAGTGCTACGGGAGTTTTTTTCTTCGTTTTGTGCTTAGATTGGATTAAATTGTGCGGGATCCTCGTGCGTGTACAAATTCGGCTTTCACTTAAGAGTCCGCTTACCCACGATGTCTCCCATACACTCGTAATACCAAAATCATTTGTAATTCGTGCAAATTTTGTTGTGGTATAATTTGGGTTCAAAATGTAATTATTTTTTTCTGACTAATAAGCTTTTACTTTGTGAAATGAACATAATATATACTTTTTCAAATAATATTTCCACAAAATTATTTTACTTACCAAACTCATTCTTACACCCCCTTATTAATAAACGTGGAGTAGTTAAACTCTGTTTTGTCTTTATCTATCGTGTGGAAGTTGACATTTGAAGAGGAAAGACAAAACAGAGTTTAACTACTCCATCATTACTCCATGTTTAATAAAAAGGGGGGACACATTACAGACAGATCTGCAATTAATCAGTATTTTACATACTCTATATTTTTCAAAGTTAGCCTTTTCAGAGTTTTATAAGTGGACCAGAGTTTTCGATTCTAATTCCAATTTCAGGAAGATACCTACTCGAAGATACTGAAACCAGAGTGCATGTTACATTTAATGATCTACGAGTACAAACCACTCAAGATAATTTATTTGTCTGACAACAATGATAATACAACTCGTAGCACATATTTTTGGCGTTGTAGGCCTATGAACTATGTATGATAGTAGCCATATTTACGAAAAACATCTTTAGGCATCAAAGTGTACAATTCTAAAAAGTCATGTCTGCGGCGGATAGGAGGTACTTGGTCTGTGCGCGCGCGTGCGGGCCGCGTGCGCGCCGCAATCACGGCACTAATTGCCCAGCACGCCGCGCTACACCCGCGGACACAAAAACTGACCCATTTCCTACTAAAACTGTCAATTTGTAAAACGCTTAAGTTAGTTTACTAGTTGTGAGTTTACTATAAGCTTACTATCTATAGTTTTTCCATAATGCATGAATAGATGAAATGATTGATTGACAAGAATTTCATTACGCACATCAAAGATTGTTAAACCTTTCACGGTCTTCACTTCTTCTCGTTTCTCTTTGTATGATTATAATATTGAAAATGCGAACATGGAACTAGGAAAAATACTCTAAGAGGATTTTAACCCTTTTAAGTATTTCAATTTCTGACTCATTTTTTACCCATAAAATCGTATCCCTAATTCTACGGAAACATGAAAAGCAACATAAATGCCATCTCTTACTTTTTAAGGTAATTTGCAATTGTAGAAACTACATGTCCCTTATTGTTTAGCGGTGAAGGAAAATGTTGTGAGGAAATCTGCATGTTTAATAGTTCATCATAATATCCCCTATAAGGTGAGCAAAGCTAGCAATTCCACACTCGCCATTCCGGCCGGCATAGCGAGCTATGGCCAAACATCTCTCATGCAGCCCAGATGTGCCCAGATGTGGGACATGTGAACATGTTAAAACTTGTATGGGACTTAGTTTAAACTTTAGTGGTTTTGTTAGTGCATAATATATGTGTTTGTATGTGTAATACTTTGTAACATAAAATAAATTTAAAAAAATGTGGGGTTCAAAATTGTGATGGACACATAGTAATATTTTTTTGCATTTGAACACATTCTGTGTCCAGCGGTGTACTTCGGCGCGATAACATCGCTAGCGGCTCGTTTCCCCCATTAATTGCCCATTGTCGCCGCTAGTTGCCCCCAGTTGCCGCGTGCCGCCGATTGCCAGCAATTGTTGCTCTTTTGGGACAGCACGTGTCGTTATTAAGTCGGCAGATTTGATGAGCCGGCGTCTCCTCCCCGCCGAGCGACTCGGTGACACCAGTAATAGGTTGCAATAGCTTATTTCAGTAAATTGTTTAATTTGCGAATAACGGCTGTGACAGGATTGATCGAATGATTGGTGATGATTATTTCTCTCACAGTTTATTGCAGTGACGTCAGTTTTGTTAGAATTCTAATTACGACTAATACCGGCGACAACTCTTTGATACGAGAACATGATTAGGACCTTTATCGAAGAGTTAACGAGATATTATAACGAGGTTAAACATATTAATTGGCCAATCGCCTTAAGCGTTACAGTAAGTTGTCTTCGATAGGTCACTTGATAAAATTATCAATCGAATTCGCGAAACATTTTTTACAACAACAACATAATATATTTCATTTAATATATTATGTTTATTCCATACACATTATGAAAAATCATATGATTATATGACTGGTAATTTTTTTTCAATTTTTTTCATAATACATAAAAACCAAACCTTGGTGATTATTGAAAGCTGTCCTGACTCTATGTAGCAATAGAGTCAGGATCTAATATTGTCTTACCCTTATAAAATCTTTCTGGTCATGTCAAAGCGAGGTGAGGAGTGCGCTTTTCATTTTGCGCACATATTAACAAAAACACATCACTATACTATCGAGGGTGGTTAGGAGTTCCCCACGCCCCGCGCTGCGCCGAGTCCACAAGCAATGCCTACCCGGATTAAGTTGACTCCAACAATAAATAATTGGCAGGTCAATTATTATTAGGTACTCTTTAAATATTAAAACTCCGTACTCCGTACTACCTAAAGCGGAATCGTGTTTAGTAAAAATCTACATTATTAAGATTAGCAAAGAGGTTTTTCGTTAAATCACTAAAGTATTCATTTTATATAAATTTATTTATTTATTCATTCATTTATGTGGCCAAGATCATTAACTTACTAATACTTTCTTGTAAAAAGCATAAGTAGACTTAACTTTCTATAAGTATGCAGATAAAGAACGTACTTAACTAATTCTTAATTGTATATTGAGACATTTTTTTTTAAAAGAGCAAGTACCGAGATTCTTGCCAAATATTCTCGGTGCAAACCTGCTTTCCGAACCTGGCGGTAGAGTCTCGACATTTCATGAGAGCTTATATCTAAGCCAATGTGAAATAAAGAATTTCATTTCATTTCATTCATTGAACATCGTATAGTGTATAAGTAGGTATGAAGATTTCAGTTATCTTTCTAACAGGAATGATCTCGATATGGCACGGCGTGTGATGGCCGGTATACTTAGCTCGTTCAGTGTGTCAGTGTAATGCCCACGCCCACGCGACCCACGCCCACGCGACGCATCACGCCGCTCAGCTGTTGCGCTGCTATAACGAGGACGCCGACCTTGCGCCGTGTTGCGGGGTGTGAGGAAATCATCGCTAGCACAGAGCGAAAACAATATTAGGAGCGATTCGATTGTAGTCTCTCTGGAGCGATCTTTCCATATACATATTATCGCTGTGAAAGAGATGCAACTGTTTTAGACGCCCTAGAAGTAAAGTCTCCTAAATACGCTACCAATACGTACGAAAAATTTAGAAGCACCTATAGCTAGTTAATTCTGGTTATGTTAAATGTAGACACGGGGAGAAAACGTTTCTATAATGAGAGGCGGTGTACAATATACATGCCACGCTGTGATTCTTATAAGAAGGAGGTCCCGAGTTCAATTTCCGGCAAGGTCCCACGGGGTTATTTGAGACTTGATTGTATATAGGTAGGTCTGTGAGGCGCCCGTTATACGGCAGCGTACCTATATTGAGCAGTCGTCTGTAGACTGATGTGATGATGATGACGACGATGATTATCATCAATTAAGTTCCAGTGCTACGGGAGTTTTTTTCTTCGTTTTGTGCTTAGATTGGATTAAATTGTGCGGGATCCTCGTGCGTGTACAAATTCGGCTTTCACTTAAGAGTCCGCTTACCCACGATGTCTCCCATACACTCGTAATACCAAAATCATTTGTAATTCGTGCAAATTTTGTTGTGGTATAATTTGGGTTCAAAATGTAATTATTTATGCTCCTGGCTTTATTTGGTGCCAAAATACTTTTGTTAAACGAAATTGTAAACAAATTTAGTTTGGCTTATTTTTAATGTCAAAGAGGACATGTTTTCTGCTTATTTGTTTTGTAATAAAAACAACACTATCTCACGTCGCATTAGTTCAGGAGCACAGTTTTTATTGTCCAGCTAAAGAAAAACACCAGTTAATAAAGAAAGTTACAAGTTTTCATTCATAATTTTTGGTATTACGGAACTCAACCAAAGTTATAAAAATTTTGATTAAAATTGATTATTATTTCGTTTTAAAGAAGTATTTCCAAACCAAATATGGCCAGGAGCATAGATTATTACTATATGAATCCGAATAACACCACAACATGATCGAAATATGCACGAATTACAAATGATTTGGTATTTCGAATGTATGGAGACATGATAGTTCACAGGACGCTTAATTATTAATTTGTACCCCATTATGTTTGGATGGGTATTTTTAAACATAATAGTCATCCATTCCTTGTAAGGCAGCCTGTGCTACGCGGCGCGTCGTAGCCCGTAGCCACGTAGGCACGTAGGCGTCGTAGGCGGCATGGGCAGGTGTAGCGCGCACCTACGGTACACTCCGTCAAAGCGAGAGTCGTTGCGTGAGAGTAGGACGGCAACACCGCGCCGCTGAAACCACGCGAGAGCGAGTGAGGCAGCAACACTGCAGCGCGACACCATTTCAGGCGAAACCTATTGCAATGCAATTTACTATTAAAGAGTACGCGAGGCAGCATTTTCGAGGGAAAGACAACTCTATCAGAGGGAAGTAAAGCTCAATCTGCATCGCAGGCCCGGTGTTTAGTTATTCCTAGCTTTACACAGCGCGGAACAAATTTCATTTCAACCGCTAAAAGTTTAAAGTGCAATTTAAATATTGCGGGCCGAGCGCGGCCGTCGAGTTCACGACGCACTCCGAGGCCGGCACGGAGCGACACAGGCGCTGAGCCGAGCCGGAACACAACCGGGGACATGGCACTGTGTTGCGTTTTTCAGCCAGTTGGAAAACGCTCAAATTCGTAGATGATACAATTTTATAATAACAGACAGGTGAAGTGGATCTGGTACGCGATTGTAAGCTCTGCGTGGGGCGCACAAGGTGTACATTGGCTCGGCGCACTTTACAGTGTGATATTCATATAGGTGGTTGCGGAATGCGCGCGGAGCTGACTTATTTGGTGGTTTGACCGCTCGCTGCTCGCGGTGTGGTGCAGCGGCCGCTAAATTATGATTAAATTAAAGAAATCTATGAATTACCAACTGACCTAGCAAACGTTGTTTTGACGCCTAGAAAAAAATTCTTTCGACTAATTCTCGAACTTAGACTAACCGAACGTAGACAAAAAATCATATAAGTCGGTCAAACTGTGGTTTGTTCATTAGCGAAACACCGCTTTATAACTGAAAGAAAACAATTACTTAAAAGTTTGTTTTGTCGCAATAAATATTTTTGTAGGTACATTACAGACATTGTAAATTGTTTTACAATTTTGATAATATCATTTTAAAAAAATATTTAAGAACTTGCAAATTGATCGAAGTTAGCTTGGTAAGGTAAACTCAATGTTTCTGCCCGCCATGTTATAATTAAGTATAACTGAAAATGCTAGGTCTAAATTTCTAGCATGCTACAACGCTGCGAGCCAGCTTTAGCGCACTAAATAAGGCACGCTGCACTTTCCTACACTCGCGCCGGCTTCTCTGTTGACTTCCATTCACTCCAACATTGTAACGTGTTATTAAAGTGTACTATCCTCTAAGTCCAAGAGGCCGACTGCTAGTTACTATTTATTTGTTGTTCATTGTTCCGGGTGTTCAGGATGATGTTCTAAGTACTGAGCTCTTCTACGAGTTAGAATAAGCCACTCGCGGCTTAGGTTGTTTAATTACCTGCTACTTTACGAGAGCTGGGGTTTCACTCCGAGTAACAACTAACAGAACTTATAAAATTAAAATTTATATAACTGGTCAAGCGCGAGTCGGGCTCGCACACTGAGGGTTCCGTACCATCAGACCAATTCCAACCAAAACAACTCCGCCCCCCAAATTCATACCGAGCAAAAAATCATGTTTATTGTATGGGAACCCCTTAATATTTAATTTTATTTTAATTTAACTATTTATTTCTACAGTAAGTATATAACTTGATATTCTGTAAAAATTTGATGTGTCTGCCCTGCCTGTTACCGTTATCAATATCGATCAAAAACCAGCAAAAAAATTACGTTTGTTATTTGGAAGCCCCCTTAAATATCTATTTTATTCAATTTTTTTTGAAAAGCAATACGACGTGTCATAAGAGCCTTTGTATGCTAGGCATATGAAATAAAGAAATTTTCTAAAAAAAATGCCTTTTCAACCGAATTTTAGTTTAAGGGGTGACGACGTAATTTCTAACTAAAAAACTGATGTATCCAGACGAATACTGAAGTAGTCAGGCGTTATTTGTCATTGCTATGCACCTTTTTTTTTTTTTTTTTTTTTTTTTTATCGTGGGGAATCCTCATGGATACCCAGTCGCCCGGGGGAGCGGCTGGGTTATGCCGGACTCTTACCGGCTAAACCCCACGGTGTTTCCTCCTCGCACCGTATGACGGGAACACGGGAACGCTTGCGCAAACCTCCGCGAACCCGCCGGTGCCCGGCCGCTTGCGCGGCCCCTCCACGAGGTGGAGCATGGAGCTCCCCTCCAACAGCAAGGCCGGCCAGAAACACCTAAGCCGGCCTTAACTCCTCGGCGCCCATCCGTAAGGCGACGGACCCCCCCGGGACCGCCACCCAGGCGCCGTGGGCACGGGTAAGCCGATACCTGCGAAGCTTGCTCCTGCACTTCGCAGGCATCGACCTCCCATACCCCGCGGCGGATCTGATCTTTGGCTCCGCCGCAAACCACCAAACGGCCGCAGAGGACAGGGAGAACGGCAACGACACACCGACACTCCTCTTCCCCTGCGGCCCCGTCGCCGACGCATCTAACGGTGCGCCACCGTTTGGTCGCGGGAGATAGGGCGAGCGGCAACGACACACCGACACGCCTCTCCTCCCGCGACCCCTCCTGGCTGCAGGAGACAGAAAACTCTGTCCCCCGCACCCCTCTTGCGCATCCAGAGCGGGCCCATCTCCAGGCCCACTCCGAGCGTCCCCTCCTGGATTCCTTTTGGCTTCACCGTGGGGCCCAACCACGGCTACTGAGCCCCCCCATCGCGACAAGATTGGAATCCATCGGGGGGGGTCATTGCTATGCACCTAGTAGTTACCCATGCACTGCATTTGTGTTATAGTAGGCAGAGCAGATGAACATTTTACTAGTCTCGATATACATTGCAATAAAAAACGCAACTATTGTTTAATTTCGCGGATAAGTGACGTCACGCTCTAATAAAAATAGCCGCAATCAGTCAAACGTCTTTAAATGTACACGCGGATCACCGCGTGGCTTATCAGCGTATTAGTAGCTGTTGTGGACGCCGGGGAGGAAGGGGGGAGGGAGGGGCACACATGTGGCTCAGAATAGTGTCGCACACATGCGCGGGCGCCGCGTGTGCGACGAGAGGACGCGTGTGTGCGAGTGGGGCCAGTGCCACCGATGTGGATTAACGAGTTAATCGAAGGATTTAAATTGTTCTGTAATTATATTGAACATTGCTACACTTTGGGCTGTCGTGGTCACGTTTCGACCTTCGGTTTCGCGCATTTCTATTCCCACAACTTGGGTCCAACACAAGTGCTGAGATGAAAAATTTCATTGGTGCATGCTACTTTAGTAAGTTCTTATGTTTTGAAGTTGAGACCGCATGTCTTTGAGTCAATATTCCACCCAATTTTTTGGTTCTACGCGCTATGAGCCTCGTCCATTGCCATCTAAGCTTCGTGATACGTTCTATGTCGGTGACTCTGATATGCTTAGTGATCTCCTCATTACTGATTTGATCACTTTGATCGCATAGAGAAAATAGATTTTCCGAGCATATCTCTATCCATGATTATATCTTTTGCGATGTAATTGCAATAACTACAAAATAGCGATGTTTTTTTTTTTATTTTTTTACTAGCTGTTGCCCGCGGCTCCGCCCGCGTGCAGTTCGTTTCTTTTACAAAAACTTAATTTTTCCCAAGATAAATGAGTGAATTCGCGTTGGTAATTTTTCCCAAGATAAATGAGTCCCTGGGTTCGATGGACCCGAAAAGGAGTCTTCTTCCAATCTCTCCTATCAACGTGCAAATTGCAATCTTCTTTCACACAATTCACCTAAATCTTCTTTGGTCTTCCTCTACTTATACACTCTGTCAAAATCGCTTATGTTATTCGATTCGCATGGAGTTAGACAGAGTGGGGCGTGTCATCGTGGATTGAAATATCTATACTAACCAAACTCATCTTATTCTGAGAGGATACCAACGCCCAGATATTGTAATTAGGCATTCTGGTGCGCTGCTGTGTAGCAACCCAATTCCTGCTTCGCACGGGTTATCTTGTATAGTTATACCTAGTTGCACGATCAAAAGGACGATTTAAACTGTCGATATTTCGACCCAGTGGCACAGGTCGTGGTCATTACGTGACCTTTGCCGATTTTTCTGTAAGTGCGGCGATCAAAACTGAGTTCAATGCATCGAGTTGATACTTGGCAGAGGAATCCTAAAGCCATACTTCATGCCAGAATGCACTCGGGCCTAATATAACGTCAAGAGCTGTTCGGGCGTGAAGTACCGGTTAAACTTGTTTAGGAAGAGAATACCTAGTTTTAGCAGCTGTTTTTGCTTTAGCTTCGAAAAAATAAATAAAAAAAGATGAAAATGGCCATTCTCATCCTCACCATGCCATGCCACATCATCAATTGAAAAAACGATTCAAGGGTTGTCGCTTAACGGGCTGTTCGGGGCATGGGTATGAAATTCATGAAAGTGCCTGTAATTATCTACTTAGAATTTCTTGATAGAAAAACTCTGTATCTCCTGATTATTGGCCGACTAAACATTGAACTTAGGACCAAATGCAAATAATCAATTTATCTAAAACATACTCAAAGCTATGATTAAATTATTTATTTATGAATTCGATTTTGTAGTGAGAAGATTATTTATACTCGTAAGCCTCGACATGTAACTTTAATCGTCGGTTAAGTGATCGGCGCACGGTGCGCCCGGCCGCGACTCACGCGCACTTCTTGCCAGCTCCCAGCTGTTTGTTTCAGTTTCAGGCCGAAACCAGCAGTGGCTGCCGGCCGGTGCCCACGCGCACCGCTCTCAGCGCTCGTAACGATACACAGCATCATGTCGCAGTGGCACTCGGTTCAGCACAGAGAAGATGTAGTTGGTGGTGACATTTCTAGTTAGTGTGCTACCAGTAGAGAATAATGAGCTTTCTATGAATATTATTGTATTTCAACACCTTTCAAAAAAACTTTCGGAATTTTGATGTTTCAAATCAAATAAAAAAAATAGTGTTTTCCCATCTGTACTAACCACTTGCCCGTTTGTTACAGTTAATAAGCAATAAGTGTATATTTTTTAATTTAAAACTCAACTTCGAAATGTCTATACCAGGTGAAGTCGATTGGTAGGTTAGGATAGCAACCTTTGGAACTACGGAACCACAGAGCAGTGCGTCGATATTGCTTGGTATGCTCTGCATTTGACATTGACAGGCATGTCACTGAACAGCGTGTAAACGTCATGGTCGTGATGACATTCTTCATATAAAATACATCGCATTAATCCGTGTTTTCCGCTCGACCGGGTGTCCACAGCGCGGCGGGTGACAGCGATCCCAATCACTATAGGATGTCACTTTGTGCTTTTCGCCACAAAAACACACTGAGCCGCACAAAAACGCGCAGATCAAGGTTTTTGGGTCAAGTTTTTGCGAGTTTCCTCTCAATGTGATCGATATAGATCACTGCATTCAGTTGTGCCGCCGGAGCGCGGTAATCAATGCCATTGGTGTCGCTGAATGCAGTGATTGGTGAACATTACCATTTACCGCATTGTGCAGCGCAGACCGCGCGGCGACTATTCGAATGCTCGTTTTGAGGTTTCTTCGACCTTTTCATCTAATTTTTTTTTGTCTTTTATACGAATAGGTTCAATTTGATCATATTCGTTTCTGATACGAACTGGAATATACTTTTTTGGTAGGGTTTTGTTTAAATATAATTTCAACCAGCTTTTCAGGGTTCCGTATCCAAATTCAAGTTATATCAATTACTCAATGCCCAAAGGGTAATAACGGAACACGGGCTGTATCTTTTTAATCGCGGTAATAAGTCACGTGAAATTATTATGTTTCTGTTGCCGGTATTAAAATACTTAAAAAAATTAATAAAATAGATATTTAAGAGGCCTCCCATAGAAGAAACGTGATTTGTTTTTGCTCAATATTTAAAATATAAACGAATATTTAGTTATAAATTCAATTTGAAAATACACAGATAAATTTAAAAAAAATTAGGGGGCTCTCAATAGACAAGTGTTATATTTTCCTCGTTTTGAATCTGGTGGGAAAATGTATTTTGGTTGTAATTGCTCATCTTCAGTGCCAGCCCAACTTGCATTTGACCAATTATTTATTTAACCATAAACTTTTTTCGGAGGTAAAAAGTAGTCTGTTACCTATTATTTCATCTCTATATTTTAAATGCTAGTCAAATCGGTTATTTATTCCTTAGTATCAGTGTGTAAAAGCAACAAACACACATAGCATAATATAAACTTTCATCTTCATAATATTATAACTAGTAAATCAATTACTGGGATAAGCATTTCCGTTTATTTATTTATTTATTTAACACTTTATTTGTACACCACAAAACATAACTAAGACTACGAAGTAAAAAAAAAAATTAATTAGTACAAAAGGCGGCCTTATCGCTAGGTAGCGATCTCTGCCAGGCAACCTACAGATTAGGAAAATACAGAGGAACCACGGACTGCGGGTGGTGCAACACTACAATAATTATACCTAAATTCAAATAATTACATACTACTACATACACTAGATTACACAACTAAAAATCAATATCAATACATATAATAAATCTGTTGTTTGTCTGTTTGTCTGTCTGTTTGTACGGGCAAATCTTTGGAACGGCTGGACCGATTCCAATGAAATTTTGTGTGGTGGTAGCCTATGTCCCTGGTCAACATATAGGATACTTTTCATCCCGGTAAAATAAAGAGTTCCCGTGGGATAGTTAAAAAACTGCAATTAATTTAACAGCTTTGTAAACAACAACTAATGAACTTAATTTAGTAAAATTGGTTATGCTGATACCTTATGTTGCCTTTTTAACAAAATATATATATATATAGTAAAATTTATTAATCCAATCGAGTTCCCGCGGGAAAGAAAACATTACAAAAACAGTTAGCAGGCGTCTTTCAAGTAACGGATTTTAATGAAATTTTATGATCCTACTTTATATATATGCCCGGTCAACATTTAAGATACTTTTCATCCTGAAAAATTTGAGAGCACCCGTGGGATGTTAAAAAAAACCTATAGCTACTTCTCTCCGTAGCACAATCAAAACGGGGTCGAAATATCGACAGTTTAAGGAGCACACCACGGGTGTGCCCGCGAAATTCAAATTTTTCGTGATTTTTCGCGATTTTTAAGCTAATAAGACATAATAGGCTTATGGCCGTCAAATTGCAATAATCCCAATATCTTCTTCACGTGTTTATATAAAAATCTCTGCTCGAAAGTGTCGAGTTAAAGAAATTAGTTCGAGATTTGCGAGTTACTCACATAAAACTCGATACTCGGACTAATACACATTTTTATGCAAATATTTTGATATAATCATGTAAAGATGATACTGCCATTCTCGCAAGTTGATTGTTATAAGCCTATCATGTCTAATTACCGTACAAATAGCAAAAAACCACGAAAATTATGAATTTCGCGGGCAGACCCGTTGATTTCACGTTAAATCGTCCTTTTGATCGTGCAACTAGGTATAACTATACAAGATAACCCGTACGTAGCAGGAACGGGTTGCTACGTACACAGTAGCGCATCAGAATGCTTAATTACAATATCTGGGCGTTGGTATCATCTCAGAATAAGATAAGTTTGGTTAGTATAGATATTACAATCCACGATGACACGCCCCACTCTATCTTACTCCATGCGAATTGAGTAACATAAGCGATTTCGACAGTAGATTATACACTATAAGTAGAGGAAGACCAAAGAAGATATAGGTAAATTGTGTAAAAGAAGATAGCACGTTGACAGGAGAGATTGGAAGAAGACTCCTTTACGGGTCCATCGAACCCAAGGACCACTCATTTTGTATGGGAAATCTTGGGAAAAATTAAGAAATTCCACGGGAAACATTTTTGTAGAAAAAACGAACTGCACGCGGGCAGAGCCGCGGGCAACAGCTAGTAATAAAATAAATATAAATATTAATAAATATTAAATAAAATAAAAATAAAAAAAAACTAATATATATATACTGAATACCAATACTAATAATACAATAATTATAATATATTATGTATATAGTCTGTTATGTTACAAATAAACAAATAATACTTAGTCGTCATTAAGTAGCCAGAGTTGCAATATAATGCTTTTTTACAGCGTTTTTAAATAATCCGTTCTCGCAATTATTATATTCCAAGCCATAATAACGTATTGATTAACAAAGAAATCCTACACACCAAATGCTTTTCCTTTTTTTTCTTTTTAATAACTTCCATTAGTAGTTACTGTAACAAAAAGCTTCACCCTTGCTGCGTAACGTATAGAACGTAACTCAAGAGACAAAGATGTATTTATCCAGTTTGTACAGTTCACCGAATGTTTGGCCAACCCGTAACCGGAGTGGCCATTAGCTCGGCGGTGATCAGCAGCCGGTAATGACGTGCTAATAGCACAGTGATTGTGTTGTAAGTGTAAGTTATTGTTGTTCGCAGTGCGGCGCACCAACAATGCTGTTGATATTCGTGTTATTATATTTTGGCAGCGCTCATTACACGCCTCGCCGGAGTCGTCTAAGGTCGCGCACACACGATGCGTTTTCTATTATATGATTTGTAACTATTCAAAGTAATTCGACACTCGGTTAAAATTGATAATTTTTAATTACCTATTTAGTCATCAAAACTGTGAAACATTTAATATAGCTGGATAAATAAATCGTAAATGCAAACGGTGTGGTAGGAAGTGCTCTCCTATGCTGACGCGACATTGTGATTTGCAAATTGCGAGGAAGAAATTAGAAATAGTTTACATTAACATTAATATAAGATCAATCTAAATCAGTCACTGGTTGCCGGTAGAGTGGGTGGAGACTGGAAGCTGAAGAGGCACTTAAAAAAGTGACACACACTTTTATAAGTGTTTGCGCTTTACGCTAGCACTCCGGTTTACGCTAGGCCGTATCGCGACGGCCGGCTATCGCCTGCCCCCGCGCATCGCGCCTCCCCGTTTTCGGCGACGCGCTTGAAGAGTCCTTGGTAAAACCTCGACGGAGTCGGTCGATTGTTAGTGCCGCGTCGCCCGCGTGAAGTTTTGCCGGCCACGCCGTGTCGTTTATTTTTTACGAGCCCTATTTATTGCGCTCCTTCGTGTGTCGTGTTGTCCGCCGCGTCCTTCTAACGCCGCGGGCCCATTTGACTGTCCGGAGCACTGTTTTTTGTGCTCACGCGCCATCTTGATACCACGCCGCCGCGGACTCGCTTCGCTACCCGCGAATTCGTGCCGCCGCCGCGAAAGACCCTTCAGAGGAGGGCGAGTGTGTTCCTTTACATTTAACACCGCAGACACCACACACTACATTCATCATACACGAACACACTCCCCGGATTCCACGTGCTGGCTGTCTCCTGCGCCGGTAAGTACCTAGTAGTAAGTCACTCTGTGCCGCGGGATAAAACCCAGTGCAAATCGCCCTTTCTCTTTTTTTGGTGGGTCCTTTTCGACCCACCCCGCCGCTGCCTGTGGGAATCCGCTGGCCTGCTCTGATGGGCCCGGCAGTTGCCCGCTGATTCATCGTGCACAGGCGCGGTGCGTAATCATTATTGGTAGCAGTGAGCGTGGTTTGTCTACACCTCGCTTTGCGTTTTGCGCTGGTTTTGCCCGCCGCGCCGTTTATTTTCTGCGCCGCTGGCATAAATCCCGCTTTCCGCCACGCGCCGTGTCGTTCGCCGCGCTGTTAGCGGAAATTCCGCAATCGCCGCCAGTTCCGCTGCGTCAACGCCGCGTTTCGGCCGCGTTCCGCTTATTATAATTATAAGTTTAATTTTTATTTTAAGTTTTGCTTGCGTGCCGGTACCGCCCGCTCGCCGTAATTTAACACGCGTACCTACTACGGTCGCGCCGCTTTGTTCATTGCGACTACGGTACGACCGCGACCGCGATACGACTTGTTTACTATTGCTTTAATTTTATTATTGCTTGCACTCGCGCCGCCCGCCGACTTGCCGGCCGCCTTTTCAACTTATTATTGCTTGCACTCGCGCGGCCCGCCGACTTGCCGGCCGCCTTTTCAATTTATTATTACTTTATTTTTACATTTTGTTTACATTTAATTTGTTAGAATGTCCGCGAACATAAAAAAGCTAGCTGTACAGATACAGTCTGAGCTTCGCTGGGCGACGTCCGCCGCGGGTTTGATAGGCCGCGAAGATAGAACCGCCGCCCTATTACACCGAGCGGACCAGGTGCGGACTCGGCAGGCCTCCGTGGAGCAGGCCTTTCAAGACCTGCTCACCCTCGGTCCCGAACAGGAGGTACTGAGGACGGCTCAGGCCGATTACGACCAGTTCTTCGAACTGATGGACTCGGTGGTGGAGGCCGCCCATGGGATCCGGACCGCCGCTGATGAAAGGCGTCGAAGTGGCGCTTTTAGAGACTCCCCCAGCCGACCGCCCACACAGCCGGCATTACTCGGGAAACTGCCCACGATCGAGCTGCCCAAATTCGGTGGGCAGCTTCAAGAGTGGATGGGCTTCCTGGCGTTATTCGACAGTCTGGTCCACGCCAGGAAGGACCTGTCCCCCACCCAGAAGCTGACATACTTACTGTCCTCGCTACAGGGCGAGGCCCTGGACGTGGTGCGACACCTCGACCTCTCGGAGGAGAGCTACCACACGGCTCGGGAATTGCTGGCCAGGCGCTATGAAAATGTGCGCCAGTTGGCCGACGCACATGTAGCCCAGCTACTAGCCTTGCCCGCCGTCACCGGGGTGGCCGGCCTCAGAGAGGCCTTGCTAAACCCTTGCATTGTGGCCACCAACGCTCTCCGTCGATTGGATCTCCCCGTCGACCAGTGGTCCTTCTTGTTATTGCACATAGTGCTCTCCCGCCTGCCGTCGGAGCTTAAGCTCCGCTTCGAGCAGCGCTTCGGAGGGGACGGTGCAACCTATCTGCCCCCTTTCTCCGACCTCCTGAAGTTTTTGGAGCAGGAGTGCCTCCAGGCCGATAACTCCGGAGTTACCGGCCCTCGAGTGGCCCCTGGGAGGTCCGAGCATGTCCGAGGGGGTGGGGCAAGGACTGGCCCTTCGGCGGGGACCGGCCCCAACCGGCGAGGCCGTGGAGCCGACGCCAGAGAAGGTCGCCGGGTGTCACAGTACAGCGGGGCCGTGGCAACGAAGCTCCCCCCCTGTGCCTATTGTCGGCACCCCGGCCACCAGGTCTCCTCGTGTCCGCACTTCCTGGCCAAACCGATTGCGGCCCGGAGAGAATACGTGTCCACACGCCAGTGGTGCTTCTCTTGCCTGGGCCAGCATCTCGTAAGAGACTGCCCGCGCCAGCGGCCCTGCCCACACTGCGGCGGTGCCCATTCGGCCCTTTTGTGCGCTAATCGGAGTGGTTCCGGTCGCCGGGACATTGGGTCGCGCACCCCCCCATGGGCGGGGGCGCTCGATCGCGCACCCCCCCCATGGGCGGGGGCGCTAGTCCTGGCCACCCGGCCAGTCCCGTTAGGCGTTCTCCGGTGGACCACCAACCTCCTAGAGGAGGTAGGGGTTCCACCCCCCGGAGGAGGGCTTCACCTCCCCGCGGCATGGTCACATACCCCTCGCGTCATCACGACGGGGATATCGCGTCCGCCCCATTGGGCGTCGTCCCGCGTCGGTTCTCGCCGCCACTACACGAGTGGCCGCGACTGGAGCGCCATCCTCCCACCATAGGTCGAGGCGATCCCTACCGGGTGCCGGACGTTAGCCGCATGGTGCGGCCCCAAATGGGTGAACGGTCCCCTGCTGATTACCAGCGCCCTAGGGGCGGTGGGGCTTCACCCCCCCAGGGGGGTCACACCCCCCAGGGGAGGGTCACACCCCCCTCGCATTTTTATGACGGGTGTCTGACGGCCGCTCAAATGAGCGTCGAACCGTCTAGGTTTTTGCCTCCCCTCCATGTGTGGACGCAACTGGAGCGCCATCCACCCGTGCTAGGTCGAGGCGCTCCCTACCACGCCCCGGATGCTAGCCGCATGGTGCGACCCCGGGTTGGTTATGCCGGATGGTCCCCACGTTGGGTACCCTCCCCCTCTCTAGCAGCGCCCCAGCCGGAGTACCCCCTTCAGTGGGCTCCCGCTGGTGAAGGCACGTCGCGCTAGGTGTCCGCCACCCTAGCTGCCACCGAGCCACCTCCCCTGAGACTTTGGGTCTACAGCAGTCAGTATGCCAGACCATACTTTTGTCGACTGCCTCAGGAAGGTTAGGGTCTCAGGCTACAGGAGTGGCTCTCCCTTGTGGCCTCACTTCCGAATGTTAATCGGATTTCGATGCCTCGTTGCTTCCTACCGCCCGGAAGGTGCCACGCCAGTCTCCACGGCTTTTGTGATGCGTCCGAAAAAGGGTACGCAGCCGTGGTCTATTTGCGAACTGTCAGTGACACCGGCGAGGTCGCAACCCACCTTGTCTTGGCGAAAAGTAAAGTGGCCCCAATTCGGTCACGCTTGACGATACCCAAATTGGAGTTGTCTGGAGCCGCTCTTTTGGTGCGCCTTCTCAACCATGTGCGTACGTCCCTCCTATCGATCGTTGACCTGACGGACGTGTACGCCTGGTCGGACAGCGAAATTGTCCTTTGTTGGTTGCGAGCCGCTCCCCACAACTTGGAAGTCTTTGTTGCCAACCGGGTTTCCCAAATCCAGAATTCGGAAACCCCGTTGACCTGGAGACATGTGCCAGGGGACCTGAACCCTGCAGATTGTGCTTCCCGCGGATGTGAAGCTTCCGACCTTGTCAACCACTCTCTTTGGTGGGGCCCTGACTGGCTGACTCGGAATGAGTCCGCCTGGCCTCAGAGTAGGTTCTCCGAGCCCGATGTGTTACCTGGCTTGCGAGTCGGAGTTGTTGAGGATAAGCCAGCCAATTCGCTGAGCTATCTTCAGGAACGCTACAGTTCCCTTGATAAATTGATTGGGGTGACGGCTTGGATTCAGCGCTTCACCCACAACGCTCGGAACCCACGCGACAAAATGTCGAACCCGGTCTTGTCGCCCCTGGAGAGACAGGAGGCCCGGACCTTTTGGATACGTTTGGTTCAACTGGAGCATTTTGAGTCCGCTATTGAGACACTGAAGCGAGGTTTACCTTTGAAGGGCTCGCTCGCCCGCTTAAACCTCTTCCTGGATGACACCGGATTGATACGCGTTGGTGGACGCCTCCGGAATTCTGACTTACCCTATGGGGCACGTCATCCCCTGCGGCTTCCGAACAATAGCGCTTTTGTAAAATTGTTGGTGACGCATTACCACGTCAAAAATGCCCACGCTGGCTGCAACGCCCTTTCGGCCATATTGCAGCGCGAATTTTGGATTTTATCGGGACGACGCTCCATCCGAAGCGTCATTTTTAAGTGCATTCCGTGCTACCGCCTGAAGGCCAGCACCATGCAGCCCATTATGGGGGACCTCCCCACCGACCGTTTCGTGGCCTCGCGCCCTTTTTCGGCGGTCGGGACGGATTTTGCGGGGCCGTTCTTCGTCAAGAGCTCCAGCCTCCGCAATGCTCGTTCCCTCAAGGCCTACCTTTGCGTTTTTGTTTGCCTGGCTACCAAGGCCGTACACTTAGAACTGGTGAGTGCCCTCAGCACCGAAGCCTTTGTAGCCACGCTAGGCCGCTTCGTTTCACGCCGAGGTTATCCGCACCTGATCCGATCGGATTGTGGGACCAACTATAAGGGTGCCGATAGGTATTTGAAGGAAGTCGCCCAATTTTTGAATGAAAATAAGATAGGCATCGGCACGGCAATGTCCAAGATGGGGATAACTTGGACCTTTGACCCGCCAGCTTGTCCCCACTGGGGCGGGATCTTTGAAGCCGTCGTTAAGGTCTCAAAGACGCATCTCCGACGCGTGATAGGTGAAACCATTTTGACTTTTGAAGAGCTCGCTACCGTGTTTTGTAAGATTGAGGCTGTCCTCAATTCTCGGCCACTCTGCCCCTTATCGTCCGATCCCAATGACCTGGAAGTTTTAACCCCCGGTCATTTCCTAATTGGTGAACCCCTTAACGCCCTGCCCGAGTACCCCTTCAGGGACGTGAAGGTCTCACGGTTGTCTCGCTTCGAATTGCTACAGCAGATGACCCAAAATTTCTGGCATCGTTGGTATTTAGAATATTTGCATCTCTTGCAGCAGCGCGTTAAGTGGTCAGACAAGACCGACCCACCTAAGGTTGGTGATCTTGTCCTAGTTAAGGAGTCTAATTTGTTGCCTTTATGCTGGCGTCGTGGACGCATTCTTAAATTGATATATGGATCCGATGGGGTTCCCAGAGTTGCCGAGGTAATGGTCGGAGATTCGGTTTTGCAGCGAGCCGTCTCTTCCTTATCCCGGTTGCCCAATTGTTAGTGGACTCCAAATTCATGGGTCCACTGGCGGGGGTGTTTGCGCTTTACGCTAGCACTCCGGTTTACGCTAGGCCGTATCGCGACGGCCGGCTATCGCCTGCCCCCGCGCATCGCGCCTCCCCGTTTTCGGCGACGCGCTTGAAGAGTCCTTGGTAAAACCTCGACGGAGTCGGTCGATTGTTAGTGCCGCGTCGCCCGCGTGAAGTTTTGCCGGCCACGCCGTGTCGTTTATTTTTTACGAGCCCTATTTATTGCGCTCCTTCGTGTGTCGTGTTGTCCGCCGCGTCTTTCTAACGCCGCGGGCCCATTTGACTGTCCGGAGCACTGTTTTTTGTGCTCACGCGCCATCTTGATACCACGCCGCCGCGGACTCGCTTCGCTACCCGCGAATTCGTGCCGCCGCCGCGAAAGACCCTTCAGAGGAGGGCGAGTGTGTTCCTTTACATTTAACACCGCAGACACCACACACTACATTCATCATACACGAACACACTCCCCGGATTCCACGTGCTGGCTGTCTCCTGCGCCGGTAAGTACCTAGTAGTAAGTCACTCTGTGCCGCGGGATAAAACCCAGTGCAAATCGCCCTTTCTCTTTTTTTGGTGGGTCCTTTTCGACCCACCCCGCCGCTGCCTGTGGGAATCCGCTGGCCTGCTCTGATGGGCCCGGCAGTTGCCCGCTGATTCATCGTGCACAGGCGCGGTGCGTAATCAATAAGTGACTCTTCAGTATCCGATAAAATAGATACCTTCTGTTTGAGTCCTCGCCCGCTTGATTTATCTCTTTGCCGATTCAAATATTTTTCGATTTGGACATTTTTTGAGATTGAAAAGACTATTGAACTCACGACAACGTTATCGTAACCGACTCCTCACACTGTTGCTGTAATCAACAACTAAATGTTTATTTACTTCTGTTGGGGCTAACGGAGTGCCGCTTCATTAGGGTATGGACCAAAATGGTAAAAATTTGATTCTTATGGTGAGACTTTCTACGTCCTACCGTCTGTCAAACTCGGTTTTTTTTAAATAAACGCCCATGAGTCGCTTTGTCTGCGAGCGTCCTCTGCGTGCGCGGCGCGAGGGGCGCAGGGGCGGCTAATAGCTGCGCGCGCGCACAAAGGCGCCGCGGGGGCTCCGCGCGCTAGGCCGCCGCGCCACCACACTCAGCGAAGCTGTAGCGATATTATACAGCGTACAAACTGCTTTAGCTTATATTGAATTTATGAACTTTCCTTATTAGGTATGCGTTGGCATGAATGTTGTCTGAAAACGAAAAGATTGTATCGCCACATTCAACCCCAATGACTTATTGTTAAAGTTACTTAAGGAAAATTTTATATATATTTTTTTAATATTGGTGATATAATTATATGATTTAGATTTAATGTTATGAAATTATGAATGTATAACTTAAACTTTTTTACATTAATAAAATAAAATAAATTATGCTGTTTTTCATTTTCCCTCGGACTTGTTCTTATAGGGCCTGCGTGTGCAAACGTGTATAATATTATAGTCCCTTCATAACTTAAGTAGCACACGATACTTCTCATAAATGACGGAAAAATTTCGTTTCCTCCTTATCTGTGAAGTTTTCCATAAATAACGCTTTTTGGTAATTTCATTAATTTAGTTTCGCTTTCATATCCTCGTACACCAGAACCTTTAGAATTTACAACCATTTCAGATTGTTTGGTCTGTTGTAGAGTAGATTGGTAGAGTTTCACACAGGAATACTATGAATGGCTGCGCGCGAGTGTGTTTCCGGCACATTATTATATGAATCGATACACACATTTTACAATTGTCACTGCGCTTTGCACGCATTAACCGACTCTGCTGAACAAATCTACACTTAAACCAGTTAGTATAAAGTTCAAGTTACGTAGATAGATTCGATCAGTCAGTGTATTAATTATTGTGGTCGTATTGTCGTGAATTCGCGGTGGGTCTGTGTAATTGATACATTACTATTTGAATGTTTTTTGCTCCGGTGAGGTGGAGACGGTCGGCATAAACACACACACAAAAAGCTCAGAGGTGTCACTTAAATCTCAATTACTAGATCGCATTCGGTTCCGAACGGAAATCATGTCTGCGTTGATCTTTTAACGAGATCCTTTTACAGGTTAAAGAAAAATTGTTTTTAACTGCAGTACACCTTCTAACAATGCGTATTGTGTAATGTGTACTACAGTCAGTACCTAAATATGTGCCTATTTACTACCTACTTAAATGACTATATATCTATATATCTGTCTTTTGAATTTGTCTTTGTTACGAGTAGGTACTAGACTTATTCAAACCTCAGTTTCTTTTTCCACAGATGAGAGAATAAAATACATGCTGTAATAATACTATATTATGTGTGCCATAATTCATAATATGTATAAGGTTAACGTGAAATCAACAGGTCTGCCCGCGAAATTCAAAATTTTCGTGGTTTTTTGCAATTTGTACGCTAATTAGACATGATAGGCTTATGGCAATCAATTTGCGAGAATGGCAGTATCATCTTTACATGATTATATCAAAATCTTTGCATAAAAATGTGTATCCTAGGAAATTAGTCCGAGTATCATGTTTTATGTGAGTAACTCGCAAATCTCGGACTAATTTCTTTAACTCGACACTTTCGAGCAGAGATTTTTATATAAACACGTGAAGCAGTTATTGGGATTATCGCAATTTGACGGCCATAAGCCTATTATGTCTTATTATCTTAAAAATCGCGAAAAACCACGAAAAATTTGAATTTCGCGGGCACAGCCGTGGTGTGCTCCTTAAGAGTATAACTACCTGACGCGGCAAACGTTGTTTTACCATAAGTTTCCATAAGACATATAAAAACATCTTACGACTTACTCTGAGACATACCGGTCGAGTCACTCGAGCCGTTTCGAGTTTGGTAACAAAAATTGCCACGAGAATTTTATACATTAGAGAAGATAATTGTTAATAAATATAAATGTCAGATCTGAATAAAAATAGATAAAAAAACAAACTCGTTCGTACCTACTCGAACAAACATTTAACTTGTAAAACAGGTAAACGTATAAAGATAAGTTAAATGCGGCGGAAAATAATCGCTGGGAAAGTATTAGCAACAATTCCTCTCGGATTATCCCGCTGCCCACCCACCTGGTTGCGACCACACGACTCTACATCGCGATTATCAACCTTATGTCGAGGGAGGTAAGGGCGTCGTAGCGGTGAGGATACACGGTTGAGCGCAAATTGGCGCGAATGGAGTAAATATTTGTATCAATTAGCGGAACTGGCGGCGCATTGTCATCCCCTGCTGTAGCGTGACGTGTTGTGAAGCGATGCCACACCACTAGCCGCCTTACACGATCTATAATTGAATGACAACCGGAATTTACAAAAAAATGCAGTTACTTATTAATTCCTTTCACTGTTACGATTGTTTGATAAATAAAATGTTTCATTCAAAAATGTTTGACAAAAAAAACAACGAATATCTACGTAGAGGTACGAACGAGTAAAGAACGAGTTAGAGGTAAGAATGAACGTAGGTTTGAAGGAAGCAAGTAAACTTCGAAAAATGACTTTAAATATAAAATTTAATGTTATTTTCATAATTAGGTTCGTGGTTCTTCTAGTTCATGTAATTAGTAACTACTAGTAAGAAGTCAAATGAAAACTTGACCTAACAGAAAGCAAGCCTAGCTGGAAGTCAAAATATAACAAAATAAATACTACATTATCACTTTACAATAAAAAGAAAATAAAATATAGGTATTAAAAGCTTTACAGGTTTGGTATCACTGGAGAAAAATCAAAAAGTGGGTTACCCATTTTTACGCTTTGTTTCCTTTTTTTGCAAGGGTCCACCCTGGGGCCACTACTGTTCGTCGTCTATGTAAACAACTTTCTTTTTAATGTTAATAACTTGGGCAACATTTTCAAAGATGATATCAGTAAATGTGGAATGTGTGCGGGTGTCTGAGTGGAGAGTGAGTGGGCGCGGTCAGTAGAACTCTCCGTCGGAGAGCTTGAGCGCGTAGAGGTAGAGCGCGCGGAACTCGCAGTACTGGTTGGTGCACCAGCCGCCGTGCCCGTCTGTGCAGCGGCACGAGTCGCACTCGTCCATGTACTTCTCGCCCGGCACGCACTTGAAGAACGGGTTCTTGATCACTGCGCACAGCACATTGATAATGAGAATATACTCGCTGGAAAAACTCAAGGTGATACTAATTACAGATTTTGCAAAAAGGAATAACGGCAAAACCGTAGCCGAACCTATCATGGACAAGGTATTAACGGCCCATTATCCCGGTTTTTAGCGACTACGCCACTTTTCAAAGCAATTCAAAGTCATGAAAAAATTGTTTTTTTTCACTGTTAAAAATACATATTAAAGATACATGCTTTATCTCTATAATGGCCTCATGAAAACACGATAAGTTAAACTTGCCTCGATCATAAAAATTTTTGAAAACAGGTCGTTTTTGTTCATTTTTTTAATGGTATTTCCAAAGCTTTAGACTAAATTTCATAAAAATTATACGTAAAGTAATCTCATTGTATTGCCTATCCATTGAGCAGACAGATATTAAATAAAAAAATTGCTGCAAAATTTCGCCTAACAGAAGTCATAAAATGGTCTAACGCATCGAATAAACGATGTACTCAGTGGCTCACGAGCCTCCATACGAGACGGACCTGCGCAAGTTTTCACGACTCACGCTCCTTTCGCGCTAAAATTATTTATTTTTTAATTGCGCTGGAAAAAAAAACTATCTGACAGGAAGCGAAGGAGAATTAAAAAAAATTATATAGTAAGTGTTTCTTGAGTTTATCAAAATACCTAGTCCTCAAAAGCTCCGAAGAAACTCTGATACGAACTAAGAAAATTATGGTAGGTAGTGTAAATTCCACCACGTGCAAATACCATCACGCGTAACCACAGTTTAAATACTGTTACTGTTTATCTGTTCAACTAAAATAACTCGTTTTTTACTTTTTACACGACTGCCCAAAAAAAGGAGTGTAATGTTTTTAGGGTTCATGTATGTATGTACGTATGTATGTGTGTATGTATGTATGTATGTATGTATGTATGTATGTAACCGAGTAACAAAGACTATATTTTTTTGGAAAAATCAATATGGCGGATGTGAGGCGCCATTTTCAAAAGTGGAAAAAAATTTTTATTCAACTATCATAATATGGGTATCAAAATGAAGGTATTGGAGAGTAGTAACAGAAAATACCTTCACCTAACTGCTGACCATCAGTAAAAAACATAAAATAAAAATAAGTAATTAAAAAATTAAAACAAAAACCGGCCAAGTGCGAGTCGGACTCGCGCACCGCTTCCATACTATAAAAGAAGTAAAACATTAAAAAAATCACTTTTGTTCAAGAATTTACGAGTATAATTTACATGTACCTAGGTACTTTTGTTGGCGAACCGCAAACCTAACTTTGTTTTCGGCGGTTTATTGCTATTATCAAAAAAAGTATAAAAGTTAGGGAGTTGATTTTATTTTTCCTGTAAAATATACATTAATTTCTATTGATCATAATTATTTTAGATTTTTCGATTGATAAACTTCGGAGATAAGGGGGGGGGGCTGGTATGTTTTTCGACAGTTTGCTCAATAAATCAAAAACTATCGGGCATAAAAATAAATGAAAATCGGTTTTAGAATATACAAGTAACGTCCTTTCATACCCCACTCAATATTGTTATCTCATTTTGAAAATTCAAAGCCCCGGTTTTCCCCCCTTTTTAAATAAAAATAAAATCAATTTGCAATGTTTTATAATTGCATTGGCGTTGGGTCACTATTACCTAAAACTATTCCAAATTTCAAGTCGATAGCTTTGATAGTTGCTGAAATAATCGAGTGTGACAGACGGACGGACGGACGGACGGACGGACGAGCGGACGGAGAAAGTCTCACCATAAGGGTTCCATTTTTACCAAATTGGTATGGAACCCTAAAAACACGAGTGCCCTGTTATAAAACGAACTAATAAGTAAAAAACGAGTTATTACTTCGTTTTATAACAGGGCATTCGTGTTTTTTAATTGTTGAAACTGAAATTATTTTAGAAGGCTTCTATTTCGATGAACGGTCTCATTTACAACATTGGAGATCACACAATGATTGGAGATAAATGTCGACTCGACATATGTAAGGAATACTCAATGCCAAACCATATGAAAATCAAAATGTAACCGTTGAAAAAATTGAGTGTCGCAAGCACATATTACGCAACTTTTGTAAAAAACTACGCAGACTGGCAGCAGAAACAAATGCCCTGAGACATCGAAAAACACTTACCAACATAAGAATTATGATAATGAGAAAAGCTATCGTGAAATATATAAAACTAGCAGTGCCCGCAGACTCCGTTCCGCGTTAGAATTTTTTTTGTCCCACGTTAGGCCCGGTTTCCACGAAAGCGGAGCGAAGCGGAGCTGTGTTTGGATAACTAACCAGATTTCATCATTTAGACATCCCTCAGTTTCAAAAATATCAAAATGACGAAATCTGATTTGTTACTGAAATACAGCTCCGCTCCGCTTCGCTGTGGTGGAAAACGGGCCTTATACCCACAGCCCACAGCGCTGGACGCGAGGCATTCAGATAAATGAATGATAAATGCGCAACTGAAAATGCGCAAATGATAAATGCGCAATGATAAATGAATGATATCGCCACGCAACGACCGAAGCGGCGGCGGCGCGCTCCTGCATACCGCGCGTTTTTGTTTTGCATTAGCAAAACAAAAACGCGCGGTAAATACATATCTTTGAAGATATGTATTTAAACTGTATAGAGTAAAGGGCAGAACTATTCTACATTAAATTCTAAAAAACATAGAAATAGAAATAGAAAATAGAAAAATTCTTTATTTCACATAGGCCTAGCATACAAAGGCTCCTGTGACACGTCGTTTTGTTTACATGGTCACTTTAATGGTGATAACCATTCACGACTTAAAACTAAGTTTACGAGGGTTCCAAACGCGCCCTGCCGCTGAGAAGAAGCCCACAACAAACTCAGCCGGGTATTTACAAAGATATAAATTAATACCATATGGGCTAAATAAGCTTCACAAAAATTATTTATTTTTAATCCACAATTTTAAAGTAAAAGCAGTTATTGCGAGTTACCCATAGGAGATAGGCATATGCTATTGCGGACTTTTTTGCAGATTTTGATACTGATTTGATGATTTTGATTTTGTTTTGTTCTATCCTCAATCGCAGCGTACGCGATGAAAGCAATTTTTTTGCGACTTGGATTACATTATTCAAGTTTTAGTAACAATGCATAGTTAATTTTGGAAATTATTATAGCCTATGACACTCCACGATAATGTATTGGTGAAAGAATTTTGAAAATCGGTTCAGTAGATCCAGAGATTACCCCTTACAACGTCACAAACTCACAAACATCGTTACGCTACCTTTTTATTATATTAGTAAGTATAGATATCACAAAATATCTGGGAACCCTAAAAACGTTGCCATATCAGTTCTGCACAACGATATTGTTAAACTCAATGCCGCACTCTTATGGTGATCACAGAATGTGTCAAAACTACTACTGTGAAAAGAAAGATGCGGACGGTAGCAAAGAAGATTAAAAAAAAATATAAAACTCTTCATTTCCCTAATATGTACAAGAAAAATTTCTACAAACCCTGCTACTTTAGTAATACATAATTATTATAAATAAATACCTCGGTTGATATTATCGATTACCATAAAAAAGTCAAAATATACGTAAAAAACGCAACTTCCAGCATATATTTCGTGAAGCGAATTATAATGACAAATAGTCCAACTGTAACAGTACACTACTGCACAGTACTGTGACGCAAATATTTATGAATAGGTTCACGGAGTTCATTCTAACTTCTCGGCTCACGGCAATGGTCGCTAGGTATCGTAGAGCGGGTCTGACTGTGCGACAAATACCTAAAGTGCTGGGATATAGTCGCCTTAAGACACATAAATACGGGAGTGTCGGCAGCACTGACCGGTGCAGCGCAGAGTGGGCGTGCTGCGCTCGGCCAGCGCGGTGACGGTGGGCTCGCAGTACACGCACGAGGGCATGGCGCGGCACGAGCCGGAGTCCACGGCCTCGCACAGCAGGCAGTTGCGGGTCTCGGGCTGCGCCTGCGACGTCTCCTCCTCCCAGTACTGGTGCGGCGGCTTCGGCTTCACGAACTGCGACACCACGTACCTGCGCACCCACATGCTCGGACAATACGACAAGCGAAATGCTGATGAGTGCACACGTATAGTGACAAGGTTGAAACAATATCGTATATTTAATGTTATTTTGTGCTTAGATACAATGCTTCAAAAGGGTATAAGGATCTTACGAATCTTGAGGAGAAGCAATTGTAAGCTACAGATAGAAATGTTATAAGAAATTTACTTATAATACTATAGCAATTCGGTGGAACTTGGAAGATACATGGCAAAATGTGGGACTCACGCCTGCGAGCCGGGCCGGTAGACGGGCGGTGACTGCTCGCCGCCGGCGCCCACCGAGCTCAGCGTGCCCGCCAGCGACGCGCCGCGGCGAGACTCTGCAATGACAACTTCTTCATACCTTCTCCGTTATGGTAGACCTTCGTTTTGAGGAACGACTCAACGATTTAGGGTTACTGAATCTCTACAATTTGCAGCTGTAATATTACTTTTGTTATAGAAATCAAAGCCTCTGACCGAACACAATTTTATTTCAGAAACTCCAATCTACGAAAAAATCATAAAAGTTGGTTTAACTATTTTAAAGAGTTTTATTATAAACACTGTAACACAAGAGTTTTATATATGAGAAGATTTATTACATTTTAAATGCCGTGAAATGATTAAAAATATTTTAAAACTACAAGTGATTACCTCCCTCTACGTACGCCGCGACGGCTGCGAAGCAACAAGCGAGCGCCAGAACAGTGTCGATCATAGTCGGCGGTCGGAGCAGGGCGAAGGGGCTGTCAGTGCAGTGTGTGTAGTGCCGAGTGCGCACTGCAGTAACGTTGATTGCCGCGCTAATTGATTGCCCAATTACGCGAGATTGACCCCGCCGATACCGGCCTCGCTGCACGGGGTGTTACGCCTTTCAACATGTTAATTGGACGTTTTTGACGTTATATTTTTGACACACATTGTTAGACTGAAAACGTTCGAGTTTTATGAGCCAAGTTCATTGTATCAACTTTTTGTTATATCCCGCTGCTGGGTTCCTTTCAGGACGAATGAGATTCGTCCATAGACCACTGGCCAAGTGCAGGCCCTTGATCCTGCGAAAACACTTATAGCATTGACGAGGTTACATCTACGCGGTTAATGCTTGCTCGTGTCGCACTGATTGGTTAATGCTTGTATCAATCATGCAACCAAGGCGCCAATTGGCTGGTGATAGTTGCGTTGGCCAACCATCGCCGGTAACCTGTGGTTACACACACACCACACCACACAGGTTACCGGCGATGGTTGGCCGATGTACAATTTTATTTTTGAGAATCACGCCGTTGGCGGACTTCGCACGCTATATTGAGAACTTTGTGGTGAATCTCTTTGTGGTGGAATGTAGGATTCCTTAATCGCACGGCTAAGCAAGTGATATTTAATTACATAAAATTCAGATATGTAAACTTGGGAATCAAAGATTTAAGTGATTTATTTCATATAGGCTTTTACAGGTTCTTATGGATAGTCAGTAAAATATGATTATATTTAGCAAGAACTATTTCACGACTTGAAAACTAAGTTTACGAGGGTTCTAATGCGCCCGGGGTTGAGCAGAAGACTCGAACACCCGACCTCCGGATGAGATCCAGAAAGAGGTCTGAACCAACGGACTATCAATGCAATTAATGAACTTACATCGAATTATCATTTATGGAACACGTTTTTAAATTTAAAAAGTATGAATTTAGAGCACTTAGTTCATTAGATATTCAACCAGAATTTCAGTTTACATTTATTTTGTATATTGAAAAGTTCGGCTTGTTAAAGTAATGGGCATCTGTACTACTGCGTAAATTGCTTCTTTTCTAAGTTTACGGTACTTAAGTAAAATCTATATAGGTTTAATTCTTCAGTGAACTCAAGCCGCCGTCGAGTCAGCCTGTAGAGTGGCGGTCTGAGAAAATTTAATTGCAATGTGTGAAACAGTTACTATGAAACAAAAACACATGCCTTAAAGATAAGTCTAACAAAGACCTAATTACTTCATAACATCGGGCGAGCAAAGTAGGTAAATAAGAGCAAATAAATTCGACACCTTCGATTTCATCGCTTAGTGCATATAAATCATAATCCAGTCCTCAGTAAATCCTCCATAATCGATGTACATTCAGCGGACACTAATTAGGTATATCATCGCCGAACCCAATAAACCCATATCGCGATAACTCTGCGACTGCCCCTCCCCCCCCCTCCTCACACCCCCTCCCGACACACGTGATAAAACACATTAACGAGTTTAATAAATGATGTTCATGACGAGTAATTCAATAAACTGCGCGATACAGAACACAAGTCACACCTGCAGCGCTGTCTGTCTATACGTAGTTGTGTTATTTAATGGGTTAGTGCGGGTTTTGTATAAACAAGTCGACTCGCATCGCACAAATGAAACGAATTTCTGCATATATTTAAAGTCAGTAAACTGGTGAAGAGAAGATCTTAATGAGATGACCACAACCGCTCTGTAAAGAGCGAAACGACGAATAAGAAAATTCTACGTTTATAGATTGTCGTCTATTCTTTACGGTATTTTTATTGTCTTCAAATCAAATCAAAATATTTATTCTTTAACTTAGGCCTACTTACAAGCCTTACTTACAAAAAACAATTTTGCACCGAGGAGAAGTTGCAAAAAACTCAACACTTTTTTTTAAAAAAAAGCATAATCTTGTGAGCAGACGGAATAAACGCATTAACTTTACTGAAATTCAAAAAGTGTTTATAATCTTATTTTTAATCTCCAGAGCCGGTGTCGCGGGTTGCGGCTAGCATGTAATTGTGTGGTGCTCGTAATAAAATGATATTAACTTGATACCAGCTGATAACAGACCGCGCGGGAGTCCCCAGCTGCGTCTTATCACTCACCGCCTCCGACATATCAGGCCCTCGCGTCTGATCGCATCTGCTCGTTCACTCGCCATTACCTTATTGGCCCTATAGGATAATAATGTATTTCATACATCAAATTATTTAATCTGGGCTTTACTACCAAACCTTAGTTGTAAATAAGAGGACTTGAAAATGCCACGAAACGGTTAAAATAATAATAGGAGCGCCATTTTCTTTCTAAGCTTGTATCGATGGAGCATTTCGATGTCCTTAAATATCAGGTTCACAGTGATGCCGAGGACAAGGTAGCTTTATAGTTCTCTCGTTCACAGAGAAGTGAAAAAACACTATGTAATTGATACGTACTTTACATTTGTTTCTGTTGAGACTTGAGACGCGTAAATGTCTTCAGTATAGTAACATTATCACAAGTGATTGAAAATGTTATAATATACCCGGTATTTTTAAGTCCAGTGATCATATGCTCTCACTCAGTTTTGTAACTAAGAAGTACTATTTTTGCATTTAAACTGGGTAGGCATACCAAATAGAGCATAAGATTGAAAGTATAAATTTTTTTAACTCTTCGTTGGTCTGCAAATAGGATACCTAATAGTTTTTAGGAGATACCTAATAGTTTTTTCCGCTCCCTTGCTCTTGACGTAGACCTGTTAGCATTTATGACAATATTATAATATTAAAGTGTATTGTGTACCTACACGTGAGGAAGAATTGAACGACACGTGGGAACGACACGGCGCGGCTCTCTCAGGCAGGAAGTCGGACGAGACGCACCTACTCGTCCCAGCGCAAATATTTACGATGCGAATTATTGAGTTAATGAAACCGAGTGTTCCGCGCGGTAGTAATCAGTTGTATCGGCGCACTGAGAGCTAATGAAATCAGCGCCCATTGTCGCGCGTCGCCCATTAGCGCCGCCTCGCCGCGCCGCGCGGGAACCGGCCGCGCCCGGGCAGCGCATGACGAACTTACTACGAAATCCAATTATTTATTTAGTACCTTATAAGACAACATCGCAGTGAAATCCATTTGGTTATTAGGGAGAAGAAGTAAGTGGTGATAAGAGTAAGGAATTGAAATATCTTCCCACTGGGAACTGCATATCAAGAATCAAACCGTGTCTTCGAGCCTAGCAGTTCTTAGGTAAACATTTGACGGGGGAAGCAAAATAAATAGTGTCTGAGCACACTGATATTATATTATATTCTATACATAGAATACCAACAGACAGGTCCTTTGGAGATATTCGTTGACCAGTGTCTGGTTGCGATGAACCTCCGTTTTAAATTGTACACCACTTGCCATCAGGTGTGATAAGTTAAGCGCTGATCTATAAAAAATCATCCAATTGATAGGAGTTACTGACTTACATTTTACAAGTTAGTATCTTTGACTACATCGTCCGTCTTCACTTACCATCAGGTGAGATTGCGGTCATGTAATATATAAACCTACTAACTACAGCATGTAAATGTACCTATCCACAATAATTAATCTGGAATTTATAACACCGGCGTGCAGCATCTGAGCTCGTATCTTTGCTTTATAAATAAAACTTTTTTCATTAAGCGGAATTCATAAAAAAACTTCCAAATAGACCTCTAATACGGATAATCACGCCCTCATAAAACTAATTTGCCGCTCGCCCGGGGCGGCGCGGGGCGGCGGGCGCAAACAGAACAGTTTTTCTACCCTTTTAATAAACCTCAACGATGTCCCTTCGCCGGAGCACACACACACACAACTGCTCTCGCTAGCCACCGACGCTGACTTTGGTTGCCTGGGTTAAATTTTTTTATAGCACTCTACAAGTTACTATGCTTGTAACTTGGCAGCTGACTTACTCTCACCAAAGGAAGTACCTATGAGCCCATTTAAAAATACAGGAAAAAAATCCAAAAATAGTTTTTGTCGGGAATCGAATCCGATATCTCACCTTCAAGTTTTAATTCAATCATATTGCCAGTTGGTCATTTCACCCGTACTTCCATTTTTCAGTATACAAATCAACATTCATTATATATTCCTTACATTTTCAACAAAAAATAAAGAACACTTGTATGAATTTCTGGGTGCGTTTTCATAGCAGGAACCTTTTCTCGAAAGTAGGTACTCATACGTACGCGACAAACCGCTGCAAACAAACAGAATATATAATATATTTGGTGAGCGTTGACAATTTGGATCTCTTCAAAACAAAGTAGAAAGATTTGGAATTAATTGAAACACGCATTCTGAGCCGCGGCGTGTTATCGTCCTGTGAGTACCCGACTCGGTTGTATATGTGTGTGTGTTTGTGTAGTGAGCTGCAAATCGCTCTGAATAAACTAATAAATGTCTGCCCCGGCCGCGCCCGCTCCGCTCGCAGCCCGCAGATGAAATTATCCCGCGACAGCCGCTTATGAGTGGAATCAATACGCGATCATCGCAATAATAGCTCCAGATGTTTGCGCGCCCCGCCGCCCCCGCGCCGCCGCCGCCCCGGGCCGCCCCCGCCCCGCCCCCGGCGCCGATTTAGCCGATATTAAGTTTATCCAGCGATTTGTACCCTTCTGCTTCTTTACAGCGCCGTGAGCCGCGACGGATACTGCGGCGCGCGACCGCTGCGGGTCCTGCGGGAAATTAACGCAGCAATGACTGACCATTAATTTACATAGGAGATGTCACTTTAAGGAATTATCGATATGCGTTGTTGACTCGGATTAAAGTAAGTACCCTAGGTAGGTGCTTAAAATACCTACAGAGATGAAACACACTGGTAAGAATAGATATAGCTCGATATCTATACACAGGAACCGCCGATACAATTAAGAAAAAATATTTACAAAAAATTAGAGATTTTCAAAATTTCTACTGCAATACCATGTTTTTCTATAAGTTTATTCATAACTAGTCTAAGTACATAATGCTTGTAATCACTTTTATAACTGCATGGTGCGAGTTGTCTGAGGTCCTACGTTATTACATTGTTTTTGATTCACTAACATTGTCACATTCGATGCTGTGTGTAAAATAGAATAATAGCATCAGAGAACAAATTAAATGGAAACAGATCGCCGACAGAAACAAACAATAATTACGAGCTGTCAGTGGCTGGCGCGGGGGGGCGCGGGGGGCGCGCGTTTGCATTGAAATCACACAATTACCGAGCGGGCTAATTGTAACGAGATGATAGTCATCAGCGGGGCGGGGGCGCGCGGGCCGCTGCGGCAATCAGCGGCGCAACAATGCTGACGTCACGGGCAGGCACCGCCCGGGGCGGCGCGGCGGCGACGCGGCTACACACTTTTAACTCTACCCGTCTATACAAAGTGCAATCACACAAACTACATTCAATAAGACTCAATTACTTCTCTGTGAAGTTAGTAAAAATCGCTATAATGTTAAGAATACAATAGAGTTAACTCGTAAATACTCGTAAATTACGGCAAAACCGACTCAAGATTTGAATTCAACTCTGTCCAACACTTAATTTGTATTAACTCTACCGAATTGCTTTAGATAAAACAAAGTTACTGATATACCATAGGAACAGAATATCTTTAAACTCTGATACTATAGTGCTCTACGAAGGGGTTGCTTCGTAGCAATTTGCTACACACGGCACGTAGCACGGCGCACGCGGCATAGCACTCACGACGCCGCGCCGCGTTTGTCGGTTCACCGCTGGAGCTGCTACAGCTGTAAAAAAACAATATTAGCCCCTTCGCACACGGTTCCTAAGCGTAGTCGTATCATAAGCCCCCTCGCACAAGGCTCGTAAGCGTTAGCGTATTGTTATGACGCTACGCATAACAATATGACAATTACGCCTTCTACGATTCGCTGCAACACCGCTTCGTCTGCGGACATGTTTGAAGATGTTCGTGTTTGTACTGCTCTCGTCGAACGCGAGAATTACGCTTACGAGCTATGTGCGAAAGGGCTTGTATCGTTACGACGCTACGAGAATCACTCATGTACGTCTCTCTCAGCCTGTTTTCTCCAAATCTACCTCAATTTGAAAAGTAGATACATAGCCACATACGTGATGTGTATGCTTTTTGTGCTTTTGCATTTTTTGTGAGGTGCTGTTGTTCCTAGCGGACTTGGTGGGGGGATATAGATAGCGGCAAGCACAAATGCATCGGAACATCAGGCGCCCTTCTTACTCCATTTTATTCGGGGTAGAAAAAAAACAATTTTAAGTTCATTACTTACCTCCTAACTTAAACCAATATCCGCTCGGTTGGACCGTCGCCGGAGCGCGGCCTGCGGAGATAATACTCGCAGGAAAACTTTCCGCCGCGCCCCGCATCAGATAATCTCAATTCAGCAATTTTATATAATCTTCTTAAACTGTTAAAGCTCCCCCCTCTCCAGTGGGAGGGACTCAAGGAGGGATTCGAAAGGCGCCTCGCGTGCAGCTCGTCAGCTGACCACAAGCGCTTAGTTTCAGCGTAGCTACAAAAAGAAATCGGTATCAGCTGTGCTATTCTTGAAAATATACATCCCTGAAACAGCTGTCAGATACCTGCCATACCGAAGATGGTGTGCAAAATTTAATTCTATTACACTTGATGAATTCATAGATGCATAGATGTACGCTCGCCGCTGCTTTAAGTATTTTTGCAGAATAGCACGACCGTAACTATACCTGCAGAATAGCAAGGCTGTAACTACTATAGGCTGTAGCCACGCTAGAACTAGGGCAGACACACTTGAACTTCATTCGTTTTGTTATGTATTTTTGTCATTTTCTTGAAATAAGGGGTGCAAATAACGGATTCCACACATATAATAATTGTGTTGCAAAATGTCACCACTTACAACAGTAGATAATCTTCGGCAATAGGCAATAAGTCGTCGTTTACGATATAAATTACTAGAGATAGAAACACTTAGCTTATGTAAAGCTCATGCTTGAAGTTCCATTAGGACAGACAGTGGATATAATATATGGGTACTTATTTAAGCCCCAATAAAGTATAAGGTTTTCACCTTAGTTAGCAGTGCAAGATTTCGTACATCACGATAATAATGAATACCCATCAAATTACCATAAAGACTTATCCGACGCCGTAACTGGCTGCATCTAATACTTACAGCAACTTTCACAGTATTTAACCGTAAAGTGGTAAGTGATTAAAGTTAAGCCTCTCCAGTCTCCGCACTCGCGAGCCGCTCGGCGCGCGCCCCGGCTCTGCTCGCGTCTGTGTGTAATGCACAACACACCCCCGACGTGTTGTGGTACCATTTAGGCTGGTATTCGCCGCACAGAGCCCGCGGAGTGCGAGCAGTGAGCGTAGAGGGGGGGAGGGGGAGCAGGCTAAGTGGGCTCAGCGCGCGCCCAATTTTTCCCAAATTAATCTTTGTTCAAACACTCGTCGTCTTTGTGCTGCAGATGTAATCTTGCGCTCATCACAGCGCGCTAGGGATGCGACACGCGACTCACCTATAAATCGATATCATACTGATACTAAAATTAAAAAATTGGTCAACTGCGAGGCCGTTGAACCGGCAAACTAATGTTTACGCCTACATCCGTTGCATAAAAAACAGAGTTGTATAAAAAGACTTTGGTTGTCTGTAAAGTCGGTTTACGGACGATAGTTGAATGTTATAGACAAAACATTGCATCACAAGCCGAATGATTACGTCGACTGTGATTCTCTATCTTGTTCCGCGCTCGCTTGCACGCTCGGCTCAGGCAGAAAGTGAAAATGAAGTGAAATTATCTGCTATTATCTTCTTCCTCTATATAAAGAAATAAATTCTCCGTATTTTCAGCCAAATACTCATGAACAAACTCACAAAGGATCGTGATAAAATATACAAATTTCAGTATGAGTCAAGTAGCCTATTATACTTGCTTACAGTGCTGTAATACGGGTTCGTCAGACACCGTTTTAACAGCAGGAGTTACCCATAACATAAGTCCCAAAGTCTCAAGAGTCATGTAGAACAACACTAAACCTTTTAGCGGAGGAGGTACGGAGGGTAAGGGCGGTGCGGGGGGGTCTAAACAATGGGCACTCCACATTGTGTTCAGGAGTCGATCGAGGATCGCCGTGCGCTCACGAGCAATCAACGAGCCATCTCGAGTGACTCCACACGGGTACCGATTCTCGCCTCACCCTTGTTCTCAGTTGGCTTTCAGATATTGAGAACAAACTCCGTTTTAAATGTTCAAGAGAATAACCCCACAAGAGTTAGAATTTCGAAAGACATAAAATGGGCATTCGTGACCGCTAGGTATTGCTTTCTTAACCTTAAGATGGTATTCTGACAGAAGGTTTTCACTGTCTTCCTCTGTGATACTTTCTAGAGCTGATGATTAAATAGGAAGGGATTCAAAATAAAAGCTGTTAATATGTGTGACTTGTTTATTGTTACACTACTGACAATATTGCAAACCGCTACACTACGGCGATAAATAGCTCTACTTACACGTTATACTATACAAATACAATACAAATACAAGACCACTCCAAACGTCAAGTACTCCATCGAGTTCCGAGCAGACTTGTACCGAAAGAACATGAAACTCAGCACTTCTCAACTCTTTTAAAATTCGTCAATGTTACATATAACTCACTGAATATCTACACTTTACAATATGTACAATTTCTACATGTTATGCACTTATTACTTTTATCAATAAAATTACGTATCGTTAATTTAATTATTATTTTTTGTGTGATTGGTATCTGTTGAACTTAAAACTACTCGGTGGGTATAAATGAACGTTACAAACAGGCATTGCCTAAAGGCTTTGCGAGTCTCACACTGGAATGGACAGCTGGTGAATGGTGAAAGAATGTTGATAGTGAGTCGGAGTGTCAGTGAGTCAGTGAATCAGTGAGTCGGTGAATCAGTTAGTCGGCGCGGGCATGACGGCGAGCAGTAAGGCACACGAAGCTATATGAGCTCGCAGTTACACGTCATACATTGAGATCAAATTTTTAAACCTAAGGCTTACAGATTTTGGCGCTTATTTATACAATAACTTACGAACTTAAGCTTAAATAACTTTTGACGTTTATTTAATACATTTGTCTTTTGCAACCTGTGATTATTTGTTTTATGTTAGTAAGTTAGTATACTTTACTGTAACTTCATGACATGAAGGTGCATTGGAAGTGAATTCGCACTAACTTGAAAAGAAAAAAACCTCTAAAGGTTGCTACGCAGTATTATAATTGTAGGAATATTTACAATTTAATAAGAAACTATACCTCACGCTATACTTAATTCATAACTCTTATTGGAATAGTTACGTTTTAATATTTATGAACGGGTAAAGTAACTTAGAGTAATAAATAAATGTAATAAGAAAATTAAAATATATCACAATCAGTGGGTGGTTAGTACGGCCTGCGTGGTAAAATGTTACTCTATAAACCTAGCAAATTGCTGTTACGCTGGAATAATAATACGAGTATTTTATTTAATAATGTTTAAAGTTTAAAAAGTTCAACAGATTGATCGAAGTATCTGTCTAGTGCTGATGTATTCATAATGACTGTCGCGCGCGTTAGCAATATGCAGGGCTTACTTATTACGAAACTTATGAAAGAATTAGCCCCTTTGCACACGGTTCGTAAACGTAAGCGTAGCGTAGCGTAAGCGTGTCGTTATGACGCTACGCAGAGCAATATGACCATTGCGCCTCCTAATTTACGCTGCAACACCGCTTTGTCTGCGGACATGTTTACTGCGGATATCTGCGGATACGCTTACGCTTGCGAGCCGTGTGCAAAGGGCCTTAATAATATTCACGGAGTAAGTGCCGAAGTACATTCAAGGGTGGACGGGTAACAGCGATACCGTCGTCGTGCAGCGCCGCGCCGCGCTACGTGTGCACGCGGCTGTAGCGGTCGTGCAGCAGGCGCAGCGGCTCCGCGTGCGCCGCGTGCGCAGCGTGCGCGGCGTGCGCGGCGTGCGGCGCGAGCGGCGGCGGGGCGCGCGGCGGCGAGCAGCGCGCGGGCGGGGAGGGGGAGCGCGCGGCGGGGGACGGCGGCGCGGGGGGCGGCAGCGCCAGCACGTACCTGCGACACCGACACGCGGCTTATGAAATCCTATTTGAATCTGAATAAAGAGGGCTATTTATTTGTTTACAATTTTGCCATACCTAATTACTCGTGTACTATGTGGTACTTAAAAATCCAACTTAGTATCGGGGACTTGGATCATAATTCAGTAATGCTTGAATGCATCCAGCAGGTCCGTCGTCGCAGCGTCACGTTACCTGTGCAGCAGCGCGCGGAAGGCGGCGGCGGGCTGCGCCTCGTGCCACAGCGGCGCGCCCAGCCCCAGCCACCACTCGCCCGCACCCACGCCCACGCCCACGCCGCCCACGCCCACGCCCATGCCGGGCGGCCACTCGCTTACACCTGCATAATGTATACATAGAGAACATAAAGATATAACAGTTAACGGAAGGTGCACTCCTTGTGGCTTGAAATTATTCTGATTTGAAAAAACACATAGTTGATGGGTTATACCTGATATGAAACACGTGTGAACAAACAACGCTCAAAAATGATTGCATATCAATTACTGATAGCACTGCCCCGTCGGCAACGCCATACCGTGTTTTATAACACCATTGACAATAAACTCTAATTATAATCTTAATGCTGGCCGTTATCTATTTTGCACCTCACTATAGCTCTAGGCTCGACTACTATATTACTATATATATAGCTGCTTGTGCTGATTCATTCATTCACTCATTGATCACCTCTCCTGAACAATTTTGTATGAAAAAATTTTTTTTTACTGATCGTTTCGTATAGAGGGAAAAAATTCATTAAGAACAAAAATATGGAGAGAGCTGATGATTGAGGATTTCGGAGACGGGTGAAGAGCACAGCCAGGTTATTGGAGATAGGTGGGGGGTGCTCGACCAAATGTCACTCCAAATGTCAAACAATTGACAGTTAGCTGAAAAAAAATTCAAAATGGCGGATTCAAAATGGCGGCTAAACGAATGTCGCCAATATCTCGAAGAGTATAAAAGATGGAAGAATGGTTTCTTGACAAGAATTAATCAGGACCCGAAGGTCTATTCGATGGATAGAAAAACAAATCCAATATGGCGGAAAATTTTTTTTCCATAGAAAATGTATGACGGATATTGAAGAGACTAACAGTTGGTAATTATGCAAGGTTGTGATGCGGTTTTTCGGAGAGTTACTAGAGAAAAATATGGAGAGAGCTGATGATTGAGGATTTCGGAGACGGGTGAAGAGCACAGCCAGGGTATCGAAGATAGGTGGGGGATGCTCGACCAAATTTAACTCGAAACGTCATCCAATTGGCAGTTAGCTGAAAAAAAAATCAAAATGGCGGATTCAAGATGGCCGCCATACAAATTTCGTGTTGTTATATCTCGGAAAGTATAAAAGATAAGAGAGTGATTTCTTTGCAAGACGTAATTAGAATCTCAAGGTCTACGGGATGAATGAAAAAAAAAACAAATTGGTTGAATTTATTTTTCCATGGAAAATGTGAATGCTACAATAAACCCAAAGGCCTAAGAAAAACTATGAAAAGTATGAGAAGAGATGATGGTCTACGATTTGGATGATGATTGAGGAGCACGGTCATGGATTTAAATATAGTTAAGGGCTGTTTGAATAAAAAATGAGGTTCAGTGTATTTTTTATTCAAACAGCCCTGAACTATCTTTAAATCCATGACCGTGCTCCGAGGTAATTCTTTTAGCCCATTGCCAATCGGGTTCCAATTGGCGATGGAGATGACGGCGATTCTTTTATAGGTGAGAAGGCAGCCCGCGGGCCACATGTGGCCCGCGCTCCCACGCGCCCTACTAGTTAATATATATATAGCTGCTTGTGCTGATTGGCCACTGATTGATCACCTCTCCTGAACAATTTTGTATGAAACATTTTTTTTTCAATGACCATTCCGTATAGAAGGGAAAAATTCATTAAGAACAAAAATATGGAGAGAGCTGATGATTGAGGATTTCGAAGACGGGTGAAGAGCACGGGGAGGGTATCGAAGATAGATAGGGGGTGCTCGACCAAATATCATTCGAAATGTCATCCAATTGCCAGTGAGCTGAAAAAAAATTCAAAATGGCGGATTCAAAATGGCCGCCATTCGAATATCATCGATATCTCGGAAAGTATAAAAGATGGAAGAACGGTTTCTTGACAAGAAGTGATCAGGATCTGAAGGTCTATTTGATGGATAGAAAAAAAATTCAAAATGGCGGAATTTATTTTGCCATAGAAAATAAATGGCGAATATGGATTCAAGATTGCGGCGAAAGATGACTGAGGGTTGCGATACCTTTATAGGCGGGACGACAGCACGCGGGCCACGTGTGGCCCGCGCCCCCACGCACCCTACTAGTTACTATATATATAGCTGCTTGTGCTGATTCATTCACTCATTGATCACCTCTCCTGAACAATTTTGTATGAAAAATTTTTTTTTCAATGACCATTTCGTATAGAAGGGAAAAATTCATTCGGAGGAAAAATACGGAGAGAGCTGATGATTGAGGATTTCGGAGACGGGTAAAGAGCACGGGGAGGGTATCGAAGATAGGTGGGGGGTGCTCGACCAAATGTCATTCGAAATGTCATCCAATTGCCAGTGACCTGAAAAAAAATTCAAAATGGCGGATTCAAAATGGCCGCCATTCGAATTTCGTCGATATCTCGGAAAGTATAAAAGGTGGAAGAACGGTTTCTTGACAAGAGTTGATCAGGACCCGAAGGTCTATTCGATGGATAGAAAAAAAAAATCAAAATGGCCGAATTTATTTTTCCATAGAAAATGTATGGGGAATCTTGAAGAAACTAAAAGTTGGAAGGCGAATAGGGGGAAGACGGCACGCGGGCCACATGTGGCCCGCGCCCTCACGCGACCTACTAGTTACTATATATATAGCTGCTTGTGCTGATTCATTCATTCACTCATTGATCACCTCTCCTGAACAATTTTGTATGAAATTTTTTTTTTTCATGGATGGGGTCGTATAGAAGAAAAAAATTCATTCGGAGGAAAAATACGGAGAGAGCTGATGATTGAGGATATCGAAGACAGATGAAGAGCACAGCCAAGGGTATTGGAGATAGGTGGGGGGTGCTCGACCAAATATCATTTGAAATGTCATCCAATTGGCAGTGAGCTGAAAAAAAATTCAAAATGGCGGATTCAAAATGGCCGCCATTCGAATTTCGTCGATATCTCGGAAAGTATAAAAGATGGAAGAACGGTTTCTTAACAAGAGTTGATCAGGAAAAAAAGCTCTATTTGATGGCTAGAAAAAAAATCCAAAATGGCGGAAAAAAAAAATCCATAGAAAATGTATGGGGAATGTTGATAAGGGACTAAAAGTTGGAAGGCAAGTAGGGGGAAGACGGCACGCGGGCCACATGTGGCCCGCGCCCTCACGCGACCTACTAGTCTTTAATATGCTCAGTGACAACTTATAATTTTGTCATTTCCATTTGGTTTTTATGCTCTAAATCAGCTCAAATCATAATTTCTACCTCGTAACCGTCAATTCAAGCCCCATAACAACAATTTGTGAATGTGAAATATGTTTTGTAAATGTACTGCCGGGACGAGATAGTGATCGGTAAATTGTGGTGATTAGCGTCCACTGACTGCTGTCGCGGCATATCTCGTGCATCGCTGACAACACAAGGCGCGAGCGATAATGGCTCGCGACAAATCCTTCACATGGAACATAATAATTACTAGCAAATTGACAATTCTTCCGCTTCGAATTTAATTTTTTTTATTATATCATCTGTGATGGAATCTATCTTATTTAAAAATCAAATCCTAAAAGCTTAGCGATTTTATCAACTTCCTTAGGATGAAGAAATTTTACTTCTATCACACGCTAAAAAGGGAGAACAAGAACAACTTTCTGGCAAATTAAAAAAATCAAAAAACCCGACTGCAAAAATGTCAACTAAAATGCAATAACTTAAAAGACTGAAACAAGGCGGACAACGAAAACAAAATTATAATAAACTTAAAACGATGCAATTTTTACTTCATTTTAACAAACAACATTATGAGCTGAAAGCTTTAGTTAAATTTTCGCATTCAATTTAAAAATATAGAAGGCGGGACCTATTTTCGCAAATTATAAATTAACATAGAGAAAATTAATAGGTCCCGCCTGCTTTATTTTTAAATTGAATGCGAAAATTTAACTAAAGCTTTCAGCTCATAATGTTGTTTGTTAAAATGAAGTAAAAATTGCATCGTTTTAAGTTTATTATAATTTTGTTTTCGTTGTCCGCCTTGTTTCAGTCTTTTAAGTTATTGCATTTTAGTTGACATTTTTGCAGTCGGGTTTTTTGATTTTTTTAATTATTTATTTTATTTCAGGCTTTTTAGTTGCCACACTTTACGAGCGGTGGAGCGCGTCTTAAAGTACACACAGCGCCATCTAGAGCGAGTAGCGAAAGTACAGATGTTAAATAATTGTTTAATGATTATATTAAATTATGTTTCCGATTTATGCTATGATATACCAAGTAAAAATGCACAATATAAAGTACGACACACATTTGGTCAATACAAGATTAACGCTATCAAAAACTACAAATATTACCATTTTGAACGCATTGATCGACTGTTTATAATTCCAAATTAATTCGAAACATATGACTTATATATATTTTTGTAATCTCCTTGTAATTCCCTTCATTTTGATACCCCACTCGATAGGTTTGGTTATAAATATTTTGTAAATGACTGACAATTTTAGGCCCAAAATCCGCCATTTTGTTTTTTATTTTCAAAAACCTATCTAAGAACACTTGGGTTAATGAGACGAATCTAACGATACCATTAACGTCAAAATCCATCCAGCCGTTTGGAAGATACGTGGTCATAAAGAAATTTACATACATACATACATACATACATACATACATACAAGATACGCGCGAAAAACATAACCCTTCTTGCAGTCGGGTAAAAAATAATTACGTGCTAACCCGAGACAAAAGTCGACTAAATCTTTGTAGCCGACCATCTCAATTGATCACTATGGATAAGTATATCTTTACTAATTATGTCCATACATAAATTACAAGTAAATTATTAATACTAGGGCAGTCACAATATTAGCCCGAAAAGGATATAAAACATGTCGGTGACATTAAACGTGCCCCGCTCCGCGGAGGGGCGCGCAGATCGGGGGCCGCAGATATCGAATGTCGCCTAATTGGCTGATAATGACGTTATAATAATACGTTTCCATCGCCTTCGCTAGCAGACGCACCTGAATTGTTTATTGGGCACTTTATATTATCTAGTATTTAAAACAAATAAATATCTTGCAGCTACTTAGCCCATTCAAATAAGATATCGAAGGTCGCAATATATCACTCCCGGCAGTTTTTGGGATGTTTACGTAGGTATTAGAGTAAAAATTTTGACGACCTCCATGGCGCAGGGGACGCACGCTCGGATTCGAGTGGGAGGTCGCGGGTTCGATTCCCACCACGGGCCACTTTGGAATTTTATAATTTTATAATTGGCTCAGGTCTGGTCTGGTGGGAGGCTTTGGCCGTGGCTAGTTACCACCCTACCAGCAAAGTCGTACCGCCAAGTGATTTAGCGTTCCGGTACGATGCTGTGTAGAAACCGTTGGGGTGACATAACTTACCCCTTCCAAGTTAGTACGCTAACATCTTCGACTACATCAGCACTTACCATCAGGTGAGATCGCAGTCAAGTACTAACTTGTATAGAGAAAAAAAAAGTTGCAGCTCCCTATGCTAAGTGCAGGTAATGCTCGAAAAACCTATTGACTTGGCTTAGGTATAACTCCTTGGAGATGAATTTTATGGAAAAATATTTCTCATACTCTTAGAGAGGATACAACTTTGTAAATCATAATGATGTCTGCATCAGGAATAATCTTCGCCTTCGTGGAGTGGCGGTTGGTATTTATACATCAATCTTGCTGATTTTCTGCTGATTAATAAATTGGTGTCACAATCTAAGCAAATATAGCAAAATTTTAGACAGGTCCGGACTTTCTACGACAGGGCTGTATTTGGGTTATAACAGTACGTACCGTGTTCGTGGTGCAGGAAGGGCGCGTGCTCCCGCCCCAGCGCCTTCTCCCGCTTGCGCCACTTGGCGCGCCGGTTCTGGAACCACACCTGCGCGCACGCAACACACCGTTAGTATTGACCACTCACACCCACGGATATCTGCGGATACTCAGCGTCAGCTACCTGTGCAGAGTACACAGGTTATAAGTTCTGACCTGTGCGTATTCATATTGTGTAGGTGCTTTTTATATATTAATAGATAGATTATATATTAATAGGTAGATTGAGTGTTCAGAACTAGTCTATAGTGCTGTTAAGTTTCAACACCAGTTGCAAAGGCAGACGAAATAAGGATACTATTTTGCTACTTAGTTGACACCTGCCTATCTAAGTGGTATTGTGGATGTTGTTAAGGTATTTATCTCGAAAATGAGTACAAGTTATTTCCGCCGACTTCATGATGTTGTCGATAGTATTTATTTGTCAGGACAGGATTCATTTATTGGTGGCGGACGAATGCCGGGCACACGACGTGACGCGGGCGCGGCGCGGCGAGCATGCAGCGGTCTCCGCGTCCACTTAGAATGTTTTTTGTCGCGTAATCGTCGCCAATTTGCCGCTCTCCACTACAATGGCTCGTAATGAAAAGCAATTACGCATACGTGGCAGTCGCGCGCGTGCCACCGCACTCGCGCCCCTGCGCCGCCGGCCACAGGGCGCACAGTGGCGTGGCGCGGCCGCGGCGGTGGAGGATAGAAACAAATTGAGCTAGTCGAGCCGCATCGCGCTAATAAAAAGACATTGTCGTCGGCGAAAGGCAAAAATGCTATAATTTCATAATTTCCAAATGAGTCCATTCCGGAGGGAGGGCGCGAGCGGAGACGGGGGAGAGGGAGGAGGGAGGGATTAAATTGACTGAACTTAAACGTTACAATTACCGCGAGACGCTCGATTGACTCCAAACCATAGAAACGTTTAATGTGAATAGAGAACGAGCATTAAATAGCTTAACTTTGCGATGTACTCGTATCAACGTGAACTGATCGCCACAGTGTAGCGAGGTGTTCGTAACTGTTCGGTTCTGCTCGACATCACTAGGCACTTCTAATTTCTAAAGAGATCATTCTGATTGCTGCTCTTCTGTGCAGGCAGTGGTAGAGTAAGTTGAAGAAGAGAAGTAAGTCGCAACCAAGTTGGTTTCCTCCTGTACATTAATAAGGTTCTACATTTCTACTAATTTCAGCTGCAATAGATACCAACTCATTTTAATTTTACCTCACCGAGTTACAAAAAGAAATCAAGTTAATGTGTAAGTTTTACCAAGTTGTACTGAAACTCTTTAAATGTTTTGGTCTGCCAGCTCGCGTTTGAGTGCTTTACTTTTTCTGCTGTACTTTGGCTGTACTTATATCTTTTTACTGCAAATATCCTGCCAAACTAGCTCGGCAGACTTAAATTTTTCTTACCCATTTTAGGTCTATTTTTCTTAGGAATTAAAAGTGGTATCATGCAGTGGCCGCTGGGACGTATTTTGTCTTGATATCACGCATGACTCTTTACACTACTTTGCGAGTTTTTTGTCGTAATGTGTAGCCCTGACTTGGAGCAATTAAGGCAGGCTGCGCTAATGAAGCGGTTCAATTAAACCGCACTACAAACCGAACTCGACTGATTGAGCGGCATTGTGCGCGGCCTTGCTGCACTACACCGCTCCACACTCGCGCACTTGTTCAATGCTGCTCAATTGCATTCTAATTCGCAAGCACTTCACTGCGGCGTCGGTGCGGAGCGCGGGAGGCTCGTTGGCGGCGTCTGTGAGAGGATTGGAAGCAATTCACGCCGCCTCGAGAGCGATTAAGACCCTGCCCTCCGCGAGCCCTCAGCCCTGCGAGCGGCACGCACCAGCGCACCGCCGCGGCACCGATCACCCTCGCTAACTAGTTCAATGATTTACAACTTCTTAGTGTTATTTAAGTGGGCGCTAAGAAATCGTGGTTGATCGAGAAAATAATATGCCGCTCAGTTTCTTTACCCTTTTTGTAACAGAGTGCTAAATACTTAGTACCATCTTTTACGAATATAATGGACGCAGGCGTGGCGGGGAACTTAGATAGCTACTGGTTCACTTCGTATAACTAACTCAATGTGACATTTTATTAGCGAAGTTGCGAATAGAATGCCAATTATGTACGGGGTTGACGTTAGCTAACGCTTGTTAATGCCATACATTTTGAAATTTTCTATTCGCAACTTCTTAGCAATATTAGATTGATAACTGAACTAGAAGATCTAGATTCTAGATGATCGCAGATAGTTACAAAGTTGGAAAAGGAAAGCGTAATAAACGTTTGAATTTACGGGAATATTTCAGATTTGTGCAAAGAGATGGTAGAAAATCTTTTAAACCTAGATGGAATAAATATCATCTTTCAAATCTCCACTATTGGATAAATAGTTAATTTACTATCCGTACAAGTTATTATTGTGATTTCATAGTTCGTGTGGAATCAACGACGAAATAATATATTCATTATTAGACTCATTATTAGTTAGTACCGGACTGTAAATTCCTTGTGACGCGAATCGCGCAAACCGCCGGAACTTCAGCTCGCTTTAACCGGAGCCATTAAACGGCTCCTTCAACGTTTCATTCATTTCATTCAGTCACAAGACGCGAGCGAGGCGAGGGCCAATCTGGGCGCAATTAAAGACGCGCTGCGCCGCGAGCTCGTAATGACCGCAATGAATTCCTCGTTAGCGCCGCTCCGAGTGCAGCCGCGAGCAGCAGAGTGTTTCATTGTCTGTGCGATGCCGACTGCTCTCAGCCGAGATTACCGCCCCCCACACCCCGCATATGCGCACCCTCCCCTCCCCGCGCATGATTACCAAATTGCAGCGGCGCTCACTTTAACTGCAGGCGGAGAGCTCTCGCGCTCAAACCGCGCTTAATTAAACTATTGTTAGTCGCTGCAGCCGCAGCAGAGCCGCCGCGACACACTGTCGGCGAGCCGATACCGATATGTTCCCGAACTTAGAATTCCTTCCTGACGACGATTCTGATCGTATAAGCTCGCGAACTGCCCTCGATGTGCTAGACAATGGATATAAGTGGAAAAGGTCCGGATGGTGATGTTTGTTGCAGGTTGTGCATCGTTGATACGTGTTTCATGCCACTGTCTCGTGAATGTGTCACGAGCGAGGAGGGCATACCACGTATCTCGGGGTACAGTCACATGTGGATGACATCGATATTATTCTTCTTCAAACTTGTTTACCGTATTAGCATGCTAAAGTGGTAAAGAAACGTATAAGTATAATGAGCTAAAAAAGTAATTGAAATCTCACAGAAGCTTGCCAATTAGTGCAGCGAGCGCCCGGGGAGGGGGCGGAGGCGCAGGCGAGTGCACTGCAAGATACAATTAGCACAAAACACGAGACATTAGCGCGAGCACGTAATGACGCCGAATTAGCGTCTATTGTGTGGCGCGGTGAAGTGCTGAGTGCCCGCTAGCTATTATGTATCCTGCGCTACTGCCAGTGCCCATTGCTGGAGCCCACGCGACCACGGAGACCAGCGACTGCAGCAGTGACAGCGGGAGAGTTTTACTTTAGCTTTAACTAACTGAAGGAGTACAGGCGTACCACGCCTTTAAGCACATTGCCTGACCAGTGACCACAGTTGATGAACAAGTCATCTCTGAAGAGTCGCAAGGATGCATATCCTATCGCAGGTGGTGGTTCGAGGAGCAGCGATAATCCTTAAAACATCAGCGGCCCAACAGCTGTTTCCTGCTATTACAGATGCAGAACAATAATTTGATAGGAACAGGCATCGGGTCAGTGTAAATTGTGAAATAATGTTATTATTCATCGAAAGTTCGCTACGATGACGTGTTATTTAGCTACACACAGTGACATCGCAGTGTACGTCGAATAGATTCGCTCTGTGGCTTTCAATTTTTAGAGAAAGTTAGAGAAAAACCCGCAGGTGTGACGCTGCTGACGGTAGGGTGTGGCGTGGCGTGGTCTGTGGCGTGGTCTGTGGCGCGGCGTGGCGAGGTGCTCGGGCGGACAATGGCGCTAATGTTAATTACCGCGCCACGCCTCACGACCGCGTCCGTGCGGCGCGGTTCCTACGTGCTTATTACAGTAATCCTAATTTCTCTGCTCATTACAGCTTCGCGCAGCTCGCTACTGTTGGGTGTTGTGGCCGGCTTAGGCTACCTACATGATGCAAAATGCAGAAGCAACCTGCAGCCGATGCTGCATACCCACCCTCATAGACCACTAACACTGACCCTTACCGATCACCGTGTCCTTATTGCCCTACCTAATTGCTACATTAAATAATACAGACTTACTTCTTACTATGTGGGGAACCTCAAAAAATACTTAAATTATATGGCATCAACAAAACTTTCTTAACAGGCAGTGTGTTGTTTTTGATATTATGTAGTATGTTGCGTGTGATCGTGCTGTGAAGTGAGCAGTGGGTTGCGGGTTTTACTTTATGATGTGTGGCGTGTGGTGAGTGGAGTGCGGCGTGTAGTGAGTCGCGTGCGGCGTGTGGTGAGTGGCGTGCGGCGTGTGGTGAGTGGCGTGCGGCGTGTGGCGTGCGGCGTGTGGTGAGTGGCGTGCGGCGTGTGGTGAGTGGCGTGCGGCGTGTGGCGTGCGGCGTGTGGTGAGTGGCGTGCGGCGTGTGGTGAGTGGCGTGCGGCGTGCGCTCACCTGCACGCGGGCCTCGCTGAGGTCGAGCCGCATGGCCAGCTCCTCGCGCGTAAACACGTCGGGGTACTGCGTCTTGTCGAAGGCGCGCTCCAGCTCGTGCAGCTGGTAGGTGGTGAAGGTGGTGCGGCTGCGGCGCACCTGCTTGACGACACAAACAGCCACAGTGAACAACCAGCGACTCACCAACAGGCGTAATCGTTTGACGAACGGCAACAATGCGTCTACTTTCTAAGGCAAGCAGTTAGCAGACTGTTTGTATATCATTAAAATATATTTATATTTTTTAATATTAAAATTGACGCTGGAACCATATATCCTAGGGTACAAAAATTATATATATACAAAAATTATAAAATTACTCTGATTGACTTAATGAATCCTTCATTAAGTCAATCAGAGAGATATATATTTTAGGGCCTTAAAATGTATTCTGCGAAATCAATATGTTGGGAATGAATTTTAAGATAATTTCTACACTTATCGAATGCCTCTGGTCCAGAATTTTATAAGAACAGGTGAATTCATCTGAAAACTCTATAGTAATTACAAAATCTCAGCTGGAAAACCGGTCTATACCTACTCGTTTATCAAACTTTGGCAATGTACCTCTACAAATAGTTATTGGGAATATTTTCAGGAAAACACTGTCATATAACGTTGTATTTCTTCAGATCCGAAATCTGGAAAATGTTTATCCTGCTCAAAGTACAGGGACTGCAAATATTGCATTATAAGAATGCAAATATAAGTGTTTAAATAGTAATCAATTAAAAAAATATATTGTAGTAATAATTGATTTGAATTACAATTAGACGATGTTTGTTTATTTTTTAATGGAGTTTATAATATTTAGGACCAGTTGCATGTATTTTTACTGGGATAGATTAGCACCTACCCCAGGGTGCAGTTAATGAAATTATTATAATGATGGGTAGGTACGTGTTCCGACATTTTGTTGGTAAGCTACAAAGCTCGACATGCAAGTGTAGCACCTCGCGTAGCAAGTTACCTTGCGCGGGCGGCCGGCGTCGAGCGCGTCGAGCGCGTCCAGCGCGTCGTGCTCCGCGCGCTCGGCCTCGGTGTTCGTCTCGTGCTCGTGCTCGTGCTCGTGCTCGGCCTCCTGCTCGGAGTCGGAGTGAATGCCTTCGCTCTTCATTTCCACGCAACGTTCCACGCCATCTGACAACAGTCATTATTAATTATTATTATTATTTAAGTAGGAAAAATGTCTTTCTAATAAAAATAATTTTGAGGGAAAATTGGAGGTTTCAAAAGACAATGACCACGGATGCATGGAATCCGGTAAAAGGCTGGTTCAAATCCAAACTTTATTTTTCTTAGACTACAGACTCCACATCAACTCCTACAATTGCTTATTACTATTTTAATAAAATTCCGAATACTAAAGTAATAAGCAAATAAACAAGGATTTTTATGACATATTGTGCATTAAAAAGAAAGTAACTTTTAGTAAGTAGGTACCTAAAATTCAATTTAACGTGAAATCAACGGGTCTGCCCGCGAAATTCAAAATTATCGTGGTTTTTTGCAATTTGTACGCTAATTAGACATGATAGGCTTATGGCAATCAATTTGCGAGAATGGCAGTATCATCTTTACATGATTATATCAAAATCTTTGCATAAAAATGTGTATCCTAGGAAATTAGTCCGAGTATCGAGTTTTATGTGAGTAACTCGCAAATCTTGGACTAATTTCTGTAACTCGACACTTTCGAGCAGAGATTTTTATATAAACACGTGAGAAAGATATTGGGATTATCGCAATTAACGGCCATAAGCCTATTATGTCTTATTAGCTTAAAAACCACGAAAAATTTGAATTTCGCGGGCACACCCGTGGTGTGCTCCTTAAGAAAAAATCCGTAGTGTTCAAAGCATAGTTTTTACATATTGGCAAAAACTTTCATAAAAAAAACTTTTTGCAGACCGATCAGAAAAGTGATTCTTTGGTGGTTGGTTGGTAAATATTGAGCATATTTTCATCTTGTAGTGATACTTAGGTTTTAACTTTACGAAACCGAATAAATTGACAGAATTCTTTAGTGGGATCACTAATGTTGTGTCTGTGACTGAAACTCTTCTTATATTTTCAAGGAATCATAGATCCCAGTATTTTGTGACAATTTTAAAACATTTAAGCCAACAGAATTTTACAGAATGAAGACTAACCACTCAACATACAAACGTGCAAAAGCGGTGGAATATAATGAAGTATTCCACCTACGTATACGTATAGTATACGTTTACTCTGTTTTGTCCTCTGACATCAGTAAATAATATGAAATATAAAAAGACAAATTCCCTCAGAAATAAAACCTTTAATCTACGTTTATTTTTAAAGGGGTAAAGGACGTGAGTTGAAAAAACATACGCGTTTGATGATTTATGGTTGAAATTGCTTAACCAATTCAAAATGCATTAAGTATTCCATCGAGATTGGTGAAAAGATTAAATTCATTTGTTTGCTAGCTATTGCTGCAATTTGCTGATTCAATTCACGTTACTAATATCAACATCGGTTCACACGGGCACGGGCGCGATACAATCATAATAATATAATCATTCAAATTAGTAATCCTGATGTTGTTACAACGCATTAGCAGCGCTCGATCAAATAACGAGCTGCATTCAACGAGCTGACTGTGTGTGTGTGTGTGACCGATGCGCTGACATCGATCAGTTAATCCGGCGCAACCCCCGGTAGCCCGAGCCTCTTCCGACTCGCTAACGACCCTGTATCCCGCGACCTCGACCCTGCCGCCCCGCGCACACGGTGCACTGTCGCTCGCCGATCGCAAACAAAATACTCTTTTCGTGAAGCACTTAACGTCACTCGACGTTAGCGCACTATTTATTTATAGTAATTGTAGCGCTGCTGAGCCGCGCCGGAGCCGCCGGCACAAAGCGCGGATCACCCGCCGGTGCGCGCATTATCATACGGCACAATGAGGATCGACTCAATCATGTTGTTGTTGATGATGTTACCGAATAAACATATTATTTTAATCGCTCGTTCTACGCCGCTTACGAAGCGCCACCGACACGAGGGGTGCCGGTGAGCTGAACGTTTATCTAGAGCATCCCCAGCGATCTCTCGCAAATAAAATGCAAATGAACGTCACATTATAAGAAGTAAGGTATACTGGTCGATGGACTCTTCTGGCGAAGATCGTCGGGCTAGTTTGTGTTAATCTATACCTTGCCACCGTAGTATCTGTGTATTGTACCTTGAAGCGATTTGTTTCAGTTTGAAAAGCATTGTTTATCTACCTAAGAAATTCCCTGGGCACATGTCCCATCTAAAGAACATGACATCTCAGGATGACAAGCGCAGTGCTACGTCGTATGATACTGCAACGCAAAGCCATGCATGCACTGCAAATTACAATAGGCGTTTCATTTAAAATCAAGTGAACGTCTTTATTAGACAAAAAACAGTAAAAGAGACGAGTGAGTGTAACACGTTCTAGTTAGTTAGTTATGTGTAGTAGACTGCGACCGCAGCGAGCTATGAGGGATCGTGCTGGACCTGAATTTGATAACTTGTTAAATGTGCACAAAAATTATATGAAAGCTAACAAAGCGATCTTCAGTTTATCAACCATACAAGTAAGTAAATATTTACTTACTCATATGAGCTTGTTATCCGCAAAAGAAGACTAAAGAAAATAATAAAAGAGACCGAAGAATCGTAAATAAATAACAAACCCCCTAATGAACTTATCCCTCAATAAGTTCAAAGTGGCTGTTAAACGAAAGCTGATCAATATATCTTAAGCGTTATATTTACAGCTTTTATTTAACAGCCACTTTATAGCATTATGGATAATATTCACTTCAATTTATGTATATAGAAGCGCTATCGAGAGTTATAGTGCACTGCTGTATACCTTAATTAATTATAAGTAAAAAACAGTTTTTAAGAGCCGTAATAGAGCCGTTGTAAAATAGTGATTACAAAAAAAAAGGTAACCCTTCTGAGCTTCTTCTCAGAGAGGGCGCGTTGAACTTCTCGTAAACTTCGTTTTAAGTCAACAATTAGTAGTTATTACCGAAATTCTACCGAATATTAGGTTTAATAAATTATAACAAGTAGAGAGAGTAACAAGTAGTAGAGAGAGTAACAAGAGAGTAGGTAGAGAGGTATAACAAGGGGAGAGCGACGACTTAAAGCGCCTGTAAGTTAGGTCCATGTAAAGATATTTTGGATTTGTAGAGTGGCTTGCGGCAATTATATAAAAATGCGAATAATTCTATATTACGTAATACGTTTTCCTTAGTTCTATAGGTAATATTATAAATTGTACGGCGAAACCGAATCGTGGAGTCGTTTATTCAACAACTTGTGCTAACCCCACAGTTCATCCCGGGTCCAAGGAGTCTGCTCGACTCCGGCGATATACTTAGTATCTCTATGATCGAGAGCCAATTTAATACATTATTTGCTAATGTAATCGGATCTGCTGCGACGTCGAGCGCCGGAGATAATAATAATTATGTAGATAACAATTTGTTGTTTAAAACGACATCTTGAGACGGATTTGTTTGATTGATTTTTGAGGTAAGTACCAATACCTAAGTAAGCTATCTATCCACGATTTTGACCGCTATCGGCGGTTCCCAATATTCAATCTATCCATGGTTTGCCTTACTAGAGATAGAAATTTGACATAACTTGTATGGAGCTTATGTCACATTGATATCTCTAGTAGGGCAAATGGAAGATAGATAGAATATTGGGAACCGGCATATATGATTGACCTTACGAGTACGAAGTTTATTTATGTCAATTTTATTACCAGATGGTAGTTAGATCGCTAAGGTATTGATGGCAGTTAGTCTGGCGGTGCGCCTGAGTAAGTAAATTGTGGAAATAATATTGATAAAGTACTTAATCAAGAAATGCGACGCGTAAAAAATCTAATCAATAAGTGAGAAAAGAGTTCGAAGCACTTGGCTACGTTCGAAAAACTATAAATTCATTAGTAGATTACCTGGTTCTGGAAAACAACCATACACAGAAACGCGAGATGACCGTTTCCTGAGTAACCAGAATCCTCTTACATTCACCTCAAAAAGATTCTAAGTGATATAAAAGACTAAAAATCATGTCTATGGAATGCGGTTAGGAGAATGGCTATTTTCTGCTAAACTACAAACTTAGTCACCGCCTACTACGTCTCCCTAAATCCCGGACTTGATACTATTTAGCTTCGCCCTTGAGCTCGAAAACACTGAGGGTCTCTGATGACTTCGGAAAATCTCTTCATGGCAAGAAACAACTATACTGGTACTGTTTGTATAGACATTTTTTCGAAGGAAAATCCCTTAAAATGGGATCCTAGTTTTTGCAGTCTTTTCAGTTTTCAAGCAGCGATTAATATAATGTTTGAGCGTATGGATAGTTACCGTTAAAGTGAACTATACATATAAGTAATTAACAATAATCTCATTGAGTTTTAGTTAACATAGTCGAATTACGTTGCACCATCATATTTCAAATTTATTTGGGATGTGGTATTGAAATGAGGCTTTTCAAAGAAAACACACTGAATACACATCGGTATACATCGGTATATATACCTATTATAAACGTATGTTAGAAGTGTGAAACCCGCATAAACAGAAATTTCGATTTTTATAGAACACTGTAGGTGTTACTGTGTCACTGAGCAAGACGCTCGGACCAATTCCAGTTGCCAAGTATAATTTCTGACAAGAAGGGAATTTTCCTATCACCTCCAACAAACATCAAACGTCTTTGACCATTTGAAAACGCGAGACTTTGGGGAAAGTTTTCGCCAACGCCATGTTAAAAAAGTTAATCCCAGCAAAAACATTTTCATGTAAAATGTTGCCAAGACGAGAACATGTGGCTCACACTATCAAAAAGTTATCAGATCTCATGTAGAGCAAGACTTCTAACTCTACACGCCCTAACTCTATAAATCCTAACTTTATAAACTCTACACTTTAGTCAAAATATATTATGTCTTGGCTGTTTCGGTACCGTCACATGGGCGTAAAGTGAAGAATTTATTCACTGTTCAGTACTTTTCTAATAGAGTTTTGCAAGTGGCATAATGGACCATGCAAAATTCAAGAAATTTCACATTAAAATTAAATGGTATCACCATTGTTATGGGAAAAAACTTCCATTTATTAAAAATATCCTCTAAAGCAAAGGAACACACTTTTGCAAAGTGTGATGAAGTATTTGAAACCAATGCAGTTAGTAAAACCTAAATGCAGTTTCTGAGGAGACTCAATACCTATCTAATAAATAATCGTTACTACAGAAACTAGGTATTGTATATCAGAAAAGTACAAAGTCAGTAAATAATATTTTTACTTTACACCCATGTGACAGTAACGAAACAGCCAAGACATAATATATTTTGACTAAAGTGTAGAGTTTATAAAGTTAGGATTTATAGAGTTAGGGCGTGTAGAGTTAGAAGTCTTGCTCTACATGAGATCTGATAACTTTTTGATAGTGTGAGCCACATGTTCTCGTCTTGGCAACATTTTACATGAAAATGTTTTTGCTGGGATTTCACTTCTTTTTGTAAGTTGTTAACGACTATATTTTTTATTTGGTTAATTTCCTTTTCTTTGGTGTATTTCTTGAATATCATTGCAAGGTGGATATTTGTCCGAATCAAGTATCCCCCCCTCTATCATTTAAATGAGGGAACCCTCCTTGGTTCACCTAGTTTATTTTTTTCCTTATTTGTAGTTTATTACAAAGAGTCCCTATATCAATTTTGAGACCTCTAGCATCAATATTTGCGGTAATTTCATACAAACTTCCATCCCCTATTTTAAGGGGTTAGGGGGTTAAATTTCCAACATTTGGAATTGTTTTGTTGGTTGTGTGCTAATACTAGCTTATATACCAAATTTCAGAAATTAAGTTTTTATTATACCTACCTATATACTCATGGGAAACCCCATACGAACTTCCAACCCCCTAATTTTATGGATGTGGGGTGATTAACTAAAAATCCTGAAACACGTATTTAATTGTTTGTTACAAAGAGTCCCTATATCAATTTTGAGACCTCTAGCATCAATATTTGCGGTAATTTCATACAACCTTCCATCCCCTATTTTAAGGGGTTGGGGGGTTAAATTTCCAACATTTGGAATTTTTTTGTTGGTTGTGTGCTAATACTAGCTTATATACCAAATTTCAGAAATTAAGTTTTTATTATACCTATATACTTATGGGAAACCCCATACGAATTTCCAACCCCCTAATTTTATGGATGTGGGGTGATTAACTAAAAATCCTGAAACACGTATTTAATTGTTTATTACAAAGAGTCCCTATATCAATTTTGAGACCTCTAGCATCAATATTTGCGGTAATTTCATACAAACTTCCATCCCCTATTTTAAGGGGTTGGGGGGTTAAATTTCCAACTTTTGGAATTTTTTTGTTGGTTGTGTGCTAATACTAGCTTATATACCAAATTTCAGCTTTCTAGGTCTTCAGGAAGTACCTAGGAATTTTGATGATCATCAGTGAGTCAGTCAGTCAGTCAGTGACGAAATTTGGGTTTTTTAGACGTCAATAAAATCTAAAGTATAAGACCTATAAAATTGAAACTTTATAGGTTTAATAAGTTCACTGGCGACATCATTTTCCGAGAATTTTGATTATCTGAAATAATTCAGGCCTAAGTTATAAGGGTTTAAAAATACGGCGAAACACTTCGAGAAAAGATAGGTAGTGCCCTCGCGCTTCGCTTGGCTCGTCTTGGCGGGGACACTACCGTGTCCCCAGATGAGTAAAATTTTTTTTCTTCTACCAACATTTAGTCAATTTTTTTGAATGTGTCACATTTGTTTTACTAGGTATGTTAGAAAAGTTACATAAATCTCTAGGTACTTATTCATATTTAACTAAGGTTTAATCTTTTTGGTTGTTTCGTTTCATTTTCGTTTTATTTTGTCGTTATACCTACGTTATGCAAGGTATTTGACAAGAGTCTTCGCTCTAGCACGTCGTGTTGTGTGGTGCGCTTTGTGCTCTATGCAGTGTGCTCTGTTTTGTGTGCTCTGTGTCCGCCAGTAATAACACCACGAGGCGTCCTTTCGCGGGCAGTGAGGCGCGATAATCATCATATTATTTGAGCACATCACCGCTACTTGTTAAGTACAGTATTCGCCCTCAGTGCTGCACTGCGTGTGCAAACGGGCACGCAGACTTGCTCCCTATAGCCAAACCACTACAGATCGTTTCGGCGTGGCTCGCTCGGGGGCTGGGTACGCTGCGCGGTAGTCACGCAGTAAATATGAAATGATAATCGCGCCGCGGGGCGCCGGCCGCGGGTTCATTAGTCTGTGTAGTGTGTACACTGCAGCCGTAAGTCGCCGATATTAATATCTATTTGGGGTTGTTTGCACAGCGCCGCGGTCGGGGGCCGGTGCTGCGGCTCCCTGCGGCGGTGTGGCTGCTACGTCTTCCCGGGTCGCAGAAATCGTCGCCCAATTATTAATTCAAGAGATTCTGCTGCGGTAGAGAGAGCGAAGCATGGTCGCGAGTCGCGCGGCGCCCATTGATGTCTTTTGGCTGGCGCGCCGACCGAATGATCCATGCCACAAATTGTTCTGACTTAAATTTACTTAGACGTTAAGTATTTAGTCGCAGCTACGTTTTTATTCAAAACTTTACTGAAAAATCGTCATTCATCTTGAATTAAATCATTGAATTAAAGGGTCATTTTGTGCGGTTATAAGGTACCTACCTACCTGAATACCTACCTACCTAAGGATTTTAAAGTTTTTTTACCTAAATTTAAATTTATTTACATTTAAAATTATTGTTATTAATTATTTATTTAAATAAGTATAAGGTCTTCATAACTAATTTTGAAAAAAATGTTTAAAAGCAATGAATTCTCTTATACGAATCGGTGAGAATGATTAGTATGTAGCTACCCAACTCTATATACCTACCTAGCTAAAAGGTAAACCAATTTATTAACACAATTAACGAATACCAGTGGAATATTTTTTTATTGATCTACTGTTCCGTGTCGAGGACCTCGAGGATAGCGAAGACGACATCCCCGCCGTCATAAAACATTATCAATACTAATTATTATAAACGCGAAAACTAAAATATTTAACTATATTTTTCACAGTAGGAAAAGGCCTTAATTACAACCTCTTATGAGAGTCCACTGCCAAGTTCAGAGTTTATTTATTATGTGGATTAGGTACTTATGGGATGGATGTTTCTTACTCGGTAGGTAAGTAGTTACCTACTGAAGTCGGTATCGCTCGATGCGTTCGAGTGACGTTCGATGGAACTATTTCGATTGTGAAGTTCTGAGAATGCAAACCTTCGAAAAAAATTCAAGTTTCGGATTTTTTACGAATGTGAATTATTTTTCTGTGCACGAGAATCGACCCCCAGATTTGACTTAAATTTAGACAGCTTAGTATAACCTGGATTACCTACTCATACCTAGGCTAAAGAAATAACTAATCCTATTGATTAGGTAATAAGGTATTGTTTTTAATATTATAATATTAGTATTAGGTACTTATACCTACCTAATGATTTTAGGTATATGTAAGTATGTATTAGATATCATCCAATGTTGAGCGGGTTTAGGTGGATACACTTTTTGCCTACTATTAATAGGTGTACCTACCTATCCCAACCTTAAGCCTGTGCCACACGGTTGCCAACAAGCCCGTATGCAGGGGTGACCTGGTTGGAGGGCCGGTTGGTACTGCCGTCGCGCGTTGCGGCTACACGGCTGCAAACTTCAGTGTGTTTACAATGGCGGTAGGAGCACGACGAGTAGATATGGCTCCCGTGTTATCAAAAATTCAAAAATTGGTGTTTCGCTGGCACTCTTGTGTGCTGTAGATAAAGAAAAAAGCCTAAGAAGAGGATTTGGATGAAGCGATGGCTAAAAGAACGACTACTTCTGAGTCACTCAAATTTAATAGGATTATTGGATTTTGATGATTTATATAATTTTTTGACGAGTTGGTGGAAATGGTTCGACCATTCATAGAAAAAAAGGATACAAATATGAGACCAGCTATATCTGCCGAAGAATGAATTCTAGTTAAGTACTTTAAGATATCTGGCTACTGGAAGGGAATATAGAGATCTCAGATACAGTTCAATAATATCACATCAATTATTATCAGAAAAAACGTGCTCGCTCATTGCTAGACAGAGCGCGATTGTCTTTGAAGTTGGTTGGAACGCGCGGCTACACGGTTAGCAACCGCGCTCTCCGACCACTGTCGGCAGAGCAAGACTCCTGATCAAGGTTGTTGAATGTCAAATCGGCCAACATTGCAGAAACGCTGGCTACACGGCAGAAATCTGCAATGTCACCCCTGCATACGGGCTTGTTGGCAACCGTGTGGCACAGGCTTTAGTTGATAGGTAGGTATGGTGAGTCTATAAAATTCTGTCTGATTTTCATTTAATGTCTCAAAGAGCATTGTCGGCGGAGTCGTAGCTAAGTATGTAGAGCCATCTCATTTGATGTCTCTGCGAGTGTTTTTGAATGACAGACACATTGTATTTTTGTGCGATGCGCTGACACTATAATGAAGACAACAAGAAGGAGCAGCTGTTCTCCATCGGTCGGCTCACCAGTCGTGTGGCGGTGTCCCAGGATGCTGTCGATGGTGTATGCGGCGCCGCGCCGCGCGCTCGCCGACATGGCGCGCTCCGAGCGGGGACCACTCGCACTGACACTAAACAAGTACCGATGTTCGCGCGACAACCGAAAACACACTGACTTCACTCTTATCTAATATTCATACTTTATTCACTTTTGAATTGAGTGATTAACTATAATATCAATAATTAACATATTTTTGATAATTTCATTTCATTTGATCGTTTGTTACGAGACTTTATACTTAGTGATTTTTTTTAGATCGCGCTTCCTGCTAAATCGGATTTCGACAACGCGTAAGCATCAAGTTGGCATGTCGCTGCGCGCTCGCTGCAGCCTCTGGCACCTCGGCGAGCGGCACACTGCACTGGCGAGTGCTGCGGAGCGGCTGTAGCGGCCGCCGGCGCCGCCCGCCGCCGCCGTCCCGCTCGCACCTGCATCAGCACAGCCTGCGTCCCGCTCGCGCGCCCCGCCCTCCGCGCGATTGGCGCCGGGAGCGCGGTGCGGGGTGCCCGCGTGCCGTCGCGTGAGGCCGAGGATCCGCAGCCGGTGCGCGTGCAACTTCTACTGCAACTCCCAACTTCGTACAGGTAGGTATAACCCGTTCGCAGAAGCTTAGCCGATAACTTCCCTCCTCCCACTCCATGCTATACTTACCGCCGCGGTAGTGTGAAGTGGGTGGGGAAGTCATCGGCAAAGCTTCTGCGAACGAGTAGGTAGAGGTACTTCTCACTTACTAGACGAGCTGACTACTAGATTTACTGTCACTAAAGCCCTACTTAGTGTTATTTTCATTTATTCGGTTTTAAAACCCTATAACCTAGACGGTTTTTATTATTTTTATCGTCCTAACTGGTTGTGTTGTTGTGTGTTTGGTTTTTCTTTATTTGACTCAACTCGGACATCGAAGCCTGGACCCCGAAATTTACTCACAACTGAAGTAAAAAGTAGAGTTTTCCACTCGATCATATAAGTGAAACTCATTTTTAACCGACTTCAAAAAAAGGAGGAGGTTCTCAATTCGTTGGAATCTTTTTAGGGTTCCATACCAATTTGGTAAAAATGGAACCCTTATGGTGAGACTTTCTCCGTCCGTCCGTCCGTCCGTCTGTCACACTCGATTATTTCAGTAAGTATCAAAGCTATCGACTTGAAATTTGGAATAGTTTGAGGTAATAGTGACCCAACGCCATTGCACTCATAAAATATTGAAAAATGTTTTTATTTATATTTAAAAAGGGGGGAAAACCGGGACTTCGAATTTTCAAAATGAGTTAACAATATTGAGTGGAGTATCATATGAAAGGGCGTTACTTGTGTATTCTAAAACCGATTTTTATTTATTTTTATGCCTAATAGTTTTGGATTTATTGAGCAAACTGTCGAAAAAAATACCGTTCCCCCCCCCTTATCTCCGAAGTTTACCAATCGAAAAATCTGAAATAATTAGGATCAATAGAAGCTAACGTATATTTTACAGGAAAAATAAAATGAACTCGCTAACTTATATACTTTTTGTGATTTTAACAATAAACCGCCAAAAACAAAGTTACGTTTGCGGTTCGCCAACAAAAGTAAAATAAATAAATAAATAAATAAGCTTTATTTGATTCCTTACACTGGTTCAACTCTTACATTATTCTAAGTAAATCTACCTGACTTTAATAACATGTTTCTTACTTAAGATTGCTAAAATTACCGAACTATTTTTTAAACTAATTTGATTTCAGTTAGGTGTTGTTGCTTTCATACAATCTGGGGACACGGTAGTGTCCCCGCCAAGACGAGCCAAGCGAAGCGCGAGGGCACTACCTATCTTTTCTCGAAGTGTTTCGCCGTATTTTTAAACCCTTATAACTTAGGCCTGAATTATTTCAGATAATCAAAATTCTCGGAAAATGATGTCGCCAGTGAACTTATTAAACCTATAAAGTTTCAATTTTATAGGTCTTATACTTTAGATTTTATTGACGTCTAAAAAACCCAAATTTCGTCACTGACTGACTGACTGACTCACTGATGATCATCAAAATTCCTAGGTACTTCCTGAAGACCTAGAAAGCTGAAATTTGGTATATAAGCTAGTATTAGCACACAACCAACAAAAAAATTCCAAAAGTTGGAAATTTAACCCCCCAACCCCTTAAAATAGGGGATGGAAGTTTGTATGAAATTACCGCAAATATTGATGCTAGAGGTCTCAAAATTGATATAGGGACTCTTTGTAATAAACAATTAAATACGTGTTTCAGGATTTTTAGTTAATCACCCCACATCCATAAAATTAGGGGGTTGGAAATTCGTATGGGGTTTCCCATAAGTATATAGGTATAATAAAAACTTAATTTCTGAAATTTGGTATATAAGCTAGTATTAGCACACAACCAACAAAAAAATTCCAAATGTTGGAAATTTAACCCCCCAACCCCTTAAAATAGGGGATGGAAGGTTGTATGAAATTACCGCAAATATTGATGCTAGAGGTCTCAAAATTGATATAGGGACTCTTTGTAACAAACAATTAAATACGTGTTTCAGGATTTTTAGTTAATCACCCCACATCCATAAAATTAGGGGGTTGGAAGTTCGTATGGGGTTTCCCATGAGTATATAGGTAGGTATAATAAAAACTTAATTTCTGAAATTTGGTATATAAGCTAGTATTAGCACACAACCAACAAAACAATTCCAAATGTTGGAAATTTAACCCCCTAACCCCTTAAAATAGGGGATGGAAGTTTGTATGAAATTACCGCAAATATTGATGCTAGAGGTCTCAAAATTGATATAGGGACTCTTTGTAATAAACTACAAATAAGGAAAAAAATAAACTAGGTGAACCAAGGAGGGTTCCCTCATTTAAATGATAGAGGGGGGATACTTGATTCGGACAAATATCCACCTTGCAATGATATTCAAGAAATACACCAAAGAAAAGGAAATTAACCAAATAAAAAATATAGTCGTTAACAACTTACAAAAAGAAGTGAAATCCCAGCAAAAACATTTTCATGTAAAATGTTGCCAAGACGAGAACATGTGGCTCACACTATCAAAAAGTTATCAGATCTCATGTAGAGCAAGACTTCTAACTCTACACGCCCTAACTCTATAAATCCTAACTTTATAAACTCTACACTTTAGTCAAAATATATTATGTCTTGGCTGTTTCGTTACTGTCACATGGGTGTAAAGTAAAAATATTATTTACTGACTTTGTACTTTTCTGATATACAATACCTAGTTTCTGTAGTAACGATTATTTATTAGATAGGTATTGAGTCTCCTCAGAAACTGCATTTAGGTTTTACTAACTGCATTGGTTTCAAATACTTCATCACACTTTGCAAAAGTGTGTTCCTTTGCTTTAGAGGATATTTTTAATAAATGGAAGTTTTTTCCCATAACAATGGTGATACCATTTAATTTTAATGTGAAATTTCTTGAATTTTGCATGGTCCATTATGCCACTTGCAAAACTCTATTAGAAAAGTACTGAACAGTGAATAAATTCTTCACTTTACGCCCATGTGACGGTACCGAAACAGCCAAGACATAATATATTTTGACTAAAGTGTAGAGTTTATAAAGTTAGGATTTATAGAGTTAGGGCGTGTAGAGTTAGAAGTCTTGCTCTACATGAGATCTGATAACTTTTTGATAGTGTGAGCCACATGTTCTCGTCTTGGCAACATTTTACATGAAAATGTTTTTGCTGGGATTTTTACTTATTTATTATATAGTGGAAATCAACTCTTTAACATTTATTAAGGCATAACAAGAAATAGCTTGATAAAAATCTTATATTATATTATAGGATAGTATATGCCTAGTATGGCTGCGAGTGTGTAAGGACCGCTATTTAGCGGTAAAAGCCTCTTCCATGCCTTCAATCAGATGTTAGGAGTGTCTTTTAGACGTCGCTATCTACGCAATGGAAGGTTTCTGTCTACTGCCCCCGCGGTGACAAGCCGTACTGGGGGAGGTTCTGTGTCGTTCTTTACTTTTCTTTATTCATGTTTTGTTTGTTATCATTGGGTTACGGTGACGGGCTTTAAGTTAATTTTCAAGTATTTTTTTTTTTTTTTTTTTTGTGTTTACAGATTTTTTGGTGTGGTACTATCTTTATTTTGAATAAATTGACGAATTCCATAAGATTTTGTTTTGATCTTTTTTTCTTCTCTTCTTTGATTTGTTTCTACATCCTTATTTTGTGGTGGAGTAATGCTTAGTGGTCGTTTTTGGACGGCTTGCTATCGAGAACTAGTTTTCGAGTGTTCCTCATTTTTTGTAATTATAATTCGGTCATATCTAAGGATAGCCCTATTTCCTTGTTCTCTTTCCCGGATCACTTGCTCTTGAAGGTTTTTTCTAATTTCAAGTACCTTATGCGGATAGTCATGCTTTAGATAAATATTAGTGCCATCAAGCAATTTTTTGCTTTTTAGTATCTTAATTTTCGTGGCTAGTCTCAAGAAGGTGACTTTTATAGGCCTAGTCTTATCAGTGTCTTTCTTACCCACTCTTTGTACCACTTCAATATCTCTCTCGCTGCAATTTATTTCCATTTTTTCATTAATGGTTTCTATAATGGTCTTTTCTAGCTCTTCATAACTTTTTTCTCCCTCAGGGATTCCAAAAAATATAAGGTTTTTTTCTCTCAACTGTTTTTCTATCATAGATAATCTTTTTTCTTGTTCTTCGTTTGTAATTTGTATATTGTTTAGCTCTTTCTGTAGACATTCAAATTTCCTATCTATATTATTGTTTATGTTGCTTGTTATTTTCTCTTCCATTGCTTTTAGAGCGTTAAGTAGCTGTTCTGTGTCTCCTGCCATATTTATACAATTTAATCTTCTAAATCGGTCTTAATATATAGCTAGGTCTCTAAGTTTTTTTTTTTTAATGCAAGTAAGTAGGTAATTGGTGTTACTTCGTGACCAAAATACCTTGTAAAATTAATAAGTTATTTACATCTATGTAATAATCATTTAGGTAAATAGTTACATTTAAGTAATAAGCGTATGTATATAATAAGTAAAACGTATTTTATTTGATGTTCAAGCAGTAAACAGTTCTTTAGAATTTTTACCAGATTTTAAATTGCATAAGAGTAAGTATACAATATTAAGATTCTATGAATACAATGAATATCATTCGTTTATCATCAATGTTACTACCTAAACATAGAATCAGATTCGTATTTATGTTATTTAATCAGCAGGTGCCAATGATTTAAAGGTACAGTAACTATTTAAACAGACACAGTTAAATTATTTGTATAACAAGTACCTATATTTAATTGTAAGCTAATACTTAAGCATCTGATTTTCCAAAATTATTAAATTCTTATATACAATGTTTAGACAAACAATTTAATAAAGTATAATCTTATTCTTATACCTAATAGATAGTACCTACAATCTCAAGTCTATGGCTTACAATATTTTGTTTACACAAAGCTACTAAAATACCTAATCAAAGACACAAAGTACCAATACTACGACCTAAAAATATTATATCACACAGATGACAGATCTCAACAGGCAATCAAATATTGTACGGTTGCATCGGTCGACGGTCTATTACACAGACCAAGGAATGGTGGTCTATTTTATGTACGATAGGTATTCGTTGTAATTTCGGGCCACAGATTACAAAACCGAGTATCCGTTTTTTATTAACAAGTTTCGCGCGACAGGCGCACTGCCTCGAACACGTCGATCAAACAGTTTTTATCATTTCTTCACTTGAAACAAAATTTGGCTTCTAGCTCCATCTGGCGGCATCGGTATGTAATTGCTTTGATTCTTGAGCGTTTGACAGCTGTCAGAGGTTGTAAATTCAAAGCACTTTAATAACCTAAATAACAAATTTTTTGTCCAAACCTCTTTTATGCTTTATTTTGCTATGATTTATTTTTAATAGTAGATTTAGTTTTAACTATTTAAGCACTTAACTGGACAGATAAGCTGTTTGTATCAAATATGTTGTAGGTCATAGAATTACCGGTACATTCAATCGACCACTGTGCAAGTGTATTTCTCCGAAAAAATCATTTATTTATGCTTATTATGCTTGGATAACACTTCCATTTGATATTTGCACCGTTTTGTAACTAATTTTCACTTTGTATCGACTAAACACCACTTTTTTTTATTTATATATGAATTTAAATACGGAGTAGATTATGTCATGACACCACTAGCGCCGCCACCCGCCACCAACAAAAGTACCTACATGTAAATTATACTCGTAAATTCATGAAGAAAAGATATTCCTTTAATGTTTTACTTCTTTTATGGTATGGAACCCTCGGTGCGCGAGTCCGACTCGCACTTGGCCGGTTTTTTTTTTATGTATATTCACCGTAAACCGATTTGGAAAATTCTTTTTTGTTTGAAAGGGTAGGTATACTTTCCAGATGGTCCCATTTTTCAGGTCAGGATATGATGATGGGATCCTGGAGAAGTCGAGGGAACTCTTCAAATTTTATATGGATACTGGAAACAATTTGGGTACTGTTTGAAAGAGTAATATTTTCCAGGTTTTCCTATGGTCATCGGGTCAGGATCTGATCATGGAATCTTGGTGAAATCGAGGGAACTCTTCGAATTTTGCTAACCTAGTTAATCGCTTCAAGTACTTACCTATTACTTGAAGCGATTTGGGTATTTTTTTATAATTACCTACTAGTGCATTTGCTTGCAGATGCTGACTTAATGGCTATAGACATCAAGTCAGGTTCTGATGATATAGGATCTCGGAAAAATTGAGGGAACTCTTCAGATTTTATAAGCACCCTTCAAGCGATTTGGGCATTTTTTTCAATGCCCTGTGCATTTGTTGCTTTCCACTAAAAAGTAAAAAATAAAATGGAAAATACTTTTCAAAAAAACCGACTTCAAATGCCACTACAAAGAGTGAAATATTTTTTCAATGTAGGTACACCAATTCGAAGTCGGCAATTCGTACAATCATAGTCCTTCGTATTAAACGTCTTTATAGTTTTTAAGCTAAACTTCACTAAAGATCGCTTAAATACGGCTTCTACGCCGTTAAGGGGGCTTCCATACAACAAACGTCATTTTTTTGCTTGTTTTTGCTCCACATTAATAACGGCAAACGTAGACGCTTCAAATGTTCACAGAATATTTAATTTATACTCACTTTAAAAATAAGTAGTTAAAAATTAAAAAAAAAATAAGTTTAAAAAAAAGGACACCACGTTCCACCGTAAATGTTACGCGCGGTTAGTTCACCACTAGGCCATCAAGTCTATGGTACATTGTGTAAATATATGAATCAGTTAAGGTGTTGCGGCCCTACCAGCCCGCGAAATTCAAGTTTTATTTAGTTTTTCGCAATTATTAGACTAACTTCACGTTGTAGATTAATGGTAATGCATTTTGCGGGCCTACTTTTTATACTAACTATCTAACTTAGCTCGAAAGTTCCCTGCACTCATCTCATATTGGTTCCCGAAAGATAATTTTTTGCAGTTTACCAGATTTCGAGCTATCGGGAACCAATATGAAGTAAATGAGTAGGTACTGTTATGGCTTTGCTGGACTTCAGCAATGCTTTTAACACGGTGGATTTTGATATCTTACTAGGTCAGTTGCGTTCTCTTAACATATCTCCATCAGTTATTGACTGGTTTCAGAGTTACCTTAGTGGTCGCCGGCAGCGTATTCGCTTTGACGAAACTCATTCCTCTTGGTGCGATATCTCTGCTGGTGTGCCCCAAGGCGGCGTGTTGTCACCATTGCTCTTTTCCATCTTCATTAACTCAATCAGTCATAACCTTTCTTCTCTCTATCATATGTATGCAGATGATGTCCAGCTTTATACCCAGTCTTCGTTTGAAAATCTGCCAGATGCAATCGCCAGAATGAACTCAGACCTTTGCTCCGTCCTTGAGTGGAGCAAATCATTTGGACTTAATGTAAATCCGAGTAAATCACAGGCAATCGTTATTGGTAGCCAAAAGCAGATATCCAAAATTGACTGGCGGTCACTTCCTCCTATTGAGTTCAATAATGTTGTTATTCCGTACTGTGAGAACGTAAAGTATTTGGGAGTGTATCTTGATAGGACCTTAAGCTGGGCTCAACATGTTAAACAAGTCAGTAGGAAATTATTTGCATCCTTGGGCTCCTTGCGTCGCCTTCGATCTATTCTTCCAATTCCTACAAAAATTATGCTCGCACAGACTCTTCTCCTTCCTATTCTTGATTACGCTGACGCAAGCATTGTCGACTTAAATGAAAACCAATTAAGTAAGCTTGAGAGACTTCAGAATTCCATTATTAGGTTCATATTTGGTTTACGCAAATATGACCATATCTCACAATTTCGTTCTCGTCTTAATTGGTTACCTATCCGACTTCGCCGGAATCTACACATCCTTTCCATTCTGTACTGTGTTCTGTTTCATCCTTCTGCGCCCCCTTACTTAAAAGAGAAATTCAATTTTGTAGGTCAACCTGGAGAATTGCTCCGTTCTTCGAGGAAACTTATTTTGATGATGCCTGCGCATAAGTCTTCCTTCTTTCATAAGTCTTTTACGATTCAGGCTATTAATCTTTGGAATGCCTTACCTCTCGATATTAGAGAGGCCCAGACTATAGGACAGTTTAAAAGACTTGTGAAAGATCACTTTATATCCCAGTTGCCTGAGTGCTGATGACTAACTGTCACCTATAAATTTGTAATCTCAATACTTATTATATCCTCTCTTGTTCTATTGTTTTGAGGATTATTTTTATTGTATTTGTATTATTTTATATATTTATATATATGTATATACATATATATTTGTATTTATGTACAAGTATATATAATATAGTTTAGTTTATAGTATAACTAATTTATTGTAAGTAGTTTATTGTATTTATTAATTCCGGCACCCCGCACCACCAACCGCGTATCCAGTTTCAAATATTCCTTCACATTATTGGTTGCCTGGTAGAAATCGCTATGTAGCGATAAGGCCGCCAAATTGTACTCCTAAGTTTGTTTGTATTTAATTTATTTCTTTTTTTTCTATATTTTTATTCTGTGGTGTGCAATAAAGAGTTTTATCTATCTATCTATCTATCTATTGTTGAGCAGAGTTTTTGTTAAAAACATGTAGATGCATAAACTTTGTGCCCGCAAAACTCATTGCCATTAGCCTTCGATGTATAATTAGCCCACTATGTGCGAAAAACTAAATAAAATTCGAATTTTCGCGCCCAGATGGTACCCATCGCCCTTAATGCAAAATTCTCATTATTAATTAAAACTTGTAGTCTTGTTTTTGAATTTGGTGGGCAGGGGTGTTTAATTTACTTTAATAATATTGCGAATTGGTCTCGATATTATTCACTTTAAAAACAAATAATAAAATTAAAAAGGAAACAACATTTAAGGGGGGCTCCCAAAAAACGAAAGGAAACCATTTAAAATAAATTTACTTTAAATTTACTAATTCATGTATTCGGTTATCGGTAATTAGTAGGTATATTTAAGTACTACGCTGTGAAATTTTTGATTAGGAACCTCCTTCTTTCCTAAAACTAAAATAATAACTTGCCGTACACTAAACAGCTAATCACAGAAACTCTACTTTTTGAGTAAATATATATCCACCTCAGTTTATCTATTTTTTGTATAATTTGAACATTATTATAATGGACTACACCTGGTGGCTCCTAGCCCAAAGGTGTGCATCTCTCTCTTAGCCACCGACGCCTCTTATAAAGGCCTTCTTCTCCTCGCCAAGACAATAATTGTTAATATAATTTATTTATAATCTATAACTTCATCAGCTATCTGAGCTAGTGGCGCGGGGCGCGGGGCGGGGGCGGTGCGCGACACAATGCCCGCGCTGCAACCATTACTGTAAAGACGCAGTTCCGCCACTCCGCTGTCTCTTTGTCGCGAATTAAGGCAATTTTCTCCGCGCCGGAAAATAAAATAATAGCGAGCCCATTAGCGACCGCCCGCCCCCCTCCCCTCCCCCCTCCACCGCCCCCCGGCGTCGGGTCGCCGTTCGCTAATCTGCGGAAATGAATGTGACGTTTCTCTGGTGGCGCGCCATCACTTGCGCTGCTCTCCGCCGCCACGAAGACACCAGCGCCACGACACCACGACACCATGACACCGCGACACCACGACACCACGACACCAGCGCCACGACACCACGACACCACGACACCACGACACCACGACACTACGACACCAGCGCCACGACACCACGACACCACGACACCACGACCACTAGCCGAGCGTCAGTCACAGCTACGGAATGTTCCGATATTACACAGTATACAGTGTACACACTATTTGTATTGTACGGATAACTCACAATAACTGCTTTTACTGTTAAAATTATGGATTAAAAATAAATAATTTTTGTGAAGCTTATTCAGCCTATATGGTATTACTTTATATCTTTGGAAAGAGGTTTTTGAAGACGGAAATTTTATGTAGATTATTTGTGCCTTTAATTTGTACAGTTTAAACAAATATAAAAAGGTACGGTTGCGTTACGTGGCGATAGGTAGGTATGTATAAGTATAGGCAGTATCTATCTGATTGCGTCGCATTCAGTGCTGTGGGGGAAAGGACTGTGGGTATTACGCGGGATAAACGGGGCGGGACAAAAATATTTCTAACGCGGAACGGAGTCCGCGGGCACTGCAACAGTGCAGGCGGGCAACTGCAGAGGTAGTCTTACCCTAGCAGCAGATGTATGTAAGGATCTATTGAAAAACCCCCCAATGAAAAGAAATAGAGATAGGTATTTCTAGAAGAAGGCCTGAATTGGCGTCACAATTCGTAGCGCACACAGCTTTCAACTTTCAGTAAAGAGCGAACACTCGAATGACGCTCATGCTGCTGCAGTTTATTAGCTGCTTAAATGAAGTCGGTTAAAAATAAATTAATTCAGTACAGTGATAAAATGACTTATAATGCTGTATATTATGTCGTATTTAACGTAGTGAAGGTAGGAATTCACTCGTGCAAATTGTCGCCTACGATAGTAGCTTTGTGAAGTGCGCGTGACGGAGCGCTTCCGACGCGGCGCGGCGGCGACATTAGCGCCTTACTGCCGCCGCATTACACCGCGCCGAGTGGCGACACTGCTGCACAGAGACACCTACCTACAGTAGTCTTACGAATACTCCGCGCCTGTCATTTTATGAATGCCATCGCTTTATAGAAGCTGGTCGGGCGCTCTGCTCCAGTCTATGACGCAACCTTTACACGTCAGTTCCTGTAGTAACTACTTATAATATACTCTACCACTTGAGCACAGCTCTGAGGGACACGACAGTTGTGTAGGTACTTTAGTGTTAGCGAATCTCGAGGAATTTATACAATTTTATAAAGTTTAGTTTTTGTCAGTGGCCTAGTGCGTTTTCATCTGGGCGACATGTCCAATACAATATACTTACATGAGTTTGGATGCTGCACAGAGCGCCCCCGCCCGCGCCGCCCGTGGGGGTAATCGACAGAGAAGTGCGCCGGAAGCCGGCGATTACATCGAGACGACGAGCGCCGGAAGGAAGGAAGGAAGGAACCGCCAAATTAGCCCTCCCTCGCCGCCCCCCGCGCCGCCCCCCGCGCCGCGCCGCGCTCGCCCGCTGCGACTGTTTGCGCCCATTAGCGAGCGCTTTGAGCGCGCCATTAGCGTGGTGAATGGCAACGCATCGGCTCTGCGCCGCGGCTGCTCCTCGCGCCCAGCGGAGCGGCGACACCGGCGCTGCGACAGCTATCGACAGCTACGCGATAGACAGAGAAACGAGGTGTACAATTACATATGTTTGGTAAAAAACTATATTCTTACTCGCAAATGTTTTTCACGTCAGGGAATAAATTTCTGTACCTACCTGTAAGGTACTATATTTTGTTATTCCGCGGCGGCGTAGTACAAAATGCGTTGCATGCGATGCTAAAATAGTTTTTTGCCTACCATTTACCTATTGCTACATTGCTTGGGTACATGAGCTATGATTGCTCCCATGTATGACGTCGCGTCGTGTCCGCGTCGCGTGTGCGTCGTGTCGTGTGTGTCGGGCGGGAGCCGCGTAATGCATGTTTTATGGCATTTCTTTGCGGCATTGTTTCGAATCGACGCTTAAACGGCGCCGAGTGGTTTCGCATTAACTGCCCCCTCCCCGCTGCCCGCTCCCCGCGCTAATGGCGCGCCATTAACCACTCACCACTCGATCTCGATACGATGTTATCCGCTGATCGGCGCATTGTTCCCGCGACACCCCGCGCGCCGCACCCCCGCACCCCCGCACCCCCACACCCCCACACCCCCACATCTCGCCGCGCGACACCGATCACTTCATGCGACCTTTTACCAGCGATACTTATTGAATTGCTGCTCGAGGTTTATGCCGCTAATGGCGTAATCGAACCGACATATTGCACCGCACCGAGCTGAAAACCCAGACGAGATTAACGGAAATACAGGGACTCTGGGACTTCCTCTTTTTAGGGTTCCGTAGTTAACATAAAATAAAATAAAAAATTAATTATGGCTCCCATACAATAAGCGTGATTTAAATGCTCCTTTTTGATTTAGTGGGTAGGGTGTTTAGTTTACTTCTATAGAGAATATAGGTCTGGATCCCTTAGACTCATAGCGCTGAAATTTAAATAAAATAAATAAATAATCATTTATTCAGTTTTAAAACACATTACAAGGATATTATACAGATTAAAAAAAAACAGAGCAAACACAATTATTGAACAACCTATTAATATTTAATTTAATAATTAAAATGTGTTTTGCCGAAAAGGCTACCGCCTCAGCATGATGCTGCAGTGATTATCAGCTGCAGCGTTGATTTTCAGACAGCACCCAAGGTGACGTCACAGTCTGCCCGGGAGACTTTACAGTTACGTCAAAACTTCAAAACTAGTTAGGATGCAGGCAAAGTGTTAAATTATTTTAAAGAACCAAAAAAGTTTAATGCCTTTTCCAGTAGTAAACCACGTATTTTAAAAATTATGTTATACTAGCTGTTGCCCGCGGCTCCGCCCGCGTGAATAACGAGTTTTTTTACATATACCTACCGTAGAATTCCTTGATTTTCGCGGGATTCTGGTGTGATGTTGTACAGAAACCTGTTCTTACTTCGCACGGGTTATTTTGTGGTGATTTTGAAAACTCCTTTTTTTAATAAAAAATATAAAGTTTCATTAATACGTAGTTGAAAGATCAAAAGGACGATTTTAACTGTCGATATTTCGACCCAATGGCACAGGTCGTGGTCACGACGTGAGGTCAGCTGTATTAGTATTTTATTATTGTCAGCTGTATTACTTAGCTACTCGTGCTGATTCACTCACTGATTGATCACCTCTCCTGAACAATTTTGTGTGATTTTTTTTCACGGATGGGGTCGTATAGAAGGGAAAAATTCATGAAGAGGAAAATACGAAGAGAGCTGCTGATTGAGGATTTTGGAGACGGATGAAGAGCATGGGGAAGGTATTGAAGATAGGTGGGGGGTGCTCGACCAAATGTCATTCGAAACGTCATGCAATTGGCAGTTAGCTGGAAAAAATTCTAAATGGCGGATTCATGATGGCTGCCATACAAACTTCATCGGTGTCTAACTCGGAAAGTATAAAAATCAATCAATCAAATCATTTATTTCATATAGGCCATTATTTGTTAGCACTTATAAATAGTCAGTAAAAATAATTAAGTAGGTACATATACTTATTCATAGTGATAACTATTTAACGACTTAAAAACTAAGTTTACGAGGGTTCCAGCGCGGCCCGCGCACACACGCGCCCTACCAGTTATTGTAAATGACTGTCATTGCAAAAATGGGTCCATATCGGGAACATACAACATGACGTAATGGGACACATCTTCTAATCTAATTTAATCTAGCCTATAGCATCCCTCTGCTGAGCGAATCCTAAAAAGAAAAAAACTGTCAAATCCATTGACTTATACCTACTCTAGACGGGGCGGACCGCGCGAAAAAATGTCGCCAGTTTATGGGAGCAAAATCCCCTCCGGCGTCAGTAGTAAGCTGTAAGCCTACGCAGTATTTCGCAGGAGTTTCGACACATGGCGCTACATTTTCTTGTATGAAGAAGGTTTACGTAAAATTTTCGGATGGGCCTATCTTGACTGTTATAATGGTCAAATCAGAAAATCTAATAAAATAAATCAACATGCCCACGTTTCTACAAAAAGAAGTCAAATCCCTCCAAAAACATTCTGTAAAAAAAGCCAAGTCTCGATGGAGCTGCTTGTTTATCTCTAAAAAGTAATGAGATGTAGACAAAATCGTGCCAAGTGTAAGGTTTCTTATTTCGATTTCTTTATTATTAATATTAGTTAATGTTGTAATTATGTTGTAACTACTATAAGGCATTGAGGATCTCCAAAACAAACCACAAATTGTTTCTCTGAAATTACAAAGTTTTGTTTTATTTAACAAGTCTTTACAATCATCAAGTTATTATCAAGTTACGACAATTACACTTCTATCTCACCTGAAATTACAAAGAAACGACATTTAAAGTTCACTATATATCGAGTCCTCAATCACATTCTTCTACAAGTTATTATAACGATAAAATGCACAAAACAATCCGAACGTCACACGCCATTAAATCATAGACACAGATCACCAATCACTATATCACAGGCACGCGACCGACAGCATAGATACGCGAAGCGCGGCAAATTCAAATGAATGAAATGTCACTCATTTCATTACATCTCCCCCCCTAAGAGCGAAAATTCTAAGCAATATATCTGTAAAATGTACTTATAAGTCATCTTCATATTCATTATCATCTCCTTCATCTTCTTCAGCCTCTGTTATGACAGGTTGCAATTTTGTTATATGAAATAATGTTGATTCTGTTTTTCTGTTGCCTGTATCAATCCTATAAATGGAATTCGATATTTTCTCTATTATCTTGAAAGGGCCTATTTTTAATTCGTCTAATTTCTTTCTATTCAGTCTATTTCCATTTTCTACATATACACTGTCTCCTACATTAAATTCTTGCATTTTTCTATTTCTATCAAATATTTTCTTGTTGTACTCATGAGATTTTATTGTATTCTCTAATGCCAATCTTCTATCAGCAATCCACTTGTCTTCCTTTTCCATCGTTTTGAATTCATTTGGTAGAATACTGACATTTGTACCATCCAGTAAATATTTTGGTGCAAAACCTGTAACGGAGTGTTCTGTTTCATTATATTTTTGTATACATTCTCTTGCCAGTGTTGTCCATGTTCTCTTATTATTTTTCTCATTCATTTTACACCTTATTTTATTTACTATTGTTTGGTTTAATCTTTCATTCAAGCCGTTCGAGAATGGTGTATTCACGGCTGTAAAAATTAGTTTAATATTATTTTCCTGCAAAAATTGTTTAAATTCTCTTGAATTTATGCCCGGTTATTGATCTGTCAGGATAATTCCAATCTCATCTGTCTCTAGTACTTTCTTTGTTAAATTTATAAAGTCACATGCATTCTGGGTTTTCGAAGTCGCAATAAATGCATATCTTGTGTAGTGATCTACTAAAAGGTGTAGATATTTCTTTGTAGACCTAGATCCTCCAAATCCACCAATAGTATCCATTGACATTATTTCAAATGGTTTGGTAGCTGGTCCCAGTTGTGACATTAATCCAATTTTTTTTGACATCTTGATTTATTTTTTATGCATATTTCACATGTTTTACAAATATTTATGATATTTTTTGTTAGGTTTATAGCCGTATATATTGAACTTATTTTTTTCTGCAGTTGTCTGATCCCAATATGGCATAAATCTTCATGCACCTTTTTTATAAGTTTTTTACTAAATTCTTCTGAGAGGATAATCTTTTCCTGTTTCTTTATTTTTTTATAATAGATATTATTTTTTAGTATTAAATTTTGTTTCTTTTCTCTTATTGTTTCATTTTTCTCTTGGTCTCCAACTATATCTTTTATTTGTATTAAATAAACTATTCTCAATGTTTCCTCTCTGTTATCTTCTGGTTCTAATACAGGGTTTCGGCTCAAACAGTCTGCTTCTACATTTTCTTTACCAGGTATATATTTTACGGTAAAGTCATACTGAGATAGGTAGTATGTGAGATCACCCAATTCTTCATCTGTCCTGCATTTAATGTTCATGTTCTCTAGAGGTTTGTGATCTGAGTAAATGGCGAATTGTTTTCCGATGAGCCAGTGCTGCCAATATTTAACAGCTTCTTTCATAGCAAGACATTCTAAATATATAGCCTTTTTCCGTTTTTGATGTTCATTCAATTTTTTTGAGAAATATGCCACCGGTTTGTCTTTACCATCTAGTTGTGTCTGTTTTAATATTGCTCCAATGCCCTCCAAAGATGCATCAGTAAAGATTTTGATTGGTAAGTCTTTGTCGAATATTTCCAAGACCGGTTGCGAACATAAATATCTTTTTATCAGATTGAATGCTTCTTCACATTTCTCTGACCATACAAATTTCTCGTTTTTTCGTAATAAATTGTGTAATGGATCTAAGATAATTGCACTTCTTGGTATATAGTCATGGTAGAAGTTTATTTTTCCCAAAAATTGTCTGATGTTCTTTTGCGTCTTAGGAGTTGGAAAGTTCCTTATTGAAATCAAATTGTCTTTTAGTGGTCTTACTGAATTGTTCTGAATTATATGGCCGAGGTATTTTACCGAGTCTGAAGCAAAGGTACATTTCTTAAACTTCAGTCTAAAGCCTTCTTTAATTATTGCCTCTAATACATTTCTAATGTGCCTCATATGTTCTTTAAAGTTAGACGAGTATATCAAAATATCATCAATATAGTTAACAGAGTATCCTGTGAGATTGTGTTTTCTTAGAATATTGCTTAAGATTCTCTGGAAAATTGCTGGTGATGTTTTCAAGCCAAAAGGGAGGCAGGTCCACTGGAAGTGGCCATCTTGTGTGACAAATCCTGTTTTACTTCTGTCTTCCACCCGTAATGGTATTGCCCAAAATGCTGAGTTTATATCTAGTGTAGTAAAATACTTGCAATTTCTAGTTTTAATAATTAGATCATCTATCAAAGGAAATGGTTGAGCTTGTGGTATAACTATTTTGTTTAACTCTCTGAAATCTACACATAAACGGGATTTTCTATTTTCACCTTTTTTAAACGCCAATGTCACTGGAGCAGCGAAAGGACTGTATGATTCTTCTATTAAATTGTTCTTTAGTAACATCGATATTTGCTCTTCAATTTCTAATCTATCTTGTATTGTACATCTGTATGGTCTTTTACTACAATATTTATTTACTTGTAAATCTATGCGAGCTTTATAATCTTTAACTGAACCTATATCATACTTGTCCTTAGCAAATATTGTTTTATATTCCTTTATAATTTTCTCTATCTCAATTTTCTTTTGATTATCTAAATGGTCTGTCATACTTATAAATTCCTCTGTTTCTATGTGTTCATTGAAATTTACTGTATATTTTTTTATATTATTATCTTCATTTCTGTTATCTTTAGACATCCTGTCTATTTTATTTGTTATTTTCTTTTGTTCTATCTGCAAGTTCTCATTTTGGGTTAATCTGAATTTCTTTATCATATCTAATCCGATTATGAAATCATCAAAATCTTCATTTTCTACTATGTATACATCCACCTCTTCTTCTAAATCAAATATTTTAATTTTTATTGTTATCAAGCCATCCATCTTCTTCACACCATTAACCGTTTTCATGTATGCTATGTTCACATCATCTTTTTTTTCTTTTACTTTTATTAATCTTGAATTTATTATAGAAATCTGTGAGCCTGAATCATAAATACCACTCACTTCTAGTTTATTTTCTAATAAAAGCTTGATTTTGATTAATGGTGTGCTTACTAGTTTTTTTCTCAGTATTTACGTCTACTTCAATTATGGAGTTATTGTTTACATTTTTAGTTTTAAGAACTTTTTCAGGTTCATTTTTATTTTTCTTGAACCAACATGACTCCTCCGGATGATATCTAATTCCTTTGTCCAAAGACTCACAAGTCTTACATGACTTCTTCTCATAAGTTTTATTTTTATTATAAAATGTACTGCTCTTTATGTTAGTTGAGTTTTTCTTATACATCGTGCCTTCATATTTTCTTATCTCGTTGAACAAGTCAGTAGTGTTGTTGAGTTCATCCCTGTTTAACTTATTTAAGATAAATCCAGGTAAACCAGTTGCAATAAGATCTATCATTGTTTTGGAATCTATAGATTTGTTTATATCTAATAAAAGCCGTTCTTTTTTTATGGCATAATCAATTAACTGTCCTTCTTTATACCTAAATGCGAGAGCATATGTGACTATGTCCCATCCTTGGTTTTTAAGAGTTTCTAAAAACTTGTCTTTCCATTCACTCCATTCAGAATTTATTGTTAGTTTTATGATCATCGAGCTATACCAATCCAAACAAGGTTTATCTAAAAATAACCTCAAAATATCTATTTTTGTCTCATCTTTTGTTATATTAAAGCGCGCACACTCTTTTTCAAAAATTTCTATCCATTGCATCGCATTAGGATTTTTGCTTGTGAATTTTTCAATAATAAATTTTTCTGAGATATGTTTTAAGTTATGTTGACTTTCTTTCTTAGTTGTAGTTTCTATTAATTGTTCCAAGGTTTGTTGCAAAGTGTCATTTTTGTCCTTTGCTTGTGTTGTGCTCACTTCATCTAAATATTGATCTAAAAATTGCATATTACCTTCCTCATCTACATATGTCTTCTTTAGATTTTCATCCAACTTTATCCATACTTTTCTACTCTGGTGTCTTTTTTTAATGCTATTTTTTACTTTTGTGAAAGTGTTCGTTTTAACAATATATGTATGATGACTCACCGGCTTCAGTTCCTCGGGTAAAACATAACATTTTCCTTCTTCAGTAGATATTGAGGTTATAGCTAATACATTTGATTTGCCATCATTTGAGGCTATCATTGTAAACTCAAATTGAAGCCGGTCCATCTTCTTTTAGTTCACAAAAATGTCGTTTTATAAGGCATTGAGGATCTCCAAAACAAACCACAAATTGTTTCTCTGAAATAACAAAGATTTGTTTTATTTAACAAGTCTTTACAATTATCAAGTTATTATCAAGTTACGACTATTACACTTCTATCTCACCTGAAATAACAAAGAAACGACATTTAAAGTTCACTATATATCGAGTCCTCAATCACATTCTTTCTATGAGTTTTTATTACGATAAAAATGTACAAAACAATCTCAGCGTCACTCGCCATTTTAAATCATAGACACAGATCACTAATCACATTATCATAGGTACGCGACAGACAGCTGATACGCGAAGCGCGGCAAATTCAAATGAATGAAATGTCACTCATTTCATTACATATATTTCTATATAATCTGGATCTCGGAAACGGCTCGAACGATTTTCATGAAATTTAGTATACAGGGGGTTTTGGGGGCGATAAATCGATCTAGCTAGGTTTCACAATTTATTTACAAAAAAAAAATAAAAATATGACTACTGCTGCCATCTATTGGCCACCGAGCGAAGCTCGGTCACCCAGATATATATTAATGAGATGAGATTAGTTATCAATTATAATTCACTAGCTAAGCAGTTTCGGGTGTGTAATATAAGCCCCTGTGGTCAAGGTTTCTCATCTCGTTCACATCTCGTTCTCAAGCCGTCAAAGTGTAATCTTGGTCAAAAATCGGCTTTAATATTTTTTCGGCTCTCCCTACAATTCAGCCGGAAAGCGGCTGACGCCTTTCCACTCTAGGGTGGGTGGGTGTTATTTTAATGCATTTTGATATTCATGACCGCGCGCGTTCCAAAAGAGGCTTGAAATTTCTTTGAAAAACCTTTTTGCTCGTTGTAAGCGTCTAGGCAAGCGCCGTCCGGCTGCCCCAGTGCCAGGAAAATCGGCTGAAAACCGGAGTCAGAATTCGAAAAAATAGATTTTCTCGCCAACCGCTGAGCCGATTCTCGCGCTCGAGAGCTTGTTGTAAGCGTCTAGGCAAGCGCCGTCCGGCTGCCCCATTGCGAGGATAATCGGCAGAAAACCGGAGTCAGAATTAGAAAAAATAGATTTTCGCGCCAACCGCTGCGCCGATTCTCGCGCTCGAGAGCTTGTTGTAAGCGTCTAGGCAAGCGCCGTCCGGCTGCCCCATTGCGAGGAAAATCCGCTGAAAACCGGAGTCAGAATTCGAAAAAATAGATTTTCTCGCCAACCGCTGAGCCGATTCTCGCGCTCGAGAGCTTGTTGTAAGCGTCTAGGTAGGCGCCATCCGGCTGCCCTAGTGCGAGGAAAATTCGCTGAAAACCGGAGTCAGAATTCGAAAAAATCAAATTTCTCGCCAAGCGCTAAGCCGATTCTCGCGCTCCAGAGCTTGTTGTAAGCGTCTAGGCAAGCGCCGTCCGGCGGCCCAAGTGCGAGGAAAATCCGCTGAAAACCGGAGTCAGAATTCGAAAAAATAGATTTTCGCGCCAACCGCTGAGCCGAATCTCGCGCTCGAGAGCTTGTTGTAAGCGTCTAGGCAGCGCCGTCCGGCTGCCCCATTGCGAGGATAATCGGCAGAAAACCGGAGTCAGAATTCGAAAAAATAGATTTTCTCGCCAACCGCTGAGCCGATTCTCGCGCTCGAGAGCTTGTTGTAAGCGTCTAGGCAAGCGCCGTCCGGCTGCCCCATTGCGAGGAAAATCCGCTGAAAACCGGAGTCAGAATTCGAAAAAATAGATTTTCTCGCCAACCGCTGAGCCGAATCTCGCGCTCGAGAGCTTGTTGTAAGCGTCTAGGCAAGCGCCGTCCGGCGGCCCAAGTGCGAGGAAAATCCTCTGAAAACCGGAGTCAGAATTCGAAAAAATAGATTTTCTCGCCAACCGCTGAGCCGATTCTCGCGCTCGAGAGCTTGTTGTAAGCGTCTAGGCAAGCGCCGTCCGGCTGCCCTAGTGCGAGGAAAATCCGATGAAAACCGGAGTCAGAATTAGAAAAAATAGATTTTCGCGCCAACCGCTGAGCCGATTCTCGCGCTCGAGAGCTTGTTGTAAGCGTCTAGGTAGGCGCCATCCGGCTGCCCTAGTGCGAGGAAAATTCGCTGAAAACCGGAGTCAGAATTCGAAAAAATCAAATTTCTCGCCAAGCGCTAAGCCGATTCTCGCGCTCCAGAGCTTGTTGTAAGCGTCTAGGCAAGCGCCGTCCGGCGGCCCAAGTGCGAGGAAAATCCGCTGAAAACCGGAGTCAGAATTCGAAAAAATAGATTTTCGCGCCAACCGCTGCGCCGATTCTCGCGCTCGAGAGCTTGTTGTAAGCGTCTAGGCAGCGCCGTCCGGCTGCCCCATTGCGAGGATAATCGGCAGAAAACCGGAGTCAGAATTAGAAAAAATAGATTTTCGCGCCAACCGCTGCGCCGATTCTCGCGCTCGAGAGCTTGTTGTAAGCGTCTAGGCAAGCGCCGTCCGGCTGCCCCATTGCGAGGAAAATCCGCTGAAAACCGGAGTCAGAATTCGAAAAAATAGATTTTCTCGCCAACCGCTGAGCCGAATCTCGCGCTCGAGAGCTTGTTGTAAGCGTCTAGGCAAGCGCCGTCCGGCGGCCCAAGTGCGAGGAAAATCCGCTGAAAACCGGAGTCAGAATTAGAAAAAATAGATTTTCGCGCCAACCGCTGTGCCGATTCTCGCGCTCGAGAGCTTGTTGTAAGCGTCTAGGCAGCGCCGTCCGGCTGCCCTATTGCGAGGATAATCGGCAGAAAACCGGAGTCAGAATTAGAAAAAATAGATTTTCGCGCCAACCGCTGCGCCGATTCTCGCGCTCGAGAGCTTGTTGTAAGCGTCTAGGCAAGCGCCGTCCGGCTGCCCCATTGCGAGGAAAATCCGCTGAAAACCGGAGTCAGAATTCGAAAAAATAGATTTTCTCGCCAACCGCTGAGCCGAATCTCGCGCTCGAGAGCTTGTTGTAAGCGTCTAGGCAAGCGCCGTCCGGCGGCCCAAGTGCGAGGAAAATCCTCTGAAAACCGGAGTCAGAATTCGAAAAAATAGATTTTCTCGCCAACCGCTGAGCCGATTCTCGCGCTCGAGAGCTCGTTGTAAGCATCTCAAAAAGTGCTGTCCGGCTGCCCCAGTGCCAGGAAAATCGGCTGAAAACCGGAGTCAGAATTCGAAAAAAAAAATTGGTTGCCTGTAAAGTCGGTACACGGGCGAAAGTTTTACGTGACAACGACTTTTATGTCTGTCTCTCTCGCTCTTAGGCGGGCTAACCATGCCCGAGTGGAAGGGACGCGTGCCTCTCACTCGCTCTCATTGTGAGCGCATAACGTGAGCGGAGCGTAACGCAGTTTCTTGAAGTGTCACCCGGCAAACCAATATATAAGACGTTGTCACGTCAATAGATTTTCTCGCCAACCGCTGAGCTGATTCTCGCGCTCGAGAGCTTGTTGTAAGCGTCTAGGCAAGCGCCGTCCGGCTGCCCTAGTGCGAGGAAAATCCGCTGTAAACCGGAGTCAGAATTCGAAAAAATTGATTTTCTCGCCAACCGCTGAGCCGATTCTCGCGCTCGAGAGTTAATTGTAAGCGTCTAGGCAAGCGCCGTCCGGCTGCCCTAGTGCGAGGAAAATCGGCAGAAAACCGGAGTCGGAATTCGAAAAAATAGATTTTCTCGCCAACCGCTGAGCCAATTCTCGCGCTCGAGAGCTTGTTGTAAGCGTCTAGGCAAGCGCCGTCCGGCTGCCCCATTGCGAGGATAATCGGCAGAAAACCGGAGTCAGAATTCGAAAAAATAGATTTTCGCGCCAACCGCTGCGCCGATTCTCGCGCTCGAGAGCTTGTTGTAAGCGTCTAGGCAGCGCCGTCCGGCTGCCCTAGTGCGAGGAAAATCCGCTGAAAACCGGAGTCAGAATTCGAAAAAATAGATTTTCTCGCCAACCGCTGAGCCGATTCTCGCGCTCGAGAGCTTGTTGTAAGCGTCTAGGCAAGTGCCGTCCGGCTGCCCTAGTGCGAGGAAAATCCGCTGAAAACCGGAGTCAGAATTAGAAAAAATAGATTTTCGCGCCAACCGCTGCGCCGATTCTCGCGCTCGAGAGCTTGTTGTAAGCGTCTAGGCAGCGCCGTCCGGCTGCCCCATTGCGAGGATAATCGGCAGAAAACCGGAGTCAGAATTAGAAAAAATAGATTTTCGCGCCAACCGCTGCGCCGATTCTCGCGCTCGAGAGCTTGTTGTAAGCGTCTAGGCAAGCGCCGTCCGGCTGCCCCATTGCGAGGAAAATCCACTGAAAACCGGAGTCAGAATTCGAAAAAATAGATTTTCTCGCCAACCGCTGAGCCGAATCTCGCGCTCGAGAGCTTGTTGTAAGCGTCTAGGCAAGCGCCGTCCGGCGGCCCAAGTGCGAGGAAAATCCTCTGAAAACCGGAGTCAGAATTCGAAAAAATAGATTTTCTCGCCAACCGCTGAGCCGATTCTCGCGCTCGAGAGCTTGTTGTAAGCGTCTAGGCAAGCGCCGTCCGGCTGCCCTAGTGCGAGGAAAATCCGCTGAAAACCGGAGTCAGAATTCGAAAAAATCAAATTTCTCGCCAACCGCTGAGCCGAATCTCGCGCTCGGGGGCTCGTTGTAAGCGTCTCAAAAAGTGCTGTCCGGCTGCCCCAGTGCCAGGAAAATCGGCTGAAAACCGGAGTCAGAATTCGAAAAAAAAAATTGGTTGCCTGTAAAGTCGGTACACGGGCGAAAGTTTTACGTGACAACGACTTTTATGTCTGTCTCTCTCGCTCTTAGGCGGGCTAACCATGCCCGAGTGGAAGGGACGCGTGCCTCTCACTCGCTCTCATTGTGAGCGCATAACGTGAGCGGAGCGTAACGCAGTTTCTTGAAGTGTCACCCGGCAAACCAATATATAAGACGTTGTCACGTCAATAGATTTTCTCGCCAACCGCTGAGCTGATTCTCGCGCTCGAGAGCTTGTTGTAAGCGTCTAGGCAAGCGCCGTCCGGCTGCCCTAGTGCGAGGAAAATCCGCTGTAAACCGGAGTCAGAATTCGAAAAAATTGATTTTCTCGCCAACCGCTGAGCCGATTCTCGCGCTCGAGAGTTAAATGTAAGCGTCTAGGCAAGCGCCGTCCGGCTGCCCTCGTGCGAGGAAAATCGGCAGAAAACCGGAGTCGGAATTCGAAAAAATAGATTTTCTCGCCAACCGCTGAGCCAATTCTCGCGCTCGAGAGCTTGTTGTAAGCGTCTAGGCAAGCGCCGTCCGGCTGCCCTAGTGCGAGGAAAATCCGCTGAAAACCGGAGTCAGAATTCGAAAAAATAGATTTTCTCGCCAATCGCTGAGCCGATTCTCGCGCTCGAGAGGTTATTGTAAGCGTCTAGGCAAGCGCCGTCCGGCTGCTCTAGTGAAAGGAAAATCCGCTGAAAACCGGAGTCAGAATTCAAAAAATCAAATTTCTCGCCAACCGCTGAGACGATTCTCGCGCTCGAGGGCTCGTTGTAAGCGTCTAGGCAAGCGCCGTCCGGCTGCCCCAGTGCTAGGAAAATCGGCTGAAAACCGGATTCAGAATTCGAAAAAATAGATTTTCTCGCCAACCGCTGAGCCGATTCTCGCGATCGAGAGCTTGTTATAAGCGTCTAGGCAAGCGCCGTCCGGCTGCCTTAGTGCGAGGAAAATCCGCTGAAAACCGGAGTCAGAATTCGAAAAAATCAAATTTCTCGCCAAGCGCTGAGCCGATTCTCGCGCTCGAGAGCTTGTTGTAAGCGTCTAGGCAAGCGCCGTCCGGCGGCCCAAGTGCGAGGAAAATCCGCTGAAAATCGGAGTCAGAATTCGAAAAAATAGATTTTCTCGCCAACCGCTGAGCCGATTCTCGCGCTCGAGAGCTTGTTGTAAGCGCCGTCCGGCTGCCCTAGTGCGAGGAAAATCCGCTGAAAACCGGAGTCAGAATTCGAAAAAATAGATTTTCTCGCCAACCGCTGAGCCGATTCTCGCGCTCGAGAGCTTGTTGTAAGCGTCTAAGCAAGCGCCGTCCGGCTGCCCTAGTGCGAGGAAAATCCGCTGAAAACCGGAGTCAGAATTCGAAAAAATCAAATTTCTCGCCAACCGCTGAGCCGAATCTCGCGCTCGAGGGCTCGTTGTAAGCGTCTCAACAAGTGCTGTACGGCTGCCCCAGTGCAAGGAAAATCGGCTGAAAACCGGAGTCAGAATTCGAAAAAATCAAATTTCTCGCCAACCGCTGAGCTTAATCTCGCGCTCGAGGGCTCGTTGTAAGCGTGTAGGCAAGCGCCGTCCGGCTGCCCCATTGCGAGGAAAATCCGCTAAAAACCGGAGTCGGAATTCGAAAAAATAGATTTTCTCGCCAACCGCTGAGCCGATTCTCGCGCTCGAGAGCTTGTTGTTAGCGTCTAGGCAAGCGCCGTCCGGCTGCCCTAGTGCGAGGAAAATCGGCAGAAAACCGGAGTCAGAATTCGAAAAAATAGATTTTCTCGCCAACCGCTGCGCCGATTCTCGCGCTCGAGACCTTGTTGTAAGCGTCTAGGCAAGCGCCGTCCGGCTGCCCCATTGCGAGGAAAATCCGCTGAAAACCGGAGTCAGAATTCGAAAAAATAGATTTTCTCGCCAACCGCTTAGCCGATTCTCGCGCTCGAGAGCTTGTTGTAAGCGTCTAGGCAAGCGCCGTCCGGCTGCCCAAGTGCGAGGAAAATCCGCTGAAAACCGGAATCAGAATTCGAAAAAATCAAATTTCTCGCCAACCGCTGAGCTGAATCTCGCGCTCGAGGGCTCGTTGTAAGCGTCTCAACAAGTGCTGTCCGGCTGCCCCAGTGCAAGGAAAATCGGCTGAAAACCGGAGTCAGAATTCGAAAAAATCAAATTTCTCGCCAACCGCTGAGCCGAATCTCGCGCTCGAGGGCTCGTTGTAAGCGTCTAGGCAAGCGCCGTCCGGCTGCCCCATTGCGAGGAATATCCGCTGAAAACCGGAGTCGGAATTCGAAAAAATAGATTTTCTCGCCAACCGCTGAGCCGATTCTCGCGCTCGAGAGCTTGTTGTAAGCGTCAAGGCAAGCGCCGTCCGGCTGCCCTAGTGCGAGGAAAATCCGCTGAAAACCAGAGTCAGAATTCGAAAAAATCAAATTTCTCGCCAACTGCTGAGCCGATTCTCGCGCTTGAGAGCTTGTTGTAAGCGTCTAGGCAAGCGCAGTTCGGCTGCCCTAGTGCAAGGAAAATCCACTGAAAACCGGAGTCAGAATTCGAAAAAATCAAATTTCTCGCCAACCGCTGAGCCGAATCTCGCGCTCGAGGGCTCGTTGTAAGCGTCTAGGCAAGCGCCGTCCGGCTGCTCCATTGCGAGGAAAATCCGCTGAAAACCGGAGTCGGAATTCGAAAAAATAGATTTTCTCGCCAACCGCTGAGCCGAATTTCACGCTCGAGGGCTCGTTGTAAGCGTCTAGGCAAGCGCCGTCCGGCTGCCCCATTGCGAGGAAAATCCGCTGAAAACCGGAGTCGGAATTCGAAAAAATAGATTTTCTCGCCAACCGCTGAGCCGATTCTCGCGCTCGACAGCTTGTTGTAAGTGTTTACGCCAGATACATTGCTTTGTCTTATATCGCGCTTTCTTTCTGGCACGCGTGAGCGCAATGTCTGTCGCACTCGCACACCGGACTCGGTGGTTCGGTTTTTGTTTCGTTTCGCCGGTGGCCCGTGCGCCATCATAGATGCGACGTCAGTTCGTCACAGTCACGAGTACGGTTTTGACCTTGAACCAAGCGGTCGGTTTTTGCGTAGCTGATTTTTGAGCGCTTGGCCCGTTAACCTCGTGCCGCGGTTTGTTCGCATTTTCTTAATTTTAGTCCTCGTGTTTTTTGAATCCCGATCTCCGTACGCGAGTGATTGCGACCGCCCTTGAAATTTGGTGCGAAATCGTTTGGTTAACGGTGGACGGTTTTTAAAACCACGTGTTGGTATGCCCGTGTGATCTTACAGTGATCTTTGAACTTCTCCTTTTTGTGTCGCCGAATTCGCGTACGAGCGGTTTGATCCCGTACTGTCGCCGCGTTTGAATATCCACGTGGGTGTGCTCGCGGAGCGAAACTTTGCGGAGGCGAAACAACTATTGGTGTTGGACGTGTTCGAGGGCTGATTGAAGCAGAGGCCATACGGTTTGCCAGCCCGGTACACACACATACAGACAAGTTACACTTTCTCTTCACTGACTTTCCACATTCACTACATCGGGCTGAAAACTGAGTGTCGTCGCACACGTCAACAAAGGTTAGTAATTATCCAGAGGTAGGATGATCCGCCGGAGGTAGTATGATCCGCCGGAAGTAGTATAATCCGCCGGTGTAAGTGATTAGCCGATTTTACTGTAATACTAGTCTAGTAATAGCCGCATGGTTTTCCACTGATCGGCTAGTAGTCTCGGATATTATTATCCGACCCGATCCGGTCTCACCGGTCACTTGTATTCTACTAGCCGATCCCCCCTCGACCTGTCCGGGCTCGTTCCTCTATGGGCCCGGGAACTTGGCCCTCGTCGGGACAGGCAAGGGGCCGTAACAGTAAGCGTCTAGGCAAGCGCCGTCCGGCTGCCCTAGTGCGAGGAAAATCGGCAGAAAACCGGAGTCAGAATTCGAAAAAATCAAATTTTTCGCCAACTGCTGAGCCGATTCTCGCGCTTGAGTGCTTGTTGTAAGCGTCTAGGCAAGCGCAGTTCGGCTGCCCTAGTGCAAGGAAAATTCGCTGAAAACCGGAGTCAGAATTCGAGAAAATCAAATTTCTCGCCAACCGCTGAGCCGAATCTCGCGCTCGAGGGCTCGTTGTAAGCGTCTCAACAAGTGCTGTCCGGCTGCCCCAGTGCAAGGAAAATCGGCTGAAAACCGGAGTCAGAATTCGAAAAAATAGATTTTCTCGCCAACCGCTGAGCCGATTCTCGCGCTCGAGGGCTTGTTGTAAGCGTCTAGGCAAGCGCCGTCCGGCTGCCCTAGTGCGAGGAAAATCCGCTGAAAACCGGAATCAGAATTCGAAAAAATCAAATTTCTCGCCAACCGCTGAGCTGAATCTCGCGCTCGAGGGCTCGTTGTAAGCGTCTCAACAAGTGCTGTCCGGCTGCCCCAGTGCAAGGAAAATCGGCTGAAAACCGGAGTCAGAATTCGAAAAAATCAAATTTCTCGCCAACCGCTGAGCCGAATCTCGCGCTCGAGGGCTCGTTGTAAGCGTCTAGGCAAGCGCCGTCCGGCTGCCCCATTGCGAGGAAAATCCGCTGAAAACCGGAGTCGGAATTCGAAAAACTAGATTTTCTCGCCAACCGCTGAGCCGATTCTCGCGCTCGACAGCTTGTTGTAAGCGTCTAGGCAAGCGCCGTCCGGCTGCCCTAGTGCGAGGAAAATCGGCAGAAAACCGGAGTCAGAATTCGAAAAAATAGAATTTCTCGCCAACTGCTGAGCCGATTCTCGCGCTTGAGTGCTTGTTGTAAGCGTCTATGCAAGCGCCGTCCGGCTGCCCTAGTGCGAGGAAAATCCGCTGAAAACCGGAATCAGAATTCGAAAAAATCAAATTTCTCGCCAACCGCTGAGCCGAATCTCACGCTCGAGGGCTCGTTGTAAGCGTCTCAACAAGTGCTGTCCGGCTGCCCCAGTGCAAGGAAAATCGGCTGAAAACCGGAGTCAGAATTCGAAAAAATCAAATTTCTCGCCAACCGCTGAGCCGAATCTCGCGCTCGAGGGCTCGTTGTAAGCGTCTAGGCAAGTGCCGTCCGGCTGCCCCATTGCGAGGAAAATCCGCTGAAAACCGGAGTCGGAATTCGAAAAAATAGATTTTCTCGCCAACCGCTGAGCCGATTCTCGCGCTCGACAGCTTGTTGTAAGCGTCTAGGCAAGCGCCGTCCGGCTGCCCTAGTGCGAGGAAAATCGGAAGAAAACCGGAGTCAGAATTCGAAAAAATCAAATTTCTCGCCAACTGCTGAGCCGATTCTCGCGCTTGAGTGCTTGTTGTAAGCGTCTAGGCAAGCGCAGTTCGGATGCCCTAGTGCAAGGAAAATTTGCTGAAAATCGGAGTCAGAATTCGAAAAAATCAAATTTCTCGCCAACCGCTGAGCCGAATCTTGCGCTCGAGGGCTCGTTGTAAGTGTCTCAACACGTGCTGTCCGGCTGCCCCAGTGCAAGGAAAATCGGCTGAAAACCGGAGTCAGAATTCGAAAAAATCAAATTTCTCGCCAACCGCTGAGCCGAATCTCGCGCTCGAGGGCTCGTTGTAAGCGTCTAGGCAAGCGCCGTCCGGCTGCCCCATTGCGAGGAAAATCCGCTGAAAACCGGAGTCGGAATTCGAAAAAATAGATTTTCTCGCCAACCGCTGAGCCGATTCTCGCGCTCGGGAGCTTGTTGTAAGCGTCTAGGCAAGCGCCGTCCGGCTGCCCTAGTGCGAGGAAAATCCGCTGAAAACCGGAATCAGAATTCGAGAAAATCAAATTTCTCGCCAACCGCTGAGCCGAATCTCGCGCTCGAGGGCTCTTTGTAAGCGTCTAGGCAAGCGCCGTCCGGCTGCCCCATTGCGAGGAAAATCGGCAGAAAACCGGAGTCGGAATCCGAAAAAATAGATTTTCTCGCCAACCGCTGAGCCGATTCTCGCGCTCGAGAGCTTGTTGTAAGCGTCTAGGCAAGCGCCGTCCGGCTGCCCTAGTGCGAGGAAAATCCGCTGAAAACCGGAGTCAGAATTCGAAAAAATCAAATTTCTCGCCAACTGCTGAGCTGATTCTCGCGCTTGAGTGCTTGTTGTAAGCGTCTAGGCAAGCGCAGTTCTGCTGCCCTAGTGCAAGGAAAATCCGCTGAAAACCGGAGTCAGAATTCGAAAAAATCATATTTCTCGCCAACTGCTGAGCCGATTCTCGCGCTTGAGAGCTTGTTGTAAGCGTCTAGGCAAGCGCAGTTCGGCTGCCCTAGTGCAAGGTAAATCCGCTGAAAACCGGAGTCAGAATTCGAAAAAATCGATTTTCTCGTCAACGGCTGAGCCGATTCTCGCGGTTGAGGGCTCGTTGCAAGCGTCTAGGCAAGCGCAGTCCGTTTGTCCCAGTGCGAGGAAATTCGGCTGATTACCGGAGTCAGAATTCGAAAAAATCGATTTTCTCGCCAACCGCTGAGCCGATTCTCGCGCTCTAGGGCTCGTTGTAAGCGTCTAAGCAAGCACCGTCCGGCCGATGCAGTGCGAGGAAAATCGGCTGATAACCGGAGTCAGAATTCGAAAAAATCGATTTTCTCGTCAACAGCTGAGCCGATTCTCGCGGTCAAGGGCTCGTTGCAAGCATCTTGGCAAGCGCCGTCCGGCCACCCCAGTGCGAGTAAAATCAGCTGATAACGGGAGTCAGAATTCGAAAAAATCGATTTTCTCGTCAACGGCTGAACCGATTCTCGCGGTCGAGGGCTCGTTGCAAGCGTCTAGGCAAGCGCCGTCCGGTTGTCCCAGTGCGAAAAAAATCGGCTGATAACCGGAGTCAGAATTCGAAAAAATCGATTTTCTCGCCAACCGCTGAGCCGATTCTCGCGCTCTAGAGCTCGTTGTAAGCGTCTAAGCAAGCACCGCCGGTCTAGGCAAGCGCCGTCCGGCCGCCTCAGTGCGAGGAAAATCGGCTGATAACCGGAATCAGAATTCGAAAAAATCTATTTTCTCGTCAACGGCTGAGCCGATTCTCACGGTCAAGGGCTCGTTGCAAGCGTCTTGGCAAGCGCCGTCCGGCCAACCCAGTGCGAGTAAAATCAGCTGATAACTGGAGTCAGAATTCGAAACAATCGAGGTTAGGTTAGGTAAGGTTAGGTTAGGTTAGGTTTTTTTTTTTTTTTTTTTTTTTAAATAGTATTTACAAGCCACCCCCGACGGAGTACGGAGTCTTTATTTATCAGTTCTTTTGTTTTTCTGTAATTTATAATGTTTTATTTAAGTTATAGTTTTTTAAGATTTTGGTTAAATCTACGTATATTTCATCTCACTAATTTATACTTTTGTAAGTCGATATATTCTAAGTAATATATAACATACATAAAGTCCACATTACGGGTGAAGTATACCTAGATTTGCCGTTATGTTTTATTCCTTTTTATTACTTTTTCGCTTACTCTTATACAAAAGTCTAAAAATTTCTGTCTGGCGTTTTTGTCCTCCATTATTTTACTAAGATTATTTTCTGTTACTTCCATATCTATTTCCGCCTTAATTTCATGTCTTTCTTTTCCGAAGATGGGGCACTCTAAAATGATGTGTGGGACGGACTCATTTACGCCAGGTTCGCAGAGGCACGATGGGTCCTCTTTACACTTGAAGCGGTTCAGGTATTCTGAGAACCCACCGTGCCCCGTCAGCACCTGGGTCATCACCGAGGTAATTTTTATATCTTGTATAATTTTCTTGCAGCCCACCGCGTCTGGGAAGAACAGCTTGGTAGTTGCCCCTGTCTCACACGACCTGTACCTTTGGCTCCACACATCCAGCGCTTTCATGTGGAGCTGTCGCTTTATGTATGAGGTGGGGCACAGGTTGTAATCGGGCACCTTTTTTAAAGTTAGGGCCGCTGCCTTAGCCAACACGTCAGCGCGTTCGTTTCCCTCCATTCCTGCGTGGGCTTTTATCCAGAACAAGGAAACATCCTTATTCTGGATTCGACACACTTTCAAGTTGTCTCTTATTTGTACCACTAGCGGATGGAGGGATCTTTGGCCTACTATCGACTCGAGCGATGAACGCGAGTCGGAGTATATGCCAAAGGACTTTTCGGCGCTGTTGATGATCAGAGAGGACGCCCTGCACATGGCCAGCAGTTCAGCCTGGTACACAGTACAGTACGCATCGAGCTTCAGTTTGAGGGTTTTGGCTTCGACATCGCCCTTCCACACGGAGAGCGCTGCCCCAACCTTACCCTCAATCTTGCTCCCATCCGTAAAGATGCGCACTGTTTGGTTACTGTGACGGCTCAGCTGTTCTTCGTCCGATATCTCGGTGAACTGCAAGGCCACGCGCTCCGCTGGATGTTCGAGCTTGGTAAAGTGAACCTTCCTCTCTATCTCCCTGTCCCCGAGCACTGACTGGACTACTCCTCTTTTCGCTTCATATAATGCGGCTGCTTCTTGTATTCTAACGTCCAAAGGCAGCAGTCCAGCCAGCGCCAGCGCAGAGTTCAGGGAGACAGTTCGATAGGCTTTTGTGATTTTCTGGGCAAATCCTCTCTGAATCGCGTTTAGCCGTTTGCGTACCCCTAACTTTTTGGTGGCGGGCGCCCAAGCGCTCGCGGCGTAGAGGACTACAGGCTCCACCACGGCTGAATAGATCGTCCTTATGACTTCGGGATGGAGGCCCCAACTGATCTTGGCGGCTCTAGACAGTTGCTGGTAAATATTTTGTGCCTTTTTACATGTATTAGCGACATGGCTATTAAAGGTCAATTTATCGTCTATTGTGATCTTTATTTCGCGAGACATGCCAATGTCGATCCCACCCATGGACAGGAGGGGTGAGTCGTACTTCAGCTTGTTGGTAATTACCATTACCTTGGTCTTGTGAGGCGCAAATCGTAATTTGTTTCTGACTCCCCACTCCCGCACATAGGCGAGTGCGGCATTGGCCTGTCTTTGTACCTCCATCCCGGTATCGCCATCAAAGACGAGGACGACGTCGTCGGCAAATGCCTGACAGTAGTCTCCCCGCTTTTCCAGCCCTTTTAAAAGGGGATCCAGTAAAAGATTCCAGAGAATCGGCCCGCCTATCGATCCCTGCACACATCCCTTTGTGGTGTCCCTTACGTGCTCGGTTCCTGCATACCGCACCCTCACCTTGCGACCCTGGAGATAGCTGTCGATGACTCTTCGTATATTTACCGGGCAGTTTTCCTCAGCCAGTCTAAGCTTGATGGCAGGCCACCATGCGCTGTCAAAGGCTCCCTCTATGTCCAGAGATACCATGGTGATGAGCTTTTTCTGTTTTAGCTTGCTGTTAATGTGCTGCATCAGGACATAGAGGGAGTCCTCGGTGCTCTTTTGTGGCATGAAGCCGTACTGGCGAGTACTGAGCCTCGGTAATACGTGCCATTTCATCCTTGCGACAATCATCTTCTCCAGGGTCTTGCCTAGGACCGGCAACAACCCGATTGGCCGGTAGGCTTTTGGGTTGGTGTAATCGTCTCTACCCGGTTTTCGGAGCACTACCACCGTTGCCTCTTTCCAAATCGTCGGGAAGTGACCGATCTCCAGGCATTTGTTGGCGAGGGTGAGGAACACTTCTGGGTTCTGTGCTATCGCATGCTGGCAAATATCTGACGTAAGTCCGTCGGAACCCGGGGCCTTTTTTGGGTTGAAGCTCTCGATTGCGCTTTGCATTTCTACCAAGGTAAACGGTGGATCAAGAACCTCAGCTTGCGTCCAGTCGTTTACATGCATGGCTTCAACCCTTAGTTGCTGATGTTCTGCATTATCGTCGGCTTCCCGGTCCTCCGGATAAAATGTCTCCGCCAGCATTGCGGCTGACTCCGCAGGGTCGTATGTTTTCCCATTCTTTATAAGAGGCAGATCCTCTTTCCTCTTCATTGTCCTCCCTATAACCCGGTATATTCCGTCCCACATTCCTTCTTTATCCTGCTTTTCACAAAATCCCTTCCAGCTGTCTATCTGAGCTCTTCTAGCTTTATACTCATATGTTTCTTTTGCTTGCAGGTACTCGTCGACGACCTTCTTCCTTCGGACAGGAGCGGCGCATCGGATTCGACGCTTCTTAGTGGCGACTTCACGTTTCATCGCGGCGAGTTCTTCATTCCACCAAGGTTAGTTGAAAGTTTCCTTTATTTTCTTTGTAGGTATAGTTTCCATACATGTCTTAGTTATAGTGCTTGAATATTTTTCTATCATATGGTCTATTTCAACTTTGCTATTAATAACTTCTATTTCCTGTTTGTTAATTTTGTTTTGCTGCATTAATTGTGCGAGTTTCTCACGAAACTCGCTCCAATTTGCTTTTTTCGTATTATATTTTCTTGTAGTTCTGCTAATAGTTACTGGTTTGGCTTTTGTTAACATAACCTTAAATTTAATCATATTGTGGTCTGAACTCGTCGCGCCTACGTCTACTTCCCAGTCTTCCACTAAGCCGAGAAGGTCTTCCGAACACGCCGTGACATCGACAAAGCTGGTGTACTGTTTGTTTCCCCTAATCGTATCGAATGTTGGAATTCCGCCTTCGTTGAGTACCTGCAAGCCCATCTCATCGAGCGCCCCTGCTGTTTCCTGCCCTCTATGATCCTCATTGGAGCTTCCCCACGAAAAGCTCTTTGCATTGGCGTCGCCGCCAACTATGATGGCTCTAGGTCCTCGCTCTTTGACTGCAGCCTCAAGGTGCTCCAAGTACTGCCCTATGGGATGGTCCGGCTCAAAGTAGAAGGAGATCACGGTGATCTCCCAGGCACTGGTTCTGATCCTTACCACCACAATGTTATTGGTGGTAAGTTTTGGACACAGTATGGCGTCAATGTTTTGGTCGAATACGGCTATAGCCGCTTTCACTGTCCCATTTCCTTGATCAGTGCTTTGGAAGATCCGTGCCCTACAGTACATAGGGCTCCTGGAGCAACGCGACCGCGATGTTTTTATTTTTCGCTTCCAGCATGAGTTCGTCTGTTGCAAGTCGCTTCCTTTGAAGGTTAGCCTGAGCCATCATATATGCTTCGCTTCCAGTGGAGTTGCCTGTGGTGCCCTTAGCAGTACGCTATACTGGCCCGAGCCAATGCATCCCATTTACGCCTCACAGGGCACTCTTGACTGAAGGCATTGTGTTCTGTATGGTCAAGTTTAGCGCTAATGCAATTGCAGCATTTGGGAGGTGCATTGGCGAGCCAGTCAGCGCACTCTGTTTTCATATGAGGCCCTCCGCAGTGGCTGCACTTAGTGACGGTTTCTTTACAGAACCGCCTACCATGCCCGTAGCCGAGGCACAGCGAACATTGCACAAGTGGCGAGTAGTCAGCCACTCTGACTCTCTGCATGTCTATGTGCACGGCTTCAGCCTCGACCATTCGCTGCCACAGCTTGGGAGCCACTCTGATGATCACGTGGCTGGCGTGCGGGTTTCTGGCCTTACGTCTGAAGCGGATTTCTATTCGGTCGTCTTTACCGATTCCCTCGAAGAGCCCCCGGTTTTGGTTCCTCAGGGCACTCTTAATGTCTTCATCGCTGTTGTATTGAAGGACATCTCTGAGTATCAGGAGGGGGTCCTTATTTTGAATATCCTCCACATTCAGACGCTCGCTGGCACATTTCAGACGTTCCTTTACTTTTTGCCTTTCCTCTTCCGAACGGCATCCCACTATCACTTTCCTATCTCTCGCTTTTCGCACCCTATCAATCTTGACCCAGCCATCTTTGGCTTTTACCGCTTCCCTTATCTGGGTCAAGATTTCTTCTCCGGTCTCCGTCTCGTCTTTGGATGAGATCACAACCGAGTGCAAGGCGGCTCGCTCTGGGCTCCGCTTCCCATTGCTGCCTGCCGCAACACTGGCATACGTGGTCTTTTCCAGAAGCTCCTTTTGCTTCTCCATTGCCTCCGTGAGTGTGTTCATGGCTTCACTATTTCTTTTAATCAATTCTTTGTGTTCTTCTATTTTTCTTAATAGGTCTGCTTCTTCCTTCTCCTTTTCCCTCCTGACTGAAGACGCTGAGAAATCTAAAAGCGGTATTTCAGCGCCGAACTTTTCTTGGGCTTTTTCTATACCGATTGCTGTAGGAGCAGAGAGTCTCGCAGCTTCCGCCTCCTTCACCAGCCGGTATAATCTATCCACCGCCTGAAGAACTTCAGTCTTTATCTCTGTTTTAATATTACGTGAGTTATTAATCTGTAGCTTAGCCTTCATCACGCATGATTTGGCTTCCGCCAGCCGCCCCTTGGGCCTAGAAATTTCGATGTCCATCTCTGAGCATTCCGTGGTTACTTTTGAATGTATCGCCTTCGTCCGAATTGCGGCGCCACTTTCCTGTGATGAGGCAGCTCTTGTATTCCTTTTAGATGGGCCAGCTGAAACTTTCTTTGGCGGAGGGCTTGGACTTGGGGAGAATGGCTTCGACACAGTTCTGGTTGTCTCCAGCATAGGTGGAGGACTGGCCTCGCCTGTCGCCTGGTTTTGGGGAGACAACCCCGTCTCGCTCTCCTCCTGCATTGACGTCCGTTTAGGCGTCCTATATCCAAACATATTTGTATTTAATGAGGAGGAAGGATTAGACCTAATGTAACCTACTGATTAAATTGCTAAAATTTGTTGAGAGGTGTATAGAGCCTCTCAACAGTCAATAAAATAAAATACCTAAAATCCTAACCTAACCTTAATAAGACGTAATTAAATTAAACTAGAATCAACACAACACGTAAAAATATATAAATTAACTGAGAGGTGTAAAGTGCCTCTCAGTGTCAACGAAACAACCTAAGACTAATGACTGTAGCAGTCTCGTCTAAAATATATCACAATTATTCTTGGGGGTGTAAAGAGTCCCCAACAGTCAAAATAAATATAATATGCCTAAGATTAAAAACAAATAAAAGTTGGAAGGTGTAAAGCCATCCAATGTCAACTTGCAATAAAGAAAACTATCGGCGTTTTGACAAACCTTGTCAGTTAATGCTTAAAACTAAGGTTCTTGGGGGTGTAAAGTGCCCCCAAAAAGTCAATATTTTACGGGTTCCCGCAACAATAACTCGTGAAGGGTATGAGTGCCGGACGATTTACAGTGAGATTCTGGTGCCTCTCGATACCCTCCACGAGATAAGGTAATAAAAATTTTTCGCCCAAGAATTGACTCCCCTTCTCTTATATATACAATAAGGGCGGGTGAACGAGCCCGCAAAAAGCGTTTTTCGCGATTTTCTCGGGAACGGCTGAGCCGATCGCCGCGCGCGAGGGCTCGTTGCACGCGTCTAGGCGGGCGCCGTCCGACCTCCCCGGTGCGAGGAAAATCTGCTTATTCCCGGAGTCAGAATCCGGGAAAAAGCGATTTTTCCGGGCGAGACCGGGTGGAATTCGCACAACGGCGCGCGCAACGAAGCTGCCGACAGCGGAGTACGGCCCGAACACGCTCGCCGCCGAGAAAATCGGGAGAGATTTTCCTTTCCCGGAAAATGCTTCGGAAAAGCTTCAGAAAACTCAGCAGTTTTACTGCGTAGGAGGCGTAAACTGCGCGCGGGAGCGTTCAGGCAGCTGCAACACTCGACCGCGGTGTGTCAGGAAGGTGAGTTTTCGTCTCCCGGAAAATTTTTCGGGAAATTCTAATTTAACTTTTTCTGTTGCAGGTCCCGGGATGTCTTCGCTGAGCGCGGGAGCTTGAAAATCGGTGAAAGATAGCGAATAGCTCGACCGCGGCGTCAAAGTTTGATTTTTGCGTAGAATTCTACGTACGGTTAT